>CP139505.1:394917469-395439969 GCA_021014915.2 Artemisia tridentata subsp. tridentata
AAATGATGAGGGAAATTCTAGTAGTGTCAAGTCAATGCCACTACCCGGAAAATCTTAACCCTAGAAGTTTTACTAGAGCTGAATTGAAAGTATTGGATATTTTGGTGACTGATAGAGTAGGAAGGGCTATTGAGAAAGTTATGCCCTATTATGTCGACAAAACAACCGAGAACTTACAAAAGATATTTCAAGAGGAGATTGAGAAGCTTAAGAAGAGTGGGGAATTAGTGAATGACTCGAATGCTTGACCCGGTGTAGGGAAGGAGAAATCCACCTACCGCGATTTCACTGCTTGTGCTCCACCCACATTTACGGGGACTCTCGATCCGGTAAAGAGTTCTAGATGGATTACTGATATATAAGGGGCTTTTCGTACGAGTCGTTGTGTAGAAGAGGATAAGGTGAACTTTGCTACTAATTACCTTCGTGAACGGGCTAAAGTATGGTGGGAAGGCAAGGCAAACGAGATGGGTAGTGCTTGGAGAGAATCGTGCACGTGGGATCAATTTAAGGAAGTGTTCATGAAAGAGTATGCTCCCGCAGAGGAAATTGATAAAATAAGAGAAGCATTCCACACTCTTGTGCAAACGGATGAATCGGTGAACGAGTTGTGGGGAAAGTTTTGTGACATGGTGCAATATTGCCCGGAGTATCTTAACAACGAAAGGCTTAGAGTTGATAAATTTCAAAGGATGCTCAAGGATGAAATTCGTACGATAGTATCACCTTTCAAGTGTACTACCATGGAGGATCTTCTAAGCAGGGCACGTACTCGTGAAGCAGATTTGGATAGAATGAAAGGCAAAGAGAAGAAGGACTTAAAAAGGAAGCAAGATCAACCATCAACATTTGGTAAGCGAGGCTGATTTGATTTCACAAAGAAGGACAACACGGGGAAGTTACCTCCTAAGTGTAATAGGTGCGGTAAGAACCATATGGGAGAATGTAAATCTGGGATGAAGGGATGTTATAAATGTGGGGATTCTAGCCATATTAGCAAGAACTGTACCAAGCCTTTGGTGATATGTTATGGGTGCAACGAAGAAGGACATAAGGTAAGTGAATGTCCTAAGGCCAATCCTAAGCAAGCGAAGCCGTTTAAACCAATCAAAGGAGAAAAGGTTGAGGTTCCGAGGCCTACAGCTCGTGTTTATAAAATGAGTGCCGAAGAAGCGAGGTCGGGTTCAGATGTCGTCACAGGTATAATTCTCGTTAATTCCAAGCCCGCTCGTGTTTTGTATGACTCGGGTGCAAGCGTGTCCTTTGTATCTTATAACTTCAGTAAGGAATTGTCCACTCCCCTAGATAAACTTTCGACACCCATAGAAGTTGAAATTGCTGATAGTAAAGTTGTTATAGTGTCTAGCGTGTATCGTAATGTAGAGATAGAGATTGATGAGAGCGTTTTTAGGATTGATCTAATTCCCATAATGCTCGGAGAGTTTGACATTATCATTGGTATGGATTGGTTGGGTAAACACCATGCTGTCATTCTATGTAGACAAAAGATCGTTCGAGTTGTGAATCCTAGCGGCCGAGAAATGATGATCTACGGTGATAAAAGGAAAGGCGAGTTAAAATTATGTTCCGTAATGAAGGCTAGGAGATACTTATCCCGTGGTTGTCTCACTTTTATGGCGCACGTGGTAGATACGAGTTTTGAGAAGAAAAGTATCGATGAGGTTCCGATTGTTAATGAATTCCGCGATGTATTTCCGAAAGATTTTTCGGGTATTCCACCTGACAGACAAGTTGAGTTTCGTATTGATCTTGTTTCAGGTGCTACGCCTATCGCCAAAACTCTTTATCGCCTTGCTCCTTCTGAAATGAAAGAGCTAATGAGCCAGCTTCAAGAGTTACTTGATAAGGGTTTTATTCGCCCTAGTAGCTCACCATGGGGAGCTCCGATTCTTTTCGTTAAAAAGAAAGACGGTAGTATGCGGATGTGCATTGATTACCGTGAATTGAACAAAGTCACGGTGAAAAATGTATACCCATTACCAAGAATCGACGATTTGTTTGATCAGCTTCAAGGTGCGAAGTGGTTTTCAAAGATCGATCTCCGTTCGGGTTATCACCAATTAAAGGTTCGGGAAGAAGACATTCCCAAGACGGCCTTTAGGACCCGATATGGACATTATGAGTTTACGGTCATGCCCTTTGGTCCCACGAACTCGCCTGCGGTTTTCATGGATCTTATGAACCGCGTATGTAGACCGATGTTGGATAAATTCGTTATAGTGTTCATCGATGATATCCTTATATATTCTAAAAGCAAGGAAGAACATGAAGTGCATCTTCGAGAAATCCTTGAAACGTTGAGAAAAGAAAGATTGTATGCTAAATTCTCGAAATGTGAATTTTGGTTGCAAGAAGTTCAGTTCCTTGGTCATGTTATAAATCCCGATGGTATTAAAGTCGACCCGTCAAAGGTCGAGGCTGTGATGAATTGGCAAGCGCCAAAGAACGTTGGTGAAATTCGAAGTTTTCTAGGACTCGCGGGTTATTATCGACGGTTTATTCAAGACTTCTCCAAAATTTCATCTTCGTTAACCGAACTCACCAAGAAGAATGTTCCTTTTGTGTGGGGCGAGAAGCAAGAAGAAGCCTTCTGTACTTTACGAAAGAGGTTGTGTGAAGCACCGATCTTAGTGTTACCGGAGGGAACCGAAGACATGGTAGTCTATAGTGATGCATCTTATTCCGGTCTTGGATGTGTCCTTATGCAAAGGGGTAAAGTGATTGCTTATGCTTCAAGACAATTAAAGAAGCACGAAGAGAAATATCCGACTCATGATCTTGAATTTGCGGCCGTAGTCTTTGATTTGAAGATTTGGAGACATTATCTATATGGTGTGAAGTTCATAATTTACACCGACCATAGAAGTCTTCAGTATTTTCTTGATAAGAAGGATCCGAATATGAGGCAACGTAGGTGGTTAGACTTGCTGAAAGATTATGATTGTGAAATTCGCTACCATCCGGGTAAGGCGAATGTTGTAGCGGATGCGCTAAGTCGCAAGAACCAAAGTAAAGTTACACGAATTCATTCTTTAAGAATGATTGTCACATCTGATCTTTTCGACAGAATTAAGTTAGCCCAGGAGGAAGCGTTAAAAGAAGAGAATCAAGAGAAAGAACGTATCACTTCTCACATTTCTCATCTTGAAGAAGACAGCCGAGGGATTAAGACACGATATGGAAGAGTTTATATTCCTTTCCGAAGCAACATTAAAGAATTACTTTTGGAAGAAGCCCATAAATCGAAGTATTCGATTCATCCGGGAGCTACGAAAATGTACCTTGATTTGAAAAGAAACTATTGGTGGCCGGGTATGAAAAGAGATTACGTGAAGTACGTTGAGAAGTGTTTAACTTGTCTAAAGGTTAAAGCCGAGCATCAAAAACCGTATGGAAAAGTGCAGCCTTTAGACATTCCAGTTTGGAAGTGGAAAAAGATCACGATGGATTTCATTACGAAATTGCCAAGAACGAAAAAGAAGAACGACACAATTTGGGTCATAGTAGATCGCCTAACCAAGAGTGCTCATTTCATTCCGATTCGAGAGAATATGCCCGTTCATAAGTTAGCCAAGATTTACGTTAACGAGATAGTCGCACGTCATGGAGTGCCCATTTCTATAGTTTCCGATAGGGACGGGCGTTTCACATCAAATTTTTGGCAAGATTTTCAAGAAGAGTTAGGTACGAAGCTTCATATGAGCACGGCTTTTCATCCTCAAACCGATGGGCAAAGCGAGAGGACAATTCAAACTTTGGAGGATATGTTACGAGCTTGTATGATTGACTTTGGGGGTAACTGGGACGATCATTTACCTTTAGTCGAATTTGCCTACAATAATAGTTATCATGCTAGTATAGGCATGCCACCCTATAAGATGCTCTATGGTAGGAAGTGTAGGACTCCCGTATGTTGGGAAGAAGTTGGAAGGAGGGAATTGGCTAGCACGGATATAGTGTTGGCGACGACGGAAAAGATTGAAATGATTCGAGCAAGACTTAAGGCGGCACAAGATAGATGGAAAAGTTATGCCGATAATCGAAGAAGGCCAATAGAATTCGAGGAAGGTGATATGGTTATGCTAAAAGTTTCTCCGTGGAAAGGCATTTTTAGATTTAAAAACAAGGTAAAATTAAGTCCGCGTTTTATAGGGCCGTTTAAAATCTTGAAACGAGTTGGTGAAGTAGCATATGTGTTGGAATTGCCCGAAGAAATGAGAGGTATACATAATACCTTTCATGTGTCTTACTTGAGAAAATGTTTAGCGGACGAGGCTAGTGTGGTCACTTTAGATGATATCGAAATTGATCCGGATTTGATTTCACAAAAGGATGAACCAGAAGCGATATTAGGAAGGAAAGTGAGGCAACTTCGAAACAAAGAAATTCCGTTAATAAAAGTGCAATGGAGACATCGTAAAGGTACAAGTATTAGATGGGAGCTAGAGGAGAAGATGGGGAATGAGTATCCTCATTTATTTCAAGAGTAGATTTCGAGGAAGAAATCTTATTTTAAGGAGGGGAGAATTGTTACACCCATATCCCGGTAAGGTACTAAATATTTATATAATATGTTATGTATTAGGTTTTATGTGTTAAGTGGTAAATATGTGTGGTCTATATAGAAAGAAAGAAACTTGAGGGCTAGTTTTGCCATATGAGCTAAGTTGTTTTATTAATATCTAATTATAGAAAGATAGAGATAGTTCCAGAAAAGTTTAGAGTGTGAGTGTGTGTGACTGTGGTGTCGATCAAGGAAGAACAAAAAGGAGGGAAACATCAATTCTTCATCTAAGCTCACCATTAATCTATAGAAGTATTTCCAAGCCCTTGAGAACTTCTAATTTCAACCCTAATATCAAGTAAGTGTTCTTCCCCAAATTATGAAATTAGGGTTCATGTATGATATTTGATCATAATGACCAAAGGTTGATAACTCATGATTACTTAGTTAATTAGTCTCTAATTTGAGATGATTGTGTTATAGGAAGCAAGTAAGAAGTGGGGAGCTATTGTTAGTGTGATTGTGCTTAAGAATCAAGGTAAGTATATTGGCTATAACATGTTCTTGTTAGCTTTATCATATCTTGGTATGATAATGGTTTATGTTGTTAGCTTTATCATGTTTAATTACATGGTAATGGTGAAGGATAGGGTATAGGGTGCGAGTTAGCTAGTTATGGATCCATCACTAGGTGTAGCTTAGTTAGTCGTCGGGCTAACTATGGGATGAGGTTCAACCTTATGGGTTGATCGTGTTTAGGCCAACTATGTTGGCGTGAGGTAAGTGCCCCTATATCGCTAGCTTAACTAGTGGTTAGACTAGTTATGGTTATGTATGATTTATGAGATTCAGCTTGTTATGCCATGTACTTACTAAGCGTTTCGCTTACGTGTTTAGTTGTAATGTTTTCTTGATAGGTATCGAAGAATCGAGCAAAGGTAAAGATAAGGTTATGTGATTATGTAGCAGTAGCTTCGTACTTGAAGGAGTTGTAGTAGAAGATCGTATTCTTTTGGACCAAGCATATTGAAGTTGGAAGCCCCCGACGTGTCTTTTCGTGTTTTGGGTATATTTCCTCTCATATGGTCATTTTGTTAGTCAACGGTCATTGTTTATGTTAGTTCATGAGTCAAGTTTATGTACATGTCAAGAAGTCTTTATGTTTGTGGTTATGGTGGTTTAAGGAGGGTGTTTGGCAATTAGCCAATCCCACCCATTTTGGGAAGTTATGGGTCATGACGATGTACCAACACTCTTTTAATATATTAGAAATGTTAAGTTATGTATAAGCCCAATTGGATATGTAGTAGTTGTGTATTTTGAGTAAAAAGTGGGTTTTAGAAGTTATTTTAAGAGGGTGTTTGGTATAAAGGGTGTTTTTACCCATTTTGGGGTATGAGCGGGTCAAGGTTGTATGGGTCAAGTTTGGTATGATAAGTTATGTATGTTGGTTAGTTATGACGAGTCAATGAAGTGGTGTTAAATGGTTTGGGTGTGTTAATATTAAAATGTGCAGGTTTTGTTGCAGGGTTGTAGTTACGGCGTAATCATGTTATGGGTTACGGCGTAACTACAACACCGAGGCATCCCATTTTCTTGTAATTAGGTTACGGCGTAACTACTTCTTGTAGTTACGGTGTAACATTTTGTGCTGCTTGAATTTAAGTTATTTCCAATTAATGTGTAAAAGGATTTTTCAAAAAAGAAATTAAATACAACGTAATGTGTCTGGAGAGGAGCAACGTTATAGATTTCTGTTTTCAAAGAATGGTGTAACGTATGTATACTTTAGTCAAACGTTTCCGCGTCAAAAAGTTTTAAATCTTGGTCAAATCGGGCACGGGGAGTTACACTTTATGTGTCAATTTCGTGTTTGCGAAACAAAATAGTTCATTTATGTTTTCATGATATTGTAAAAAATTGCTAATTAGTGCAAAACTGCAAACTATAAGATCTGCTGACATTTTCTGAAAAAATGGTGTTAGTTCACGAGAAATAGTCAAGTGCATGGTCTCACTGATTTGACTTTGGTATTGTAGCCTCTATGTCTCTCATGCATATATTTTAACCCATGTATTTAAGTGTTTTATCTATCCAGCATGCAGAAAATTGTGACTGCGCTGAGAGCGGGAGCTGAATATGCAGAAGTACCTGTTCCTAATTGTGTTCTTGTTGCGGGAAGTCTTCCGGGGGTTGCTGCAGCTGAGCAAATTGGCATGCCATGTGTTGTTCTTCGCAGCAGGTATGCGTATAATAAATTTATCTTTTTTACCTTGTTTATACCCTTCTGACAATATATTTATAGATCATCTACTGTGTTGCTTAAGCATATGTTCGAATGTCCCCTTTTTCTGTCCCTTTTTTTTTTGAACACAAATAAGGAAACTGATTTGACGAATAAAATAACTTATTTTAATTATATTAAATTACAAATGTGATCCTGGGCTATTTGTCAATGTGAAGCTTTATACATCGACTACTAATAATGCATTTATGCTTCCTAAGTGGAAAGTTGAACATTTTTGTTTTGTACTTTGTTACGGTTAACTCAATGTCTTGTAAGCTGGACAACAACAACGACAATGGTATCAGTGTTAAGGTAACTAGGAGTTGTTTGGATTTTCAGTTTTCAAAGTGATTATTGGATCTTGAAAAATCAGTTTCAGCAGAAAATTAATTGTTTGGATAGTTAAGTGATTTCATATTTTTCTAAATAATCAGTTTTCCTGCATTGGCTTCTATTTTATCATTTTCACGTTCATTTTTAATCTTCTATTAACCAAATCACAGATCCTTTCATCATCTATAATAATAATTCTTATTTGGAGGTAATCAATCATTAATTCTTTTTATTAATCTGTTTTGTATATATCTATTGATTTACGTTTATATCAAGCACGAATCATATTCTTGATTAGATTAGATTAGATTCATGACGTTTGATTGATTTGAACTATTTTTGATGATTTAACTGTTGTGATCTAATAATACATGCATATGAATTCTGTTTGTTTTGTTATTATTGATTATGTTTTGATTTATTATATTATATAATAAATAAATGAATGGTAGATCTGTACCTACCTCATGTTGTGTGAGTGTCCAAATGGTTGTGGGTTTAAGTCGTGTCTAGGTAGATCACTGTGTTTTAGATCAGTAAATAGGAAAAGCACATCAACTAATGCATTTTGATCTATGCGAATACATATGCATGCTTCAACGGCTAAATTCCCATTTTAAGCACTAAGGAATACTGTAATTTACTATAATTCTGGACTTCTCGGTAAAGAAATGTGTTGGCTCAAAATACGCAGTTAATATTAAAATGCTATATCTGTTTTGTGAATGTGGATTTAGTAGGTACGTATTGAATAAATTGTAGTTCCAAGTGTTAGCAATGCTTATATTCGAGAATCTATATAATATTTAAGTTAGCAATGCTTGCCACTGGTAAAAAGTGGTAAAAGATCTTCTACCTTTTTTTGGCTTCTTATACGGATTGAGGATTTATCATTCGTTGTTTATTGTCCATTAAAACAGTTATATATAGGTATTAACACCTACTAATCGAATACTCATTCATAACAGCCTTAAGGTATTTTCATTCATTAGATGGCGAGCATCTGGTCGCTATGTAGAGGTGGGTGTTGGGCTAGTGATGAGGAAAAAAGATTATTGGATGAAAGAAGCACGGATCGAAATATGCGGGTCGGGCGGGATAGGTAAGCTGTCATATAGGTATTTGGCACGGATCGAAATGGACCGGGTTGACCTGAAACACTTGTCCAACTTCTGGGAACATTGGATAAAGCAATTTGTTAAGTTGTATGCAGTAAATTTACTTCTGGGAACTTTGGATTTGTTCGACCTGTTTCTTTTTTGACTTTTTTTTTACCCATTTAATCAATTGGAAATTGAGCACCAGTCAACTCGATGACGATATTGCGACCTCTAATTATGTTGATAATTGATTTGCGATACTACCTGTGCAGCTATGGGAAGCCACAATTCCCAATGCCCCCTCAATGGTGCCGTAACTGTTGGGATACTTTCCATCTCTTGTCGATATATTGGAAAGAAGTTTTGATCACCTGAAGGTTTAAAGTTTAAACCAGATTTTATTGTCTTGCTTGCCCCTCATCTGATCTTTGCTTGTGGACCAGCAAATTACTAATGATAACTTTTATTTATTTGAACTATAGGTTGCTTCGTTTATTATCGAAGGTTACATCATTTTAGGTGGAACCGAGTTTCTCAGTTTGCATGCTTCATGTGTTGCAAAGATTTTTGATCTGGTAGTGGGAAATGTCAATGACAGAGGGTTGCTTTCAATACTACCTGCCATTGATGTCCTCATTCAGGTATGTTCAATGAAGAGTTTTAGGTTTATGCTGCCAACATTATAAATATTGACATGGCTTGAGGCCCATATTTCTAATATACAACCTGTGATATTGAAGTAGGTTCAAATACCCTAAGATAATTTTCACAACTTTAACTGTGTAATAATTGTGGTGTTTAGTATTATAGTTAGACCTCTTTTGCTTTGCTGTTGGCAGTGTGCTCCGTCGGATGGGCCACAATTGATCAGCAGTACCCTTCAGGTATATTATGTGTGTTTAGAGGTGGCAAAATGAGCGAAATAACCTAGTTACAAGTTAATGGGTCAACAAGCAAATTTTCCACCCTTGTGTGTTTGTTTCTTTCATGCATCTCATTTCTGATGACTTGGATCTACAATTGAAAGAGATATATGCTGTCTTTCCTTTTCTTTATATTCATTACTGTTTGAATGCGAGATTGATGGATTTTATGTTTTGACAATATGCTAGAAAATGATCATTATATGCTTAACCGGCGACGACTGTGTTCCTATTGGTACAGCTGTAAAGGCATCTTCAGCTGCCACTCTGGCTAGAATTTTGGTAACAAATACCAATTTTCTGGCACAATTAGCATCAGAATCATCACTTTTGGTGCTACTTCAGAATGCCAGTTTATTTCTATTGATATATAGGACGTTCAAATTTATTTCTATTGATATATAGGACGTTCAAATTTATTTCTATTGAATTTGGTTTTATTTTTAAACATATTGAATTGTAAACTCTTGTTATTTGGATTGGTGATTATTATTCTTTAAAGAAATATTGTTATTATTATTGTTTATGGTTTTGAGTTTTATATACTATTGTAAGGGGTCATGTATGCATTGTGAATGAGGAACGAATTAAATTGTATTTGCCACTAACTTTTAGTTTATAATAGAAATATAATGGAACGGCGCCATCATATTGGAGACTGATTTGAATGTTATTTTATATCGATTAACATATATTTTGAAACTAAATTTCAGTCACTAGAAAAACAAATTAAGGACTAATTCATCTATTTTTTGTGACTAACAATCAGTCTTTAAAGCCTTTCATCGGAGACTAATAAGTTTTTAAATCCTATTATTAGAGACTGATTTGATACGATAATCTACAAAACAACGAAACGTATCAGGGACTATAAACAATGTTTATGGACTAATTTTCAATCCCTAAATCCATGTGTTAGTAACTGATCTAACATAGTATTGGCGACTGACTTTTCAGTCGCCAATAATATGCATTGGGGACTGAAATAACATGATACCAACCCATAGAAATAAGGACTAATTTTTTTATTTTGGAGACTGATCTCTGGTCCTCGTTGGTTCGATACAACAAGGACTGAATTTCAGTTGATAACGTCACTTTCTGTAACTAAGCTGTTGTAACTGATTAGTGACTAGCAAAATCAGTCCTTGATATACCATTCGTAACTGATCATGGTGTATCGGAGACTGATTTTTCAGTCTCTGAAAGCCTTTTTTTTGTAGTGTACATGCTTTGTTAGGTGGGTTTTCCCTATCAGTGTTATTGTCAATGTATTATATATGATTTAGTTCGTTTTATGACATGTCACAAATGGCTTAGGGGAAGTTCAAGTGTTTGCTTGAGGTTTATATGGTACTTCTGTCACATACCATTGTACTGATTATGTGATTAATATGTTTTACCGAGGTAATCCCCTTTACCCATAAAAAAAGTGGCCAAAAAAGATAATGACATGGATGGTAACTTGTTCCATTTGACAAAACCGGTTGTTGAGGTAAAATAATAAACCAAAGTGATGAAATTTGAAAGTTTAGTACTTAAAATAGTAAAAAAAAATTATTCACAACATATAAATGAAAAATATAACAAGTTGGATACGTTTATAAATGATTATTCTCATTTTTAAATGTGAAAAAATCTAATAAAGTCTCACACTTATATGTGTGAAAGTCAATTGTAACATCAAATTTCTCTACACTAGTGTCACAATTAATTTCCACATTTAGGAGTGTGGAGCGCATTGAAAGGTGTGAGTTTTTTTTTTATACAATAATAAGTGTGGAAAATATATTGTTTTACACAAAAAAAAATTGACATTTATCACTGTAATCAAATTTGACACATTATTAAATATTAATAAATAACCAAAGTTTACACATCTTTTAAAAGTGTGGAAATAAAAATTTGTATATTAAACATTTTTTTTTGGAATAATGATATTAGATTGGGTTGTAGGCGGTTTAATTAGCTTTCTTATCTCTAGTATGCGACCATCAAATCTTCCTTTCTCGTGTTTTGCTGATGCATATTTTGTCACGGGACATCAATATAACGGACTCAAAATTTTAATTGATATCTTTTACACTACTGATAGTGATTAAAAGACATGCACATGCATATCATGTGGCTCTTCTGGTTTTAATTTGACCATTTGCAAAATGGAAGCAAGTAAGTATACGTGAAAGTTGCTTATGACATGAGATGAATGAAAGATTAACAATGAGGATATCTATCAACTGTGTGCTTACCAAAACACACAGGACCCAAACGTTAACAAATTAACTACAATCGCCAACAAAGGACCAAACACATGAAGAACAATTGAAACGGAAAAAACGCTTATGGTCTAAATCATCATAGAATATTTATATTTTTATGTTAGGAACTTCATAATTATTGTATAAATATGTATAAGATGTAAACGGTCTTGTTATGACGGTATATTAACCCGTAGAGAACAGGGAGTTGCATCGGGGTTAAGTGAGAGAGTTTTTGACGGAGATGTTGGGAGGCGGGGTTTCTTGGAGTGAAGAAAACCCTGGAGAAGGCTCACTGGCGCTGTTATATATTAGTACGCATATTAGATATATTAGGGGTTAATGTGTTTGTTTAGCTAGCTTTATATTAGCCTGAGTAGGTAAGTGTTTGGATTGGTGGTTGCTTGCCCTTGCAAAGCAAGGCATAGCCGATCCTATAGAAGGGTAATTGGCAGCTACCTTAAATCAAAAGTTTAGTCGACTAAGTGTAAATTCTTATTTATCTCCTGAATTTGTTCATTAGGGATTAGGATTTAAACCTTTCATTCTCAGTTATTAGAGATGAAGAGGTGAGACGTACAATTCACTCATTCGTTTCCTTACAAATGTACGCTCAATCTAATCATTAGAAGCGTTTGTAGTTCTACTTTTCAGCCGATCTACTGAGTTTGAAGCAGTCTGTGGGTAAATTGATACGACCCGTTGAGGTTGTATCGAGATAGGGCACCACTTCAAGCGGGCGCGAGCTCCTTAAAAATATTGAGACCAAGAAGAAGAGAGATTTACTTCACAATTCATTACTTTCAATGATAAATAATGGGGTATAAATACCCAAATAATCCTAACTTGTAACACAAGTCGATAATGAAAACATTCCTAATACGACAGAAACACATATTCTAAACATTACGATAGTTATCCTAATACGATAGCCCGATGTCATCAACCACATGCGTAACACACCTCACTCCTTCAAAACCACCTTGCCCTCAAGGTTTTGTCTAGAAAAACACTCTTAATTCCGAGATCCCATAATCTTCTTTGAACTGCAGCTACTTTCTTTTTCTTCTTTATATACTTTTCATTAAGACGCTTCAAGAACGTAATAAGAACATATAGGGTATAAACAGAGTATTGGAGTTCTTTATCAACCCCTTTGTTATTTTCATTTACCCCATTACCTTCCGACACAATTGGCTCGTCACTGTTTTGCTCATTGGCCACTGACCGATGTCGTTGTACCGATAAAAAATAAACATAACTAGATAGGGCAAGCGGGTATCGTATCCACGAGGAGTATGTTGTTTTAATTTAAGTTTTGGGGCGATCAATGATCAATAAAGGTTTTAGTTTTGAAATCTTAATAACAAAATACTAATTAAGCTAAATTATATGAAATAAATTATACGAAATAAATAATTGATTAATTAACTAAAACGTAAATAAACAAGTAAAAATTAAATAAGCAAATAAAAGTAGGATTTGTAAACAATTGGGTGAAAAGCAATCCCTTCCGGTTTCGGATATATTGATATGATTAGGATACATATTATTATTAATGTTTGCCTTCAAATCACATAGACAAAGTTTGTATTAATTGAAAAGGACAATTTTGGGCACAAGTTATATTCACCACATGAATCGTCTTAATCCCTAAACTAGTTAGACTCGGCACGACTCATTGACTAGCAATAACATGTCTTATAATAATCCTATCGATTAATTTTATAATTATTCAAATGAACAATTATGGGTACAAATTATGTTTACCATACGACCGTCTTAACCCCTATACTAATTAGGCTCGGCACAATCGTTGGCGCGCAACAATACGTATCACAATAATTCAATCAAATAATTATACTAAAACATTAAAATCAAATAAATGATATGCATTAAAATCATATGAATTAATGTTTGACAAATAAAATAAAATTCGTAAATATGATCAAACCAAATATATCTTTTACCGGGAGAGATTACAAAAAAGTTTAACCGAACATCACACTTGTAGACACCGCGCTCATTCTACTTTGCATGCTAGTACGTACTAATGATATTGAAACAAAGGATTTAATTAAATCCTTTTCCCTTCTTCCCGTTCGCCAAGAAAAATAAAATTAATATATATGAATATGAATCGGCTTGTGTCTTCAAATGAAATCACCAAAAATAATGGCGGCTGACCCTTCTTTGTTTTGCCTGTGTCGACTTGTGTTTTTAATAAAAGGGGTCCGCGGCTGACTTTTTTTTGTGAATCATATATATTTCCAGTGTTTGTCGAATATCTTAATAAAAGGGTCCCCTTTTTCTTCATGTGCTGCGTATGTATATAGAACAAGGGAATCAAAAAAACCTTTTCTTTTTTCGTGCGTCCAAATCTAAGCAAAAAAATAAAATAAAATCCATTTGGCCTTTTTTCCATTCAATAGATTTGAGCCTAATTCTTAAATAATAAGCCAAACCATGAGCTGGCTTTTCCACCAGATAAACTCACGAGCTAACTCCAGATTTTCGGTGTTATATCACATAAAAATAAATATCTCTTTTTTCTCTTTTCGTGGCCTTTTGAATCACCTAAAACGGAGCTCGGACGAAGAAGTTATGATACAAACAATGTAGCAATATCACGCTTGTATTTATATCTTCATTTTGGTTCTTAATCGTCCACATTTGCTTCAAGTACAATCCAAACACTTCGTATATCACATTAGCTCACAGATTCGCCATTTTAGCTCTATTTTACATATTACCTACATAAACACAAAACACCCTCAAAGTACATGTATAACAACGAATAACAATGCAACAATGCGTAACTAACATGCTATGAGGGGTATGTAAAATACACCGATCAAACCTCCCCAACTTAACCCTTACTCGTCCCGAAGAAGAAATCTACTATATCTTAGCATGTTAATTACATAATTTTTAATCATACCATTGAAATTCCATCAAAAAGATCAAATTTAACCTAGTACACTAATAACTATCCTATGTGACCAATAATCCAAAATGATTATCAATATTTTTATTCTTCTTAAACACTTAACATAACCGTTCTCATTGGTTCCATTTCCTTTATGTTTCATGTAATTAAGCATGTGCCAAACATACTTAGTACACCCCTATAATCAATCTAAATATAGATCCAAAACAAAGAGGTGAGAATACCTTACACCTTTTATAATACTGGATTTTTTATACCATATGAGCAAACTTTTTAAAAGTACATAAGCTATCATACATTAGCTTATATATTTCAATTTTTACTCAGTTTTCGCACATGAATTTTACTTCATATTTCAAGCATTTTTGCTCATAACATACATAAGCTCCTTTTTAGCCATCCGGAACCGTTTCTTATACAAGTCATCCCGAATGCTTTGTACACTCCTTTTACGGTTGATATAAAGTCCAATCATTCGGATGTATGAAGATTGATGAGTGTGTAAATACTCATCATTTTTGTCGTATCTGAACTGCCAAAACATCCAAAAACACTCAAAAATGCATCAAAATACTGAAAATATCCCAGGAGTGTGTTTTATAAGGTTCAAATGCAAAATGTTTGAAAACAATTGAAAAACAAACAAAGTTTGCAAAATTGGCAGTTTCAGTCCCTCAACTTTCAAAACTTGTCAAAATTAGTCCCTAGGCATTTATTTTGTAAGAAATATCATCAAAGGTCCTTGGGGATTCATAAGTTTTCAAGATTAGTCCTTTAAGGTTAAAGTTTTCAAAATTACAACTTTGGTCCCCCAAGTTTGAAAATGTCAAAAATAGTCCCTGGGTTTTCAAAATTGGAAAATTATCAAATTTAATCCTTGTACTATTGAAACTTGGCAATATTGATCCTTTAATAACCTTTGGAAAGTTGTCATTTTCAGTCCCTCAAAAATCCAAAATTACAAAATGGTCCTTGTGCTTATTTCTTAAAAACCAAACCGGACCCTTAAAATATATATAACCCAAAATCCAAAATCCCTAAATCCAAACCCACTACCCAAAATAAAAACAACCCAGCCCAACCACCATAACCCTTGACCCGGCCCAATCCCAACTTAAATAACCAAAACCAGGGTTTGACCCCAGTCAAACCCTTCTCTCTCTCACACAACCCCGCCAAAACCACCCTTCCACCATCAATACCAAAAACCACCTCACCTTTACACCTCAACCCCCCACCTCATCACCCCAGCTCACTAACCACTCCCCTCCACCTCCACAAACACCCAAATTTCTTTAATTGTAAAAACCTGCTCAAGCTACTTGTGTACGTTTTGGCGCCAAAATGACACTTGTACGATTATGATGAAATTGATGAAATCAAAGGTCAAGATGTGGTGGGAATTACTCAGAGATGTCGACAAAGGGATTAAAGTCTATAAAGAAAGAATGGAAAGCAATGTAATGGAGTATCTAGTGTAATTTTAGTTAATTAGTGTCGAATTAGTTAAATTTAAATTCTCAGTGTAATTTTAAGCTTTCAAGTACTCTTTTTAGTAATTTTAAGTGTATAAGAATCTTTTTCAGTGATCAATTTCAAGTTGTGTTAGTAAATTCAGTGTATGCAATTTCTTGTTCAAATTTCATGTTTCTTTGAATGTTGTTTATAGTGTTGTTTCTGGACTCATAAGCTCACATAAGCTCCTATATAGCTTATAAAAGCTATTAGTAATCCTTAAAATCAGTTTAGTAATAAAAAAATCAAAAATACAAAAAAAGGTCAACAAAAGTCAAAAATTCAGAAATCCATTGAAGATGATGAAGATGGCTGGAGCAGGGTAAATCTTGGATGGCCTTGGGGTTCAGAAGTTGAATTGAGGGGTATTTGAGTTGGTCCTTGGTCATTGTTCTTGGTTTCAAGTATAAATTCAGTTGTAAGCATTTTTATGCATTTTTGCATTTCATTGTTTTAGTTGTTTATATGCTTTGATCCTTGTGTTTCTGTGTTTCTGAGTTATTATTAAGTAGAATCATACCATAAAATAGTTTGTTTGTTCATTAAAATCTATAGTTGCTAAAATTCCATTTTGGACAGTCAAATTAGCATATTGGTCATTTCTGAAGTTAATGCTTGAATTATTGTTGTTTTATGCTTATTTGATCTTATGAAATGATAACATAATCTCTGAAATCAGTTGCATGGTCTAAATAAGTAAGTTGCTTTGAAAATCTTGCTTAACTGTTTTGATCAGGGCTGTTTGGATTTGCTGAATTAGTGGGTTTATAGTACATGTTTGTTGTTGTTTGTTGTTGATATATGTTATATTAGTTCTACTTAGTTCATTTCTAGCCTAAAAACCTGTCCTTGTTTGATTAATAGTCAAAATCACTTGAATTCTCTCATTAATTCATCACTGTTAGGATTTAAAAAGTGAAATCAATCACAGTTGTTCAAAACTTGTTATAGTAGCTTAATCTCATCTTATTTTATCTTAATACATCATAATCAGTTAGTATAATAAGATCAAAGTTCACCAAAGTCAACCCTTGTTTTTTCTGCAAAAGTCAAAAGCATCAGGTTTGAACCCAGTTCTGACTGCTGATCTAAGGCAAAATTGGACCTCAATTGGTGTGTTTGTCATAGGGATTTTTGTGTTTCTGAATAGCCAGTAGTATCACCTAGCTTTTGCCCCCATAACATTTTGCTTCTCAGCTTATTTAGTGTGCTTAATCTGTCTGCAAAGTTGGGGTCTTTTCTGAGTTTTCTACATAGATCTTGCTGCTGATCTACTGCTTATCTTGCTATTTACTTGTGCCTATTTGTGCTTTTTAAGTTGTTTTGTGCTTAATATAGTTGTTAGAACTAGTTCTGATCATTTGGTAATTTTTCTATCTTTTTAGCTAAATTTGGGCTTATTTGCTAACTGCTTATTAGCCCAAATCAGCCTATTAGCCTTAGATAAGTTCCACTTTTAATTTTCCTAGCCTTTTAACATTAATTTAGACTTAACCTAAATTTTTCAGATTTTTCCTAAGTTATTTGATATTTTTAATCTTTTTAATTAGTTTAAAATAGTAATTAAATCATAATAAATAGAATTTTAATCAGAAAAATATAAATCCAATTTTCATAATTTTCTTTTGTCATTTTTAATCTAGGAAAAATATAATTATATTTTTAGACCTTAAGAAAAAATCAAAAATAGAAAAATAGTGATAGCTTCTATTTAATAGAATTTATCTTTTTAAATTTTAATTAAGCATTTTTCATTTTTATAATTTTCTTATCTTCTTGTCACCTTAAAGTATTTATATAAAAAATTTCAGATTTTTCTTTGATCTTTTAGTATTTATTAGAATTTTAATTAGTTTAAATAATTATTAAATAGTTTTTAATTAATAATAATTAATTAATAAGTCAAATAAATAATTTTCTTTTATTATTAGGATTGTAAAAATATAATTTTCATATCCGTAGGCCTTTTATTTATTAAATCTCACTTTTTATTTTGTACGTTTACGTTTATTTAAATTTAAACGTACGTTTTTAGATTTTAAACGTTTTAAGTAATTTGGTTCCCTTTATTTATTTCCATAGCTTGTTTTAAGCTATTCTCTTTTATTTCCTTAGTTCAATAATTCCAAAACCCTTTCCCATTCAATTACACTTGATCACAAGCCGTTTTTAAAGCACAATTTCACATCTCGCTGGGACTTAAACGACCCGGGGATAAAACTATACTCCTTGGTTAAATTGTCCTCAATTGGTTTGACTTTGTTTGACCACATCCGTGGTTGATTTAAGTTGACTGTTTTAGGAGCAATCATTCGGATGTATGAAGATCTATCCTATAGTCATTCGGATGTATGAATATCTATCATATAGGTGCATACTAAGACACATCGGCACACGGAAACTGGTTAATTTATTCCATTTAATTAAATGGGAACAACTATGCTTCGTGCCTACTGGTATATCATATGATGGAGTTATCTACGACATAGTCTAATTAATTAATGCACTAACTTAAACCAACCTTTCTAATTTCATTAACAACAATACAAGGATTGAGTTATTTCACATAAAATTGTCTCAGCTAAGTGCAGTGCTATCCATTACAACAATTGGTGTTTGACCCATGCTTACAACTAAAATATCACCTTGCGTGGGTAACGAATCAGATAGGCAAGCCCAGCGTATGACTACCACTAATAATTATGACAGTTCTCCAATTTTTTTCTATGGCCACCGTTTCCCGTTCTAAGCAAAAGTAAGTAGGGAAATTCAATCGGGTATGGTTTGATCATCTACTAATTATACATATGCCTAACTACATGCAAACCATCAAATTAATTTTATAACCAAATTATACAATGGAATCGGGTGCACCTTATACTCATGGCTGGATCTTCTAGTTTGCTACAATAAGTCATCCATAAGCTAATCTTCAGAATCTGCAAACACTCAACAAATATATGTAGAAGAAACTTACACATCCAATTAGCACAAAACTCTTATAATGTGATTTCATTTTGTTTTGTTTTGTTTTTTTTTTTTAAAAACATTTTGACCCATTTTTAACCACAATTTCATACAAAAACATGTAACACATGTGACACCCTCCCCAACTTAAAGCATTGCATTGTCCCTAATGCAAAAACTTTAAGTTGAAATTTTGGTTAAAAATCAACTTGACAAACTTACACAACACAAAAACCTAACTCACTTTCGTAGGAATCACGGTTGCATTTAGCGTATGCAACAAGCCTTTTAAACCACCCGGTAGCCCGATTGGACGAGTTTAGTCTCGTGAGGGTTTGTAGTGAATACACCCACAAATTTTTTAACACACAAAAATAAGAAAATAAAAGAAACATAAATTAGAAAGAAAATAAACACACACTACAACCCACGGGTTGCCTCCCACGAAGCGCTAAGTTTACCGTCGTCAGCCCAACAATACTTAATATTAGTTTCACGATAGTATGATGGAACATTTACCAAACGAGTTACCTAGACACAGTGAAACTTTACAGGTCCATGCCATATCCCTCTTTTCAAACACTTTATGAATATTGGTTTTCCTTATGCAAAAGAAGTGTTTATGCTTTGAAACCCATACTCGTCTTTACCTTTTTCTTCGGCTTGATGCACTACGAACATGTTTCACACGGGCGCCTTCTTGCTTGCATCCTTAATCAACTTACCACAATTGGCACTCCATGAAGCTTCTTCTCTTCTTTGCGCAGGGGTTCTCTCGATTTACGAACTCCTACTCATGCTTTCCTATGAACTTGCTCAAGAATAATATGAAGGAGTGCCCTGTTATAGTTCTTATTACACCGCTCAACAACATAATGATTTTCTATTAGTAACAACCTTGCTTGTGCTTTCCCTTTTGTATAAGTTGAGTCACCCATACCAAATTTCTTGATTAATACTTGAGGCACATGTGGTGGGTTTGGGTCGATACGGGGGCCCTCGACTTCTTCCTTATTGGGATATTGTTGTTCTTTCAATGAATTTGAACACTCATCTTCATATAGCGAAGGAGCGAACAAGTCCTCATCTTCTTTTGATTTTGTATCATCAATTAATGAAAGTGTTGGTTCATTTAAAGTTGAGAGATAAGGTGTGGTATTAGTCTCCACAACTCCCTCCCCAACTTTAGGAGGAACCAATTCTTCACGATGATCTTTTACCGGCAAAATGAGGTCATCAAATGAATTCTTACTAACATCAATATTATATCCATCTTCTTCATCTTCATCTTCATCATCAAAATCAAACATGGTGACGCCTTGAGATTCATATGTTTCTTGCCTATTAAATTGATCTGCCAACGGATCCACATGTGTCTCAAGAGCTGCAATACTAGCGTATCTTTGATTTGCCTCTCTGTTGGATGCTATCATTGAAATGATCTTATCTAATTTTTGGTTAAGATACGAGAGATGGGTATCACCTTTAGGGGTGTCATTCGGGTTGACCCGGTCGGGTTCGGGTCAACTCGGGTCGGGTCGGGTCGGGTCAAGGCTCCTAAAAACATACCCGAACCCGACCCTGTTTGAACTCGGGTCAACTCGGGTCGGGTCAACTCGGGTCTCGGGTCAACTCGGGTCGGGTCAATTCGGGTCGGGTCAGCTCGGGTTTGGGGTCAACCCGAGTTTTTGCCTTGTAAATTGTTAGTTTTCTCGGGTCAATCGGGTTCGGGTCGGGTCGAGGCTAAAAAAACATACCCGAACCCGACCTTGTTTAGAACTCGGGTCAATTCGGGTTGACCCGATTGACCCGAATATAAATTGACTCGGGTCGGGTTCGGGTCGGGTCGGCCCGAATGACACCCCTAATCACCTTGACCTTGGCCTTGATGGTCATATTGTTGAGTCAGTCTCTATGGTTGATCGAATAAACTAGAGCTCTCATATGAAGGATGATAATATTGACCACCATATATCCCCTTGATACCTCGTGTAATCTTCCATCTCAATATTGTAATTAGCATGATATGTGTTATGCTCATAATCATCATATTGAGATTGATAGTCATATGTCTCAAGTATTCGCTCCTTCCTACTTGCTTTCTCCTCTGGACAATTTTCATAAGAATGAAATGGATTCCTACAAGTCCAGCATGAATTAATAGAAGCTCTAGGGTAAACAAATGATGAAACTAACCATGCGAGATTACCTAGAAATCTCGGGATCGTAAACAAACGGTGATGTACGTCCCGATCTACGCGTGCGCATATAATAACCTGCACACTCACAACCAACAAAAAAAAACAAGAGAAAAAGAAAATCTTTTTGTATTTTTGATTTTTAAACCTATTAACAAAAACTTAAACCAAAAGCGTACTCACTCCCCGAAAGCGGCGCTAAAATTTGACCGATATCGTTGTACCGATAAAAAATAAACCTAATTACCTTATACTAGATAGGGCAAGCGGATATCGTATCCACGAGGAGTATTTGGTTTTAATTTAAATTTTCGGGTGATCACTGATCAATAAAGGTTTTGGTTTTGAAATCTTAAAAACTAAATACTAATTAAGCTAAATTCTATGAAATAAATTCTACGAAATAAATAATTGATTAATTAACTAAAATGTAAAAAAACAAGTAAAAATTAAATAAGCAAATAAAAGTATGATTTGTAAACAATTGGGTGAAAAGCGATCCCTCCCGGTTCCGGATATATTGATATGACTAAGTTACAGATTATTATTAATGTTTGCCTTCAAACCACATAGACATAGTTTGTATTAATTGAAAAGGACAATTTTGGGCACAAGTTATATTCACCACATGAATCGTCTTAATCCCTAAACTAGTTAGACTCGGCACGACTCATTGACTAGCAATAACATGTTATACTAATCCAAATTAATTTTATAATTATTCAAATGAACAATTATTGGTACAAATTATGTTTACCATATGACCGTCTTAACCGCTATACTAATTAGGCTCGGCACAATCGTTGACTCGCAATAATATGTCTCACAATAATTTAATCAAATAATTATACTAAAACATTAAAATTAAATAAATGATATGCATTAAAATCATATGAATTAATGTTTGACAAATAAAATAAAATCCGTAAACATGATCAAACCAAATATATCTTTTACCGGAAGAAATTACAAAAAAGTTTAGCCGGACATCACACCTGTAGACACCGCGCTCATTCTACTTTGCATGCTATTACATACCGATGATATTGAAACAAATGATTTAATTAAATCCTTTTCCCTTCTTCACGTTCGCAGAGACAAATAAAATTAATATATATGAATATGAATCGGCTTGTGTCTTCAAATGAAATCACCAAAAATAATGGCGGCTGACCCTTCATTGTTTTGCCTGTGTCGACTTGTGTTTTTAATAAAAGGGGCCTGCGGCTGACTTTTTTTTGTGAATCATATATATTTCCTGTGTTTGTCGAATATCTTAATAAAAGCGATCCCCTTTTTCTTCATGTGCTGCGTATGTATATAGAAAAAGGGAATCAAAAAACCTTTTCTTTTTTCCTGCGTCCAAATCTAGGCAAAAAAAAAAAAAAAAAAAAAAAAAAAATAAAAAAAAAAAAAAAAAAATCCATTGGGCATTTTTTCCATTCAATAGATTTGTGTCCAATTCTTAAATAATAAGCCAAACCACGAGCTGTCTTTTCCAGTAGATAAACTCACGAGCTAACTCCAGATTTTTGGGTATTTTATCACATAAAAATAAATATCTCTTTTTTCTCTTTTCGTGGCCTTTTAAATCACCTAAAACGGAGTTCGGACGAAGAAGTTATGATACAAACAATGTAGCAATATCACGCTTGTATTTATATCTTCATTTTGGTTCTTAATCGTCCACATTTACTTCAAGTACAATCCAAACACTTCGTATATCACATTAGCTCACAGATTCGCCATTTTAGCTCTATTTTACATATTACCTACATAAACACAAAATACTCTCAAAGTACATGTATAACAACGAATAACAATGCAACAATGCGTAATTAACGTGCTATGAGGGGTATGTAAAATACACCGATCAGCCACACCCACCACTTTCACCACTTTCGCCTCATCTTGTTTACCATCCACTAACACCTTCGTTTCCAACTCACTAGCTTGATCTTGTGCATCATTATCAGAGGTACTTTCTACATCAATCGATTGTTGTACCCAATTAAGCACTTTTACCTCGCCATCACAATCATTAACAACCTTGTTAGCTTCCAATCCAGCTGCCGAGTAATCACTTGAAGTAGCATCAAACACATTATTATCCTCTACAAAACTAAACCCTTTTGTCTCATCATTCACCTTCACAAATACAGCCTCGTCAACAGGTTTCTGATGCGGTACAGTAAAACATGACGTTGTCAACTTTTGGTTTTGTAGTCCGCTGTTATTGCTACTTGTTTTGTTGCTGACAAAAGACGACCGCTGATCCTCAAAACGTGCTTCTCTTATGCGGGCTAAGGATAAGGCTTCTGCCAAAGTTGAAGGATTCGACCTCAACAGTTCCCAAAGTTGTAGGTCCGTGAAGCGTGCTTCTGTTGCACAAGCCAATGAAAAAGTTTCGCCTAAAGTTGTGGGGTTTGATCTTAAGAGGGCATATTGTAGAGCCGGTTTAAGTCCAGAGATATAAAACGATTTAAGTAAGTTTTCAGAGATCCCTGTTACTCGATCTATAAGTACTTCAAACTCACTCTGATATTCGGCCATCGTACCCATTTGCAAAAGCTTAGATAGGGCGTCTCGATCGCTGCTGCCCGATGCCATGAACAGTAACTAATAGAACAAAAAAATTCTGATGAACAGTAACTCCGGTGAACAGTACTCAATGAACAATACCCGATGAATATATATATATATATATATATATATATATATATATATATATATATATATATATATATATATATATATATATATATATATATATATATATATATATATATATATTTATTGGAACCCTAATTTGGTAGCCTCTCAACGAGAGCACCAATTGATACGACCCGTTGAGGTTGTATCGAGATAGGGCACCACTTCAAGTGGGCGCGAGCTCCTTAAAAATATTGAGACAA
This sequence comes from Artemisia tridentata subsp. tridentata, assembly GCA_021014915.2. Taxonomy (NCBI): domain Eukaryota; kingdom Viridiplantae; phylum Streptophyta; class Magnoliopsida; order Asterales; family Asteraceae; genus Artemisia; species Artemisia tridentata. The sequence goes on from CP139505.1 coordinate 394,941,441, forward strand.
AGAAAAAGAGAGATTTACTTCATAATTCATTACTTTCAATGATAAATAATGGGGTATAAATACCCAAATAACCCTAACTTGTAACACAATTCGATAATGAAAACATTCCTAATACGACACAAACACATATCCTAAACATTACGATAGTTATCCTAATACGATAGCCCGATGTCATCAACCACAGGCGTAACATAAATCTTTTCAAAACTGATTGATTTCATTGAAAGTTACCAAAAATTACAATTTATATATACCAACTTAACGTAGTGTGTTATTATAATGTTTGGTAATACGTTATACTAGGGCTGAGCAAATCCACCCGAAAACCGACCGAAACCGGTCCGAATGGAATCGAACCGACCTTTTTCGGTTAGGGTTCGGTTTTGTATATTTATTTCGGTTTTTGTCAGTTTCGGTTCGAAACCCGAAAACCGAGCCGAACCGAGTTATTCGGTTCGGTTTCGGTTTTGATATATATTTCTAGGTTTGAGTTTTTTCATTTTTCGGTTTTCGGGTACGGTCGGTTTTTGTCGGTTCGGGTCGGGTGTGACCCGATGAACAACCCTGCGTTGTACGCTCATAAATTACATGCAAGCATAATACATTGTGTAATGCGGGCAAGGATGGAACCACATAGCTAAAAGTAACCGGGTGTACAAATATCATTTTTTTTGTAACCATGGTTTTCGACCTTTTGGCCGACTAATCCGCGGGTTTGAACCCACCGTCACACAGACTCAAACTAGGTAAAGCCCTCCCTTTTCAGGATGTAGATATTTTTGGTTTGCCTTTTTGGGCTGAGGTGTCGGACTCACCTACATCCGTTGTATTTAACTGTTTTATTAAGTAATACTATTTTACTGGGGGTAACCCTTTTTATATAAAAAAAAAAAATGATGTTTCACCTAGTTGGAATTGAACTTGAAACTTTACACATATAAGAGTGATAGTCACAAGCCTTTTTGCCACTATGCCACACTTGAGTGGTTTGTACAAATATCTTTTAACTGTAGTAAGAAGAAAAAATAATAATAAAGAGTACGTTTTTCAGTTAAAATGATTGAGTTTAGTGAAAAATAAGTTCATTTTTCATCTATTAATGGACTAACAAAGCAATAACTAGAAACACAATGCATTGAGACCGGGTGCATATAAAAAAATTTAATGCATTTTACAAAAATTATATATATATACTAAAGATGGGTACTTGGGCCGCATAAAAAATTTGCACAACACTGTTACAGTAACAGTGCTTCGCACAGTAACGTGCTTCAGCCGGTTGTACTTTACTGTAACTGCTACAGTAATTTTTTTTTTTTTTTTTTTTTAAATAATTTCTAAAAAAATAATATTTTGAAAAAAAAAAAAAAAAAATTTTGAAAAAATATTTTCAAAGTAGCTACAGTACTTTTTTTTTTCTTTGAATTTAAAAAAAATAATGAAAAATAATGTTTTGAAAAAAAAATATTAAAAAAAAAAAATTATTAATAAAATATTTTCAAAAAAAAAATTTTCACGCTACTGTAGCTTTTTTTTTTTTTTTTTTGGCAAAATAATTTCGAAAAAATAAAATTTTGAAAAAAGATATATATAAAAAAAAAAAGTTTTTGAAAAAATATTTTCAAAAAAAAAATATTTTCAAAAAACTTTAAAATTAATTTTTCTAAAAAAATTAATTTAAAAAAAAATTCTAACAAAAATACAAAATAATTGTGAACCTACAAAACGTAAAACAAACATCGTACAACAAAAAACAACTATCTGAACAACCCGCTGCAACGCGCGGGCTACCTTGCTCGTTAGAACTATGAAACAAAACTATGTCAGATCCCATAACATCTAGTGACCCCTAGTTCCTTCTTGAATGCGGGTGATCACTCTATGCAACCATATATTATATGGCACGACAACAACAATAATAATCATATTGATTGATTTGACATGAAAGAAACAAAACAGATACTCCCTCCGTCCCAAATTAATAGTCTCTCTTTCTATTTTGAATTGTCTCAAAATTATTGTCCACTTTCAAATATAGTTGTTAAGAATGTAGCAAGTTTACCATATTGCACCTAATGTTACTAAAAATTACAAATATCATTCAAAGATTTAATTAATTCCATAAGGGTAAAAGTGACATTTTGCAAAAAAGTAAGAGAGATAATGTAGTAATGATTATGTTTTCTTAAACTGTATGTTTTTTGTCAGGGGACAACAATTTTGGGACGGATTGAGTAATATAAATTGGATAATAAATGTATGTACCAGTTTTCTTGCGCAATTTCAACTTATACACCCATCCCGATTGACATTACATTGCAACAACATAATGAAGATATCCCTCCTTCTGTATTTATAGTTCGGTCGAGTTAACATGGCCACATCGAATGTAAAATAAATATGACATGTTCCTAAACCCGGCTATATATTCCAAATAAATAAACGGAAAACTTGCAGGTATTTGTCTCGATTGGAATTTATACCCACAAGTATTTCGTTGAGAACATCTTTGATACGTACATCTTAGATATATACCTTAAGTTAAATGTCCGGTAATACCTAGACGGTAGAAAGTTAATTCAAAATTTAACCGATATATGATGTAGTTATAAGTTTGTAAGTGAAAATGAGTGCATACAACATGAGCCATAAGCAATGCATATGTTCTATATCATCTATAAGTTACACAAAAAGCTTTAAAAATAAAGGGTTTAGGCCGCAAAATAAAAATAAACTTTTTTAAATGTCTTATTTTGGTATGTAAACTCCTAAATACATAAGTAAATGTAACATATTTTCATAAAATGTTTCAATATACAGATTTTGTTGCATTGCATACCAAAAAATATTTGACACGTGTCACTATTTTTAACTTGACAACACATCACATGTACATATTGAAACACTTTATGAAAGTTTGTTATATTTACTCATATTCTTTGAAGCTTACGTACTAAAACGGGACATTAAAAAAGTTCGTTGATATTTTATGGCCTTAAACCCTAAAATAAAAGGGAAACATTGTACACAACAACAACAACAAAATACCCAATCCAGCCGGAGCGAGAAAACATGGTAAACAAACTCAATGCAAATATGCATGGTGCAAGACTAACATAAAGAAGCAAGATTTCACATACTTGTTTTAGAAATCACCATTTTTGAGCAGATGGCGTTTATATATTACAGCAAACAAGAATAGTATATATACATGTAGTATCTTGGTAACAATCCAATCAATCGGTAATGTTGTAAATGATACATTTCAAGAAAATTAAATCTTGTGATAGTAAGGTGAAAGGGTCGTTCCATCATCTATGTCGTTCCTAGCTTCTCTAGTAATATACACATGCTCTGCAACACCATTTCACCATCATTGATAAGTGCCGAATATTGTTCTAGCACACGAACTAAAAGTCTAGAATTAAAGGCTTGTTCTAGCACATGAACTAAAAGTCTAAAATTAAAGGGGTGATCATTGAGATTGCGATACACTTGCTTGGTAAAAACTTGAAACTAAACATACAAGTTTGATGTAAAAGCCCGAATACTAATCACATACCAAAACTATCCCATTTAATATATTAGGCGGTTAATTATAACCGGAAGTTGACGCTATCAACTGTCGTTTCAAACTAAATTTTTTCTATATAAAGAGTAGACAGCCATAATGAAGCGAAAATTTATGGATCACTTTAACAGTTATCACTACAACATTCGACCCTTTCGGAGGGGACAATTTGACCCTTTCGGCGATATGACATGGTTAAACAAATGAGTCAATATGATATGGTTGTACACAAAAGGTTAAACGAATGATCTGAGATGATATGGTTGTACATGAGATGTTAAACAAATGAGTCGAGATGATATGGTTGTACACGAGATGTTAAATGAATGAGCCGAGATGATATGGTTGTACATGAGATGTTAAACGAATGAGCCGAGATGATATGGTTATACACGAGAGGCTAAACGAATGAGCCGAGATGATATGGTTATACACGAGATGTTAAACGAATGAACCGAGATGATATGGTTATACATGAGACATTAAACGAATGAGCCGAGATGATATGGTTGTACACGAGATGTTAAACGAATGAGCCGAGATGATATGGTTGCACATGAGATGTTAAACGAATGAGCCGAGATGATATGGTTATACACGAGATGTTAAACGAATGAGCCGAGATGATATGGTTATACATGAGATGTTAAACGAATGAGCCGAGATGATATGGTTATACATGAGATGTTAAACGAATGAGTCGAGATGATATGGTTGTATACGAGATGTTAAACGAATGAGCCGAGATGATATGGTTATACATAAGATGTTAAACGAATGAGTCGAGATGATATGGTTGTAAACGAGATATTAAACGAATGAGCCGAGATGATATGGCTGTACACGAGATGTTAAACGAATGAGCCGAGATGATATGGTTGTACATGAGATGTTAAACGAATGAGTCGAGATGATATGGTTGTACACGAGAACTCAAAACAACAACAACAACAACAACAACAACAACAACAACAACAACAACAACAACAACAACAACAACAACAACAACAACAACAATAACAACAACAGGTAGTAGTACACCATGCAAAACTCAAAAACGAAAAAAAGAAAAAAGAAATCACTAAAACCACAAACAAAAACCTTCATACATCGAATCTGAAATAGATGTAGGATCTCATACCTTGATCTGAGAAGAAAGTGTAGCTTGAAGATGATGATGATGCATAAGCATATCTACGGACGACTTGATTTGTGTGTGTTTGAGTATCATAACCGTTCATTTTGAATTAGGGTTGAAACCAAAAGAAGACTCTTCTTGGATACGTTTACCAAACCCTTACTGATGTTATAAATGCAATTGACTCTAAATTTGCTATAAATGCAAATAAGTTTTGCTATAAATGTTATAAATGCAATTGACTCTAAATTTGAATGTAGATGTTCTTCAGTTTACTTCTTCATAAGGTATTCTTTTTGATTTGATAGAGGTATTAATTATTCTTATTAAATCATATCAACTCATAATTAATTTCTTACTCTGCATGATTACTTGCCCACTTTCCCCTAATTAATTGTTTCCATTACTCCTACCCGATTAAAGTCTTGTTGTACGTTACCTAAAAGTCTAAAATTATAGATTTATGTCTGAAACAAACACTTCCCACCAAATATTGTATTCTTTCTTCTACTGCACAAACAAATTGGTGCCAACACTTTCCACCAAAATATTGGTGGCAAAACTTCCCACCAAAAGCTAGCAGATCTGCTCTATCCTCACAAACACATTATATACACTCTTATCCTTAAAACACTCAACCTCACAACCTCTTATCTTCACACCAATTTCAAAACCTGAGATGCAGCGATATAATCCTTTTATGTGTTCTTGTGGAACAGAAAATATAAAACTAAGAAAATCACATAAAAATGATATATTTGGATGGGAATATTATGCATGTCCTCTTTCGAAGGTGAACAATCATACATTTCTTATTTATGTAAATATACAAACAATCATAACATTTCCTTATTTATGTAACAGCCAAGAGAAAAAGATTATGGATGTTGATATTTTATGTGGAAGAGTGAATTTGATTACCGGTTACGAGTAATCTCTTCTGCTTCAACATCTTAAGGTGATGGATCTGCACCAACAGAGTGCTCAAACAGTAATGCCAAAAATCTTAGGATAAACATGCTGGAATCACAAAAAAAGCTACTAGAGACAAGAGTAAACATGCTGGAATCACAAAAACAGGTGCGAGAGACAAGAGTAAGGATGCAGGAGGCAAGACTTGAAATGGCAACGAATCCCGACGACCATGACCACGCATGTCAGTCGGCTGCAATACTTCGTGAGCTATTATGTAAAACCCGCAAAAATCTAAATTTCATTTTAATTTGCCAATTGAATATAACCTAAAGTTTTAAAGGTTTAATAATTAAATTAAACTACATACTATAAATTGAAAATACAAAATACAAGTTTCCTAATTAAAACCTAAGTCTAAAATTTGGTCCACCCTTAATTATATAAACCGAAATAATATCCTCCAAAAATAAAGAGATTTGGTGTAATCATAATACACGGTTTTCCTTTTTTTTCTCCCTCTCCCAAATAAAATTCCATAATCGGCATTCTTCCTTTATCATTCATACGACTTTCCATAAGAGGTTACTAAATGTTTACACACTTTAGAAGAGATTTGAGCATATAAACTCTTATAAGGTATCCTGCTTTATCATCATAAAATGATTATATCTCAATTCAGTTAACAACTTATACCTCTTAGAATCAGTCGAACAAAACCTAAAATATCTATCACTTTCGTATGATTAAAACTAAGTGTGTGATTGCATACGGGTTGGATTACCAACATCTGTCATTAAAACTGAAGATTCGAGGTCAGTCCTGGTTGCGATTTCATGCTTGGAATCAGTTCGATCTTTTCGTGCGTGGGTCGTAACTTTGGTTTCGATTCGCTGAAGGAGAGTTAGCAGAGTGTGGATTATACGCCTAGGTGTTGGTTTGACATACCCCTTAATTCTGGTATGGGTATCGCCTTGGTGTTCATGTGACAACCTCATTTTGGTCGCTCAACTAAAGGTATTCTTGAACCTTATATCGCCTAACCATCTTATAAAAAACTGGCCTATCAATACATACATATATAATAGATTTAATAACCCTAAACGAGACATTTTAATAAGGAACGAATAGGATAAATCAGGACTAAAGTTTTTGGTGTTAGCATGCATGATCTGAGGTCGATGGTATCTTGTTGTTCTTGGTGTGGTGTGTGTTTTGGGTATCGATCCATCAAGTGTTTCACCACGCATGATCATAGAAACATCCGTATGGGTCGATTGGCATTTATTCATATTAACGAGTTAGGAAAAGTATATAAATTTCGATCAGGTTTGCAATCAGATGTCAAGTATTAAAGATTTGTATCAAGGATAGATCAAGGTTAAGATTATATGAGGTATTTTAATCACATGCATGGTTTTAGAGAAAGATCATGTCCTGCCATTCTTGGTGTTTCTGTTTGAGTCTTAGTTTATTGGTACGTATGATGGTAATTGCGTGCATGGATTGAGGTCAATCATGGGACAAATTTTTGGCAGATTATGCTAATGTTTGTGTGTCTTGGTGTCGATCGTTATAAAACCTGATATCGAGTCACTTATAAACCTATGTTTAAACTACTTATGTTTATATACAAGTTGATAATAGAACCTGTTGGTAAAAAGAAAAGGAATCAAAGAAGTTAAATATATTAGCGAGGCATGAAGACTTGAAAATAAGAATAGTTGGAGTCTTGCATGTTCACTATGGGTCGGCACATAGACATGCGTATGCTATCTATATTGAGGTTAAGTCTTGGTTTGTGATTTCAGGTGTGAACGTGTGTGCATGGTTGTAGGGTTTGATCATGCCTCATTTTATTCTTTGTGTTCTTGTGTACTGTGTTGTGTGATGTTTTCGCATCCTAGTAGATTTTGTCTTACACACACTAAATGTCATATGATATATATATACGTAAGGACTTGGTGTGGTTCATGATCGGGGTTATATTATTGGGTTCGAAGTAAATTTAAACTTGTGTTTTTACTACTAAATATAAGTGATACGACACATGAGATATAAGGAAACCATGGGTCGACATATATAGTAATTCATTATATATAATTATGAATGTAAAGATTGGTCGTGAAGACTATGGTTTGTATAATGTTCGTACCTCGCTAAACCTTGTTTTTGTCTCGCATTGTGTTCCTTCTAATCGTATATATATAAGTTATGTCTCATTAATGTAAATTTCAAGAAGCGTCTGTGGTGGTCTCAAGAGTTTACCGAGTATGGTTTTATATTAGTTTCGAGAATGGTCTCGAGTTGCCTTTGTTTCTAATTCAGTTTATTCTTTTATCCTAATTCGATACTCCATTAACTTGACTTCGGTAAACATTAATCCTAACTAGGTTAAATATTAATCCCAGATACACCTTAACATATGTTTTGACTATATACTATTATGAACCCTAAAACATGTTAATAAATAACAATAAGTATTAAAATCGGTTATGACTTATAAAATGTGTGGAAAACTAGAAGAGAGGTTGAATAGTTTTTACTGTTTTAAAATTTTCTTTGCTTTGTATACTTAACGTCAAAGTAAGGCAAACAATCAAGCAATATATAAAGTAAGTAAGGAAAGAGATGATCAAACCACAAAACACGGATGTTTATAGTGGTTCGGCTACAAGGACTATCTTCTTTGACCTACTCCACTCCTCGAGCCTCTAACTCGAGAGTTTTTCTTCACTAAGAAACAAGCTCCCTTCTAGGCGGAGAAAACCTTTACATGTCGCTTACTCTTTATCCGGTACTAAGCTAAACACCGAGTTCTTTACAAGGGTACAACTACTCCCGTAGGTTCTTTAACAAGGGTACAACCACTCCCGACACTCTATGTGTTTTGAAGACTAAAACACTAACCGATCACTACTGAATGAATGGTATAGACAATGATGTGTGAACACTAACTAATCACACAGTATCTAACTATCAAGACTTGCAAACACAGTGTTGAAGCTTGTAAGCTTGATCTTCTTTGCTACAAAAGATAGATCACCAAGAATGAAATGAATGAATGTAATGGGTTAGTAATGTACAAATGAATGAATATATAATTTAAGCTATATATGAGTGATGAGAGTGCTTGAATGATCAGCTTGCTATTTATAGGCAAAACTGACCAGACAACCCGCGGATTTGGCGGACCCAAATAATTGGTTCCACCCTTGTACTGGTTTGATTCCGCGGGGACAAGCCAGCTAAGGGATTTCCAAATCTTACTATATCTTGTCTAGTCTTGTCAAGATCTTACAAAGTCAACTCTTTAGCTTCAAGATCTTTCCAAAATATGTTGTAAAGTCAACTAAGATTTCCTAATGAGGTATGCCATGATGTCATGTGTATTTTCATTTTTAAGAAATAAAAATAAACATGTAAATGTATATATGTATGTAATGTGTAATTCTTAGTGATCATATGATATGTAAATGAGTTTTTAAAAGCTTGCTACTAAAATGTAAAAGAATTTAACATATACTTATGCTTTGCTAAAGATAAACCTTATAATTGTCATTAACAAAATTAAGCAAAGATCGTAAAATATAAATAACGTTTTTAGGACGATATTTGTATTAACAATCTCCCCCTTTTTGTTGATGACAAAACATAAAGTTTATTTTTAAGCAATGGAATAAGTAAAGTAAAATACTTTTAAAAATATAGATTATGTTAGTTTTATGCAAGTTGTAAAACTATTTTAAGCATAAAAATATGTACTGTGATATTCACAGTGATGTATGAACTTAATCCTATCTCCCCTTTTTTATCGAAACAAAAAGAAGATATGCGGAGCGGAATGTGGTGAATATTGCTTGGTTATTACTCCCCCTAATTTGGAGTACCAAGAATGATTCAATGATTTTGAGAACTTTGAAAGCTCCCCCTTGGATAATACTGCCCCTAATTGGAGTGCCAAGGTTATGATGCATGATCCTACAAAACAAATGGTTACAATATGATATGCTCCCCCTCGATGTACACTCCCCATTGCTAGGGTACCAACGTATACGTTTCAAGGATGAGAAATGCTACAAAATAATGAGTTAGTAGATGATGTATTTCCCCTCGATCTATAGTCCCCGTTGCTAGGGTACTACGTATATGATATAAGGTTTAGAAAAGCTACAAAACAAAGGTTAGTTGTGAATCAATCCAACCAAGTAGCATAATGCATATGTATAGGTCAACCAAACATGTAGTTCAACCCAGTTGACTTTAAAAAGTCAAAAATACGTGTCTGGTCAAAAAATGCACCTAAGTACAAGTGGTCAAATCATTATGAGAATTTAAACCAACCATACAATAATGTTAGTGAATCAAACAAACCAAGATATTATGCCAAATAGTGATCACCCATAAGCATAAATATAACATCCATTAATTGAAAATTTGTTTGTGACAAAGGTCACAAAACATGATGTTACAGCATAAAAAGGAAAGCAACTTAAACAACTAAAAAAAAAACAAAAGTTCCTATAAAAGGAAACTATGAAGAAACTAAAAGCTCCTATTATAGAGGATGAGAAAGCGTACTAAGGCGCTTGAGAATGTGGTTCAAGAACCGAGATGTTGGTTCATTGAACCAAATAGGCCGTCCTCTCGCACATGATACAATCATGTCGTGGAGGTGGAAAGGTTGGTTCATGAGGTGGAGTTGGTGGTGGTTGTGTGTTTGATGGTGGAGGTGGTGGAATGTAGTTTGGGGACATAATAGAGGCCATCAAAGTGGATTGGAGGTCCATAGCCTCATGGAGGTGGGAATCTACCATATTTGAGAAAGCATAGAGGCAATCCAATTCCTCGTTGATTTCTTGTTGTGATTGGGGTTGATCGTTCCACATTGTCTCATCAATGGGATTGAGTGTGGATGTTGGTGAGGTTTGTTGAGGTTGTTGTTGTGGTGGCTCTTGGTCACGATATAACGGACCGTGGATATCATGATAAATGGGATGGAAGAGAAGAGGTTGTTGACCTTCAAAGGTAGGAGGAGGATTGGTAGTTCTTGTTGGAAGGTCTTCCAAAGTTTCAAGATATAGGTGTGAAGAGGTTGGAGCAGTAGCAAATAACTCCATTGGTTGTAGTTTGGGTGAGTGTGATGGTGATGGAGATCTAGCAGGTTGTGATGGAGCGGGTGGTGGTGTGGTGGCTTTGGGAGTTATTGTTGGTGGTGGAGTATGGATGACTACATTTGATGGTTTGGGAGTGGAGAGTGTTATAAAATTCTCATCGGTTATGGGTGAAGATATGTTGAGAGGTGATGACTCCTCTGATGAAGTTGCCAAGTTTACAAAACAACACTTTTAAACACTTATGTGAGCAGTCCTGTGTGGTGGTCTGTTGGTGGAAGAGGTGTTGGATTTTGTCATGGTTGAGATAGGAGAGTTTGCTAACAAGTACAGGAATGATGTATAGAGTTGATGGTGAAGGTGTGAATTGTGATCAAGCAAATGTTCCATTTTATAGGCAGGAAGGATTATGGAAATTGGTGTTTGGATTTGATGTTCATCCATAGAAGGATTGAGGTTCCTAATGATTTGGAACAAAAAATTGTGCTAGTCACATCATCTAAGTCAACCCATTGAAATGAAGTTGAGAAAGGGTTGAAGATATGCAGTAAATGCAAGGTTTGATTGGGAAATCTAATGATTTGATGTTTCCACGGATTGCAAGGAACCAAATTGAGGGTTCCTTGCTTGTTACAGAAAGGTAACTCAAATGGAAAATTTGAATATTCAAATTTTGGTGGGAAATGGAATTCTTATTATTCTAAGTGTTCCTAAATCATCCTAATGTGCCTAATGATCAATAGAATAATCCTAAGAACTAGAATCAATGATCTAAGGATCGGGATTAGTCGGGAATTTTGAAAAAGTTACTGTTGGAGTTGTCGGATCCAATCGATAACAAAGGCGGAACCAAAATCTTGGTTCCGCGGAATCCGCAGGGTGCATTTTGGCGGAGCCAAAAATTTCAATAGATGGAACCCAGAATTTGGTTCCGCCATATCCGCCGATCAAAAGTGCTAATTCTTAACAGAGAGATTGTCATATTTTTTGTTATCCGTTCAAATCCTGAAAATTCCCCTAAAACATATGTAACTACTAATATGTGATAGAATAAAACTAAAAATATAGGTTCTAACACACATTTACACATGGATTAATTCGATGATAATAACTTACCATAAAAGTAGGTTAAGCCAAACGGTGGCTTAAGCATGAAAAATTGATAACGTCACGTGTTATCGTCCTGAAAAGTTATGTTAGTTCACAGAAATATATCATACAAACATAATATTCTAAGAATGTAAGAATTCAACACATCATTGTCTTGGAATTGTCTAATACCAAACATCCCCTATCCCTCACTTCTTGCTAAGCTTCTTGTGGAGCTTCATGACCCACCTTCCAAGATTCTTCATCATTCCCCGAGTTTGACGAAACTCCTCAGATTGGTTGTCGATGGGAGGTAGTTGACTCATATACTCGGGCGGAGGAATCCTAGAATTTGGTAAACCATCATCCTCGCTAACTGATGATGATGATGATGATGAGGTGGGTGGATGAGCTCGTTTTCCATTTGCTACGGCTACCCTATGATCACTAAGTGGAACAAAGATGTGGTTAATCTCGGTGTAGTCGGGAACAAAACCTCTAGCATTTCGAGGAATGGGTGCAAAGGCTCTATAAAGACAGGTGAGAAGCATCCCGTAGGGCATGGAGGTGGTGCCTTGAACCAGAATATCGGCCATTGATGCTTTACAATGCTTTGCCTAAAAAGGAATTTGAAAGAATTTTCATGTGTAATACGGCAAAAGATATTTGGAAAACTTTGTTAGTCACTCACCAAGGTAATAATCAAGTCAAAGAGAACAAGATAGATCTTCTTGTTCAACAATATGAACAATTTTCCATTTCGGAAGATGAGTCAATAGGTAGGTTTGTTAGGCAACCTCGTGATGAAAAGAAGACATCACAAAAGAACCAAGTTGATAAGAAAGGGACAAGTGATAGAAAATGCTTTAGATGTGGAGATCCTAATCACTTCATAGGAGAGTGTCCCAAACCACCGAAATCCAACAACCAACGAGCTTTCATAGGAGGCTCTTGGAGTGATAGCGGTGAAGATGAAGAGAAGAAGCCCAAGGACGAAACATGCCTAATGGCTCAAGCTTCTCATGAGGTACGTTACGACTATCCAGATTATAGTGATGATAATTTGTCAATAGATGATAACACACTAAATGATGAAAATAATAAACTATGCGAGATTAGTTCTAAAATTTTAGGTAGAAACAAATCACTAAAATTAAAATTGCTTGAACTCGAAATGCAAGTCTTAGAACTAAAGAATCAAGTCAAAAGACTTGAGAAAAATAAAGGAGTAGATGTAGGATGCAAGTCATGCATAAGTCTTCAAGTAGAAAACGATAAACTCAAAGAAAATACATTTAGGATCATTAGGTTTGAAAAAGAAACAGATAATGCTTCGACAAGTAAAACGAAACAAGTAGAATCTGTCAAACCCACAGGTTCTGTCAAAACAACAGACGACACCACTAAATGTACATACGGCACCATTAAAGTTAATGGTACCGTGGCACCGTGTGTTACTGGAGACAGAACTGAGTTGAATTGGAAAGATAATTCAAGTCCTAAACCAAGTCACATTTTTGTAAATGGTACCAAAGTATCTATTGCTAGTATAAAGGAGGACAAAAGCTTTTACAAACCTATGTCAACCCCCAGGCCTGGCTTTGTAAAATCTGACACTAGGTCTAAGACTCCTCCACCTAGAAAAACAAATATTCCTAAAACTCGGTCAAGAACTCCTCTACCGAGACATAACTCTAGAAGACAAAGTTATCCTAGTAACTATCCCGTAACTTGGAATGACTGTCAACTACAAAGTTACTTACCATGAGAAATTTGTCCTTCGTTCCAACATCCTAACCAAATGCAACTAATGCATGGGATGTTTAATGCTAACAACTTTGGACCCATGAGATATTGGGGACCAAATGTTTGAATGTTTGTCTTATTCAATAGATATGCTTGAGAATCGACTTGGAGCCTGACGAATGGGTCAAGGATAGTGGATGCACTAATCATATGACGGGTAACCGAAGTCTTTTCTCATCATACAAAGCATACAACGGAGGTAATGTAACTTTCGGTAGCAAACTTAAGGGCAACATTATTGGCAAAGGTACGATCACTCAAAACTCCCTCACTATTAGAAAGGTTGAGCATGTAGATAACTTAGGATTTAACTTGCTTAGCATTAGTCAAATGGTAGATAATAAGTGTAAAGTTATATTCTCCGAAGAGGGTAGTGAGATCATTAAGGATGGTAAAACCATAGGCAAAGGAGTTAGGAGAAATGGCTTATTTGTTATGAAAATAGGAAATAAGCCTCAGGATAGGATATGCTTAGCAACCATAGATGAAAATTCCACTCAATGGCATAGGAGGTTAGGTCACGCCAATATGCGATTAATACAATCATTGGCGTCTAAGGAACTAGTTAGAAACCTACCTAAGATTAAGTTTGACCAACACTTTTGTGACGCTTATAAAGTTGGAAAACAAGCTCATTCTAGTCACAAAGCTAAGAATATGGTCTCGACCTCTAGATGCCTAGAACTCCTTCATATGGACTTATTTGGTCCATCCGCCGCACGGAGCTACGGAGGAAACTACTACACCTTAGTGATAGTTTATGACTACTCTAGGTATACTTGGACTAGATTTCTTATGAATAAGACACAAGCTTTTGAGGAATTTGAAATCTTTAGTAAGAAGGTCCAAAATCAACTAGGATGTACAATAGTTTCTATTAGGATGGATCATGGTCGGGAATTTGATAATGAAGTGCAATTTGGAACAGATTGTGATGCTAATGGTATTACACATAATTTCTCAGCTCCACGCACTCCACAATCAAATGGGGTAGGTGAGAGGAAAAATCGCACTCTACAAGAGATGAGTAGAACGATGTTGAATGAACACTTAATTCCGCAAAAGTTTTGGTGTAATGCGGTGGACACCTCAACTTACATACTTAATAGGATTCTAATTAGACCTATGTTAGGAAAAACACCATATGAAATCATGAAAGGTAGAAAACCTTCTCTTGATTACTTTAGAGTGTTTGGAAGCAAGTGCTTCATACTAAACACTAAAGCCTACCTCACCAAGTTTGACCCAAGGTCTTACGAAGGTGTTTTCCTAGGATACTCCCAAAATAGTAAGGCCTATGTAGTCCTAAACAAGGAAACAATGAAATTCGAAGAGTCACTCAACGTGACATTCGATGAAAGTCCTCCACCAACTAAGACATCACCATTGGTGGATGACGACTTAGATGAGGATGAAGCCATTAAGGTTAATGGCAAGAAACCCTTAGAAGATGACATTGAGGATGAAATAGTTGAAGTTGACGAAGTTGTCAACATTAAGGAATCCAAGAACCATCCCATTGAAAATATCATAGGAAACCATAACCAAAGAACCCTTAGGTCACAAGCCCAAAACAAAAGTAATTTCTTTTGCTTCATATCAACCGTAGAACCTAAGAATGTTGGTGAAGCGATTAAGGATGAAAGTTGGGTAGTTGCCATGCAAGAGGAACTTAATTAATTTACCGCAAACCAAGTTTGGGATTTAGTACCTCCTCCTAAGAATCAAACCATCATAGGAACTAAGTGGGTGTTTAGGAATAAACTCGACGAAAATGGCGTCGTAACTAGGAATAAGGCAAGGTTGGTGGCACAAGGCTATAACCAACAAGAAGGAATAGATTACGATGAAACTTATGCACCCGTAGCTAGATTATAATCAATTAGAATACTCCATGCCTATGCATGTGCCTTAGATTTTAAATTGTACCAAATGGATGTGAAAAGTGCATTCCTAAATGGTTATATCAACGAGGAGGTATATGTTGCACAACCTCCGGGATTCGTTGATTTCGAGAAACCGAATCATGTCTATAAACTCAAGAAAGCACTCTATGGTCTCAAACAAGCTCCTAAAGCTTGGTATGATAGACTAAAGGCATTCTTGATTGAACATGAATATACCATGGGAGTGGTGGATAACACACTTTTCACAAAGAAATGTAATTCACATCTCATCATTGATCAAATATATGTTGACGACATAATATTTGGCTTAACTTGTCCAGAACTGTGCGATGATTTCTCTAAGATCATGCGTGACGAGTTTGAGATGAGCATGATGGGTGAATTAAATTTCTTCCTTGGTTTGCAAATTAAACAAATGGAAGATGGTATCTTCTTTAACCAATCTAAGTATAGTAAGGAGATGCTTAAGAAGTTTAGTTTAGAAGAGTCTAAGCTCATGAAAACTCCCATGTCCATGGAAATAAAATTCACGAAAGATGAAGAAGGTAAGTCCGTGGATAGCACTAAGTATAGAGGTATGATAGGAAGTTTGCTATACCTCACGGCAAGTAGGCCTGATATCATGTTTAGTGTCTGCCTTTGTGCTCGCTTCCAAAAGGATCCCAAAACCTCACACCCTGAAGCGATTAAGCGTATCTTCTGATACATTAAAGGCACTATACACTTGGGATTATTCTATCCCAAGGGGACCGGTGTAGAAACTGTTGTCTATGCCGACTCTAATCATGCGAGAGATTATGTGGATAAAAAAAGTACGAGCGGCATTTGTACCTTCATGGGTTGTTGCTTAACTTCTTGGTTCTCCAAGAAACAAACGGCTCTCGCTATCTCCAGGACCGAAGCCGAGTACGTAAGCGCCGGAAAGGCATGTCAACAAGCACTATGGATGAAACAAGCCCTTAATGACTATGACATCCATTTAGATGACGTCCCCATTATGTGCGATAATAAAGGTGCTATTGACTTGAGCAAAAATCCCATTCAACACTCCCGTACTAAACACATTGAAATTCGTCACCACTTCCTTCGCGATAATGTTCAGAAAGGAAATATTTCTATTGAGAAAGTTCCTTCTCAAGACAATATCGCCGACATCCTAACCAAACCTCTCAAACGAGAATCCTTCAATTACCTTCGTTTAGGTTTAGGAATGATGGAACATATTCCATAAATCTCATGACTCTTTGAAGTCATCTCTTTTTGTCTAGACTAGTTTCCCCTCGTCAAAAGAATTTATTAGGTATAAATTCTTTCCTCGTGTCAAAAAGTCTCACTAAAACAGCGAGACTTATTCGTCAAAAATAAAAATAGGACGAAATTTCATCCCATCAGATCACGGCTCCACTAAAGGTGGCACGGCACCGTTAAATTTAACGGTACCATGGAACCGTGTATCTGATACATTCCGTATTTCAGTTCCCTTTTTCCTACATTACCAAATTCGAACCTTCCCAACTTCTGCAACTGCTGTCAAAACAAACCTCACAACCCAAAATTCAATTACACCCCTTCAAGATCATATTCAAGACATTGATTTTCAAGATTAACAATCACTTTCACCTTTTCAACATAAAATTGTAAGTTATCTTACTTTAATTTTCTTTAATTTTGAGTCTAGGGTTTGTTCATACATAAAAATTGAATTGGGGCTTTTCAATTTTTGAGTCTTTATTAGACAATATGTGATTCCCTTAACATAGGATTTTCATAAACCCAATTAAATCACATATTTTCCTTAAATTTTTTAAGACGAATCATGTCTAGGAAACTTGCAATTTGAAGTCATCAACACTCAAATTTTTCAAAACTTTTGGCACCAAAACATTGAAGTTGCCAAACACCCCAATTCCATTGTTTTCGAAAAATTTCACGAAATTAGGTTCATGAAAAGTTTTTCGTGCATTGTTGATGCAAATTAAAAACGTTTTCTCATGCATACATGATCTCGCGAATATTGATCGAATTACATAATCAATATGTACTCTTTGACATATTTGCTTGAGCAAAAGTAAATTTAGGAGTGTTTATGTAATCTCATTATTTTCTTTTAAATTCTAGAGTCGAGATTACCGCACCTCCACATAGTCTGCATATAGGCACACACTAGGCATGTGTCCTTAATGCAACTATTCTTAGTTCTAATTTTTCCTAAAATTTTCTTATAGGAAACAAAAATGTCTCATGAATATGATTTTGAGCATCTTTTAACCAATACTTATACACCCGAAATCTCCCGTGAACCCATAACACCCGGTAACCATATTCGTGCCTACGTCAATCTTGAAACCCATCGGTTTCATGAAGGCCATGTCGTTGATCCATCCCAAGTTTATCATCGGGACATCAACACCTCATTTAGAGCTATAGGATTTGATTGTTTACTTCAAATAAACGAGCACATTTGTCCTCGTTTTGTGTTGGAATTCTTTCGACAAGTTGAACTCGTACGTAACGAGGATCAATCTTTGTCAATTTTGTTTTGTGTCCGAAATTTTAAATTCATCCTAACTCTTAAGCAATTTGCTCAAATCCTCCAAATCCCCAATCATGGGCAATGTGCCTACACTGAAGATTGGTGTCTTGAGTCCCTCTTCAACTATCGTGAATAGGATAGTCCATATTGTTCCTACATACCCTCTCCAACCGAACATACCAAACTCATTCGTACTCACAAATACTCTTCTTCTTACCCAAATTCAACGAAAATTCGTTTGGATGAGGTTCGTCATGAACCACTTTCTTGGGCAGTCATCCTGCGAGAAAATGTTCTAAGTCTAACAGGAAATCGTGAGCAACTTCCGGCGTGTTGTGCTCATATGATTTACTGTCTCCTAACCCAACAACCTTACAATCTCGCATACTTCTTCGCTAAGCAAATTGTACATCTCAAGGGTAACAAAACTAAATTGATACCTTGTGGGATGTTCTTAACCCGTCTCTATCACCACCTCATAAACTATCACCCATACCTCAGTGTTCCTCAATACTCACTCTTTGATCCCATCATAAAACCCCTAAACAAGTCATATGTCTCATCTGTTCTCATTTCTGAATCCTCCACCCACTATGCACCCTTTGATGATCCAAATCATGAGAATGGGATGCATGATCAAGACGAGAATGTGACAAGAACGGGAGAATGCTCAAGTCATAAGTAGTTAAGGAGAAATTTATATCTCCTATTAGGACTTATCTAAGTTAATTAGGGATTAGTAATCTTTGTTATCTTGCATGCTTAAATCTATCACCTTTCATGAATAATTTATGTGAAATTTGGATGATAGCTTATTTTGTCCGTTATGTTTGCATGCTTATGATTATCTTGGCAAATTACATGATAATCTTTATGTGCTAGAAGTAGCCTAATATGGGACATATTAGGAAAATAAATCTTTAGTGATTTGAGGCACTATCATTTTCAGGAACTAGTTCCCCTAGAAAAACATCCCTCTAGCTGCCCTGAACTAGCCTGCACAGGAAATTGCGTGACAACAGTATCATGGTACCGTTAAATAGGCCACGGTACCATTAAATTTAACGGTACCGTGTGTTATTTAAAGGTATCGTGTACCTGTCTGACGGATTTTCACTGTTCCTCCTAAATCCCTGCAACTCTAACCTCAAACCTGCAAATTTTGCAACCTCACATACACCCTAGGATTCCCTTGCTACACCATAGAACACTCCCATCCACTTTAATTCAAATTTCATCCATCTTGCCTATATAAGGCTTCACCTTTGCAAGCTCATCTTGCACTTCATCTTCAACCTCAAATCACACACATACCATGTCCTCCACACAAGGATCCACCACTCACATCTCCAAGAAACCTAGAATAACCGTAAGACTACCAACAAGACCTCTCTTTGTGGATCTTACAAAAGATGATGTAGTAACCACACCACCTTCCCAAGATACTCCCAACTCACCATCTCCACCTAATGCACCCTCCAAAACATCCTCTACCTACACAACATCTTCATCATCTCCTTCCTTGAACACCATGCCATCCTCAATGGACTACACACTCTCACCCATAACTCTATTGGACTATGCCATGCCAACTCCATCTCCAACAAACTCACCACCACCTCCTTCCCCTATTATGGCTCAACACATCCAACCTCATCCCTTTGATCTACATAGTGCTAATTGTCTATGTTGCCTCCACAACCGCAACCTCATCTTCTTCTTGAGAGATGAAATTCACTTTATTTTGCCTCCACAACTCACCATCTCCACCTAATGCACCCTCCAAAACATCCTCTACCAAAACCTCTTGACACAACCACCCCCCCAAATGGTACCACCATCTCCACCACCACCTAGCCCACAAAACTAAACATGGTCTTGTTTAGTTGTTCAACAATAAAACTTTTAGGACCCGTCTTGGAAATGAAGCTTGCCTCTATTCATTAGGGATTTATGCTTCTTGTTGTCTCATGTTATCTTTATCATGTAGTCATACTTATGTATGACACTTACTTAATGAATGAATGTTTTCGTTTCTATGATTGTTCTATTTTTGGGGGCTTGGCTACTTAGTCATTTTTCTTTGGTTGGATATTTGTTTTAAGTGCTACATGTTAGATCTTGTATATGTGTTATCTAATCTTGTTTTGAAGCACCAATCATTGCTTGATTTCTTAGTGTCCTCCAAACGAGGGGGAGTATACATCAAGGGGGAGCTTTAGCAGCCTTTTTGCTTCGACAAAAATGGGGAGAAATGGGAGTAAACTAATTAAAAACTTGTTAAAACTAATTTTAAGTTAAAATGAGTTTATATTTTGTCATCATCAAAAAGGGAGAGATTGTTGATGCAAATAATGTTCTAAAAACATTATTTCTATCTTTCGGTAACTTCACATTTTGAGGATGACAAAATGTGAAATCACGTTACGTTAAAATTAACGTAAACAAGTTTTTAATCGGAAGATCCCGTTTCTACACAAATCACTCTAGAACAAATTTACAACTTCACTAATGATCAAAGAAGTGAATTGGTGATTAAGACTTCACATTTTTATGTGACAAAACATTTCTTTCAAAAATATACTTTATAAATTATTTTTGAATAATTAAGAAATGTTTTAATGAAAAAATAAGTTTAAAATACATAACAGCTATTTTCCCCCCAAAATCAGCTCCAAACTTCCCCAAATAAGTTTTCACCAGAAAAGACAAAATGAGGAGCGTTTTGTGTGACACGGTTCCACTAAATTTAGTGGAGGCATGGGTGATTTAGTGGAGCCGTCCCTCTATAACGGCCAGATTTTTTCTGCCTATAAATACCAGCCCACTTCACAGTTTTTGGGCACCCTTTCACACACAGAAACTTCTGAGTTTAATACTCCCACACCTTTCTTTCTTCTTAATCATTTAGTTTAGTTTTTGTTTTGTTCAAGAGTGATCCAATCATCCAACTTAGAGATCCTCTTCATTCCTCTTCAATAGCAAGAGAAGAACACAAAGTATCCAAGTTGATACAAGGTGTTGTCATTCCTCTTCAAGTGCAAGAGAAGAACTCAAGGTATCCAAGAAGATACAAGAGTTGTAGTAGTTGTTAGGTTACTTGTAACATTTGTTACATCCTTGTTGTATCATAGCATACATCAAGATCAATTTTCTTTTGTGAGAGTGTGAGTGAAGATCATTGTTATCTTATAGAGATAGTGAATATCTCTTGAAGCCATTGGGCTTGCGTGATTGAACAAGAAGACCAAGGGTCAATAGGATAGTGTTAGTCAAGTGAGTTGTTGATGCAAATAATGTTTCTAAAAACGTTATTTATATCTTTCGATTACTTCACGTTTTGAGGATGACAAAATGTGAAATCACGTTACGTTAAAATTAACGTAAACAAGTTTTTACTCGGAAGATCCCGTTTCTACGCAAATCACTCTTAAACAAATTTACAAACTTGACAAATGATCAAAGAAGTAAATTTTGGTTTTGAGAACTCACATTTTTAATGGGACAAAACATTTTTTCAAAAATACACATGACAAATTATTTTTGAATTATTAAGAAATGTTTTAATGGAAAAATTAGTTTGAAAATCACAACAGCTATTTTTCCCCCCAAAATAAGCTCCAACCTTCCCCAAATAAGTTTTCACCTGAAAAGACAAAATTTGGAGCGTCCTAGTCTAGGACGGCTCCACTAAATTTAGTGGAGCCGTGGCATGTTTAGTGGAGCCGTCCACCTGTAACGGTCAGATTTTCTTTGCCTATAAATACCAACCCACTTCACAGTTTTTAGGCACCCAAAAACACACAGAAACTTCTGAGTTTAAAACTCTCTCACCTTTCTTTCTTTTTGATAATTTAGATTAGTTTTCTTTTGTTTTAAGAGTGATCCAATCATCCAACTAAGTGATCCTCTTCATTCCTCTTCATTAGCAAGAGAAGAACACAAGTATCCAAGTTGATACAAGGTGTTGTCATTCCTCTTTATTTGCAAGAGAAGAACTCAAGGTATTCAAGAAGATACAAGAGTTATAGTTGTTAGGTCTTTGTAACATTTGTTACAACCTTGTTGTATCATAGTATACATCAAGTTTATTTATCTTTGGTGAGTGAGAGTGAAGATCAAGTGTGATCTTATAAGAGATAGTGAACATCTCTTGAAGCCATTGGGCTAGTGTGATTGATCAAGAAGATCAAGGGTCATTAGGATAGAGTTAGTAGAGTGTGAGTTGATCATTGTGATCGTGTTGAGATCTTGGTGATCTCTTGAAGCCATTAGGCTTGAGTGTTTGGTCACTTGGACCTTGGTAGATTGGTGCTAGCTAAGATTAGCACTCGACATCTAGCTTAATGTCGGTAATTGGATAAGCAACGTGTACGGTTTTCTCCGCCTGAAGGGAGGTTATTGACATAGTGCTTGAAACTCTCAAGTGTGGTACTCGGGGAGTGGAGTAGGGAGAAGAAGAGCTTCGTAGCCGAACCACTATAAATCTCTTGTCTCGGTTTGATCTTTCCAACTCTACTCTTTACTTTCATTAGTTAGTACTAGTTAGTTTAGTGTGTAGTTCATATTGGTGTTGATTGATTACGCATAGAGTTCGAATCAAAGCTTCCAATAACAAATCTTTTAAAAGGAACATTTTTAAAAGAACTTAAACTATTCAACCCCCCTTCTAGTTTCCCACAATTGGTATCAGGAGCCAGGTCAGTCAAGATTTTAAAGTATATTGTATTTTAAAACTTGAATCGATCAATGGATTCCGAAAAATATCTAGAAGGGCAATCTATGCAAAGACCACCACTTTTCGAAACCGATTGTTTTATTTATTGGAAAACAAGATTCGAAACGTATGTGAAATCAAAAGACATTGATCTTTGGCATGTTATTACCGAGGGTGACTTTCAACCTGTTCAAAAGAATCCGGAAACTAAAAAGGATGAAATAGTTTCTTATGATAAACAAAGTGATGAACTTAAAAGGAAATTAGCCAAAAATAATGAGGCTAAAATGATGATTTATAATGCTTTGCCTAAAAAGGAATTTGAAAGAATTTTCATGTGTAATACGGCAAAAGATATTTGGAAAACTTTGTTAGTCACTCACCAAGGTAATAAACAAGTCAAAGAGAACAAGATAGATCTTCTTGTTCAACAATATGAACAATTTTCCATTACGGAAGATGAGTCAATAGATAATGCTTTTGCTAGATTCAATACTATTATTACTAGTCTTAAAGCTCTTGATGAAGGTTACTCTAGCAAGAATTATGTTAGGAAGTTTCTTAGGGCTCTACATCCTAAATGGAGAGCAAAGGTTACCGCCATAGAAGAGTCAAAGGACTTGGCGATGTTGTCACTCGATGAACTTATAGGAAACTTGAAAGTTCACGAAATGATAATTAAGAAAGACTCCGATATAGTCAAAGGCAAAAGCGAGAGAGTTAGATCTCTAGCATTGAAAGCCAAGAAGGAGTCTAGTGATGAGGAATGTTCGAGTTCCAACAATGAAGATGAGGAATACGCATTAGCGGTTAGGGACTTTAAAAAGTTCTTTAGGAGAAGAGGTAGGTTCATTAGGCAACCTCGTGATGAGAAGAAGACATCACAAAAGAACCATGTTGAAAAGAAAGGGACGAGTGATAGGAAATGCTTTAGATGCGGAGATCCTAATCACCTCATAGGAGAGTGTCCTAAACCACCAAAATTCAACAACCAACAAGCTTTCATAGGAGGCTCCTGGAGTGATAGCGGTGATGATGAAGAAAAGAAGCCCAAGGACGAAACATGTCTAATGGCTCATACTTCAAATGAGGTACGTTACGACTACCCTGATTTTATAGATGACAGCTCGTCAATAGATGATAACATACTAAATGACGAACATAATAATCTATGCAAAATTGTTTCAAAAATGCTAAGTAGAAACAAATCACTAAAATCAAAATTGCATGAACTTGAAGTAGAAATTTTAGGACTAAAGGAACAAATCAAAGGACTTGAAACAAATAAAGAATTAGACATAGATTGTGAGTCATGCATAAATCTTCAAGCAGAAAATGAAAAACTCAAGGAAAATGCAATTAGAATCACTAGGTTCAAAAAGGAGACAGAAGATGCTTCGACAGACAAAGCAAATCAAGTAAAACCTGTCAAACTCACAAATTCTGTCAAAACCCCAGACGACACCACTAAAGGTACCAACGGAACCATTAAAATTAACGGAACCGTGGTACCGTCCGACACTGGAGACAGAACTGAGTCGATTTTGAAAAGTAATTCAAGTCCTAATCCAAGTCACATAACTGTAAATGGTACAAAAGTATATATCGCTACCATAGAGGAAGTCAAACGATTTTATAAACATGTGTCAAATCCAAAACCTAGATTTGTAAAAACCAACACCAAGTCTAAAACACCTCCACCTAGAAAATCAAATGTTCCCAAACCTCGGTCAAGAACTCCTCTACCGAGACATAACTCTAGAAGACAAAGCTTTCCAAGTAACTACCCCGTAGCTTGGAATAACCGTCAACTGCAAAGTTACTTACCATGGGAAATATGTCCTCCATTTCTACATCCTAACCAAATGCAACTTATGAATGGGATGTTTAATGCTAACAACTTTGGACCCATGAGATATTGGGGACCAAATGTTTGAATGTTTGTCTTATGCAATAGATATGCTTGGGAATCGACTTGGAGCCTGACGAATGGGTCAAAGATAGTAGATGCACTAACCATATGACGGGTAACCGAAGTCTTTTCACATCATACAAAGCATACAATGGAGGTAATGTCACTTTCGGTAGTAAACTTAAGGGTAACATCATTGGCAAAGGTACGATCACTCAAAACTCCCTCACTATTAGAAATGTTGAGCATGTAGATAACTTAGGATTTAATTTGCTTAGCATTAGTCAAATGGTAGATAATAAGTGTAGAGTTATATTCTCTGAAGAGGGTAGTGAGATCATTAAGGATGGTAAAACCATAGGCAAAGGAGTTAGGAGAAATGGCTTATTTGTTATCAAAATAGGAAATAAGTCTCAGGATAGGATATGCTTAGCAACCATAGATGATAATTCAACTCTATGGCATAGGAGGTTAGGTCACGCCAATATGCGTTTGATACAATCATTGGCATCTAAGGAATTAGTTAGAAACCTACCTAAGATTAAGTTCGAAAAACACTTTTGTGACGCTTGTAAAGTTGGAAAACAAGCTCATTCAAATCACAAAGCTAAGAATATGGTCTCGACCTCTAGATGCCTAGAACTCCTTCACATGGACTTATTCGGTCCATCCGCCGTACGGAGCTACGGAGGAAATTACTACACCTTAGTAATAGTTGATGACTATTCTCGGTATACTTGGACTAGATTTCTTAAGAATAAGACTCAAGCTTTTGAGGAATTTGAAATCTTTAGTAAGAAAGTCCAGAACCAACTAGGATGTACAATAGTCTCTATTAGGATAGATCATGGTCGGGAATTTGATAATGAAGTGCAATTTGGAGTATATTGTGATGCTAATGGTATTACTCACAATTTCTCGGCTCCACGCACTCCACAATCAAATAGGGTAGTAGAGCGGAAAAATCGTACTCTAAAAGAGATAAGTAGAACGATGTTGAATGAACAATCAATTCCGCAAAAGTTTTGGTGTAATGCGGTGGACACCTCAACCTATATTCTTAATAGGATTCTAATTAGCCCTATCCTAGGAAAAACCTCATATGAAATCATGAAAGGTAGAAAACCTACTCTTAATTACTTTAGAGTGTTTGGAAGCAAGTGCTTCATACTAAACACTAAAGAATACCTCACCAAGTTTGACCCAAAGTCTTACGAAGGTGTCTTCCTAGGTTACTCCCAAAATAGCAAAGCCTATGTTGTCC
The DNA here is from genome assembly GCA_021014915.2 of Artemisia tridentata subsp. tridentata. Classification (NCBI taxonomy): domain Eukaryota; kingdom Viridiplantae; phylum Streptophyta; class Magnoliopsida; order Asterales; family Asteraceae; genus Artemisia; species Artemisia tridentata. The sequence continues at coordinate 394,967,404 of CP139505.1, forward strand.
TAAATAGAGAAACCATGAAAGTCGAAGAATCACTCAACGTGACATTCGATGAAAGTCCTCCACAAACTAAGACATCACCCTTGGTGGATGATGACTTAGATGAGGATGAAGCCATTAAGGTCAATGGCAAGAAAACCTTAGAAGATGACATTGAGGATGAAATAGTTGAAGTTGACGAAATTGTCAACATTAAGGAATCCAAAAACCATCCTATTGAAAATGTCATAGGTAATTTAAACCAAAGAACCCTTAGGTCACAAGCACAAAACAAAAGTAATTTCTTTTGTTTCATATCAACCGTAGAACCTAAGAATGTAGGTGAAGCAATTAAGGATGAAAGTTGGACAGTTGCTATGCAAGAAGAACTTAATCAATTCACTACAAACCAAGTTTGGGATTTAGTACCTCTTCCTAAGAATCAAACAATCATAGGAACTAAGTGGGTGTTTAGGAATAAACTCGACAAAAATGGCGTCGTAGTTAGGAATAAGGCAAGGTTGGTAGCACAAGGCTATAACCAACAAGAGGGAATAGATTATGATGAAACCTACGAACCCGTAGCTAGATTAGAATCAATTAGAATTCTCCTTGCCTATGCTTGTGCCTTAGACTTTAAACTATACCAAATGGACGTGAAGAGTGCGTTCCTGAATGGTTATATCAACGAGGAGGTGTATGTTGCACAACCTCCGGGATTCGTTGATTTCGAATATCCGAATCATGTTTATAAACTCAAGAAAGCACTCTATGGTCTTAAGCAAGCTCCTAAAGCTTGGTATGATAGACTGAAAGCTTTCCTGATTGAACATGAATACACCATGGGAAAGGTTGATAACACACTCTTCACAAAGAAAAGAGATTCACATCTCATCATTGTTCAAATATATGTCGACGACATTATATTCGGATCAACTTGTCCAGAGATGTGCGATGATTTCTCTAAGATCATGCATGACGAGTTTGAGATGAGCATGATGGGTGAATTAAATTTCTTCATTGGTCTACAAATTAAACAAATGGAAGATGGTATCTTCTTTAATCAAGCTAAGTATAGTAAAGAGATGCTTAAGAAGTTTAGTTTGGAAGAGTCTAAGCCTATGAAAACTCCCATGTCCACGGAAATAAAACTCACGAAAGATGAAGAAGGTGAGTCCGTGGATAGCACTAAGTATAGAGGTATGATAGGAAGTTTACTATACCTCACGGCAAGTAGGCCTGACATCATGTTTAGTGTCTGCATTTTTGCTCGCTTCCAAGAGGATCCCAAAACCTCTCACCTCGAAGCGGTTAAGCGTATCTTCCGATACATTAAAGGCACTATACACTTGGGATTATTCTATCCCAAGGGGACCGGTGTAGAAACTGTTGTCTATGCCGACTCTGATCATGCGGGTGATTATGTGGATCGAAAGAGTACGAGTGGCGTTTGTACCTTTATGGGTTGTTGCTTAACTTCTTGGTTCTCCAAGAAACAAATGGCTCTTGCTATCTCCACAACCGAAGCCGAGTACGTAAGCGCCGGAAAGGCATGTCAACAAGCACTATGGATGAAACAAGCTCTTATAGACTATGACATCCATTTAGATGACGTCCCCATTATGTGTGATAATAAAGGTGTTATTGACTTGAGCAAAAACCCCGTTCAACACTCCCGTACTAAACATATCGAAATTTGCCACCACTTCCTTCGTGATAATGTTCAGAAAGGAAATATTTCTATTGAGAATGTTCCTTCTCAGGACAATATCGCAGACATCCTTACCAAACCTCTCAAACGAGAATCATTCAACTACCTTCGTCTAGGTCTAGGAATGATGGAACATGTTCCATAAACCTCATGACTCTTGAAGTCATCTCGTGTGTCTCATTAAGTCTAGTTTAGGTTCCCTAGTCAAAGGAATTTATTAGGTATAAATTCTTTCCTCGTGTCATAGAGTCTCTCTAAAACAGTGAGACTTATTCGTCAAACATCAAAATGGGACAGAAAACCATCCCTGTAGATACACGGCTCCACTAAATGTGGCACGGCACCATTAAATTTAACGGTACTGATTCTTTTGAAAGTACGTATATATCAAAAATACCAAGTAAACGTGAGAATAGACAAACCAACCCTTTAGGAAAAAGGTTAACTTGCAAAAACTCACGCTTGTGATATGTGTGATACCGGGCAAGTGATCACCCGGGTCGTGTCCCAGCGAGGTTGGAATCGAGGATATCGTGTAAGGTTTGGAATTAAAGTGCTTGATGATTGGAATTTGGAATTTTGTATTTTTTTTTAATTCTAATTAATAAATGAGAAACAAATTCTCAAGGGAAAATTAAGATTTAAACAATTTAAACTAAAAACGCGAGTCGGGAATTATAAAAACGAGCCATATAATTCTTTTTTCTTTTTATTTTATTTTTTTGATTTTTCTTTAAAAGCTTAATAAGCACACGAAAATAAGCTATTTTTATAAAAACAACAATTTATGAAAACTTGAAATAAGCACAGAAAAAGCCGATTAAGGTGGCCGCTTATGAGATACTTGATTGAATTTTTTTATTTTTTTTATTTTTTTTAAAATTTTCTTTTTGAAACTTATAAAAAATATTTAACTTTTGAAAAGAGAATATTTTTAAAACTAAAAAATAAGCTCAGAATAAGCCATGGTTCAGATCAGTGGGCTTAAAAGAGAAAATGAGCTAAGCTTATGGACCAAAGGACTGTTAAGCTATAAATGAGCTAAAAGGAAACTGAATTAAGCTAAGTTAAGCAAAGTGTGATCTACTAGAAATAGCAACCTCAGAATAAGCCAAATAAAAAAGCAATAAGCTCTGGTTCAAACCAAATAAGCAAATGGGTATGCTGATATGCTAATGCACAGGGGAAAAAGTGGGTTTTTCAAGCAGTCAAAAAGCTACTATAAGCTAATTCTAAAAATATATAAAAAATAGGAATGACTAGATAAGCTATCCAACTAACTCTGTGCCAAATTATAGCTTATAACAACTTATATTGAGTGCATTAAAAATCAAGGAAGAAGGCTGCAAAATGGAGAAATACAAGAAAATGCAGACATGTATACTGATGTGCTCAAATTTTCTCAAATCCTAGTTAACTATTGCCAGCCTTTTCAAAATCAACTAAGTAGGCTAAAGTGAGTGTGGAGAATACAAAAAACAAGTGCTTAACTGAGCTTATACCTATAAGGGCTTATTGAATCAGTAGCAGCCCTATAAGTGCACTAATTAACTCAAATCCTACAATCCTTTGAAAACAGGCCACAATATCCTAACAAAAACTTAAATATGCTAAGTTAATCAAGATCAAAGCTGGGAAAGGTGCAAGTGAACAGTTCTAACCCAATTTGCCGTTTGACCACTAATGCCAAACAGCCCTTTATGGGTGGGCTGTTTTTTATTTTCAAAAGCAAAAGCCAATTTCAACTATGATTTCTAGTTATTACTGATTCACTAACTTGTTTTAACTATAATGAGCAACTTTCAAAATGTAAATAAGCACTAGATAATCTCTAACCCATTTTAACTATTTTGGCTTTTTGAGAGATTTTTTAGTAAACATAGAAATGAGCTATCAAATCCTAACAAATAGTATTCATGTAAGCAATGTATACTTGGATTTGATTGTTCAATGTAAGATGAATTTAGAGTGAAAGAGATGAGAAGTTGGGAAGCTTTTAGAGAGAGAGAGTGTTGAGAGAAAAATGTGAAGAGATTAGATTAGAAAGTGAGAAAGCTCCAACCCTCTCCCTAGTGGAGAGGGGTATTTATAGTACATGATATTTGTGCCCCGAGTGGGCTGTGGAGTGAGCTGACAGTGGGTAAAGACCCGACCCACTCCACGAATACTTTAACTACTAAACTATTACTAATATAGCTAATCTAATATTAATAAGCCTACGAGCTATATAAATGCTAAATAGATTGTCGGGGTGACCGATCCTTCATCAGAATATTTATATTCCTAACAATCTCCCCCCAAGGGAGGTCACCCCGGAAACAATATTTCGAATTCTAGCATTTTATCTTCTGAACTTGTCTTCATAGCTCGTAGTCTTTGATTCTTCAAAGTCATTAGTCATTGTGCATACAGCAGCGAACTTTAGATGACTTCTCTTCTGTCTCGGATGATCTTTGGTGATTCTTTGTTAGTTATCATCCAACATGTGTTTCCACGTCATCTTTTAGTAGTATGTCTCCATGTGATGTGATTCATTGAGTCGACATGCTCACACTATTTAGTGTCATGATCTTTCAGCATCAGAGTTTGCAGAAGCGATGTTGAAGGTCTTTTAGGTTGTCATGACTTTTGTGAATATGTTGATGATGTAGTGTGAGCATGTGGTGATGGATTGGCATCTTGATCAGCAACCAGCTACATCTGCTATCAGCTGCAACATCAATCAGCTACAACCGCAAACAGCTGCAACAGCAATCAGCTACACTCGCCAGATGTTCCTACAAACGAAAGTTAGCAATAAAAACATCTGGTGCTTACAGGCTTGGACTTAGAGATTGTTAACAGCATAGTGTGAAAACTCTCTTTAGTCCTTACCAAGACCGTTCCTGAATCGGAAACCCACAGAGGGTTTTAAAGATTTGCCGTAGCAAATCAACGATTAGGTGAGTCGCTGGAGATCACTCCATGACTGTAGACCGTTTGAAACCGCCGTGATCACTAAGCGTAATCCACAAGGAATTACCGAAGTGACCTGATTTCAGGGCTGCTTAATGTTGACCCTGGCAGGAATTTCCATTCAATCATTGAGAATTACATTTGTAAATTCTCTCATAAATGTTCTGGCAGATTGCTAAGATCTGCGTAGGACTCTTAAGTTTACAACTGGTGTCCTTAATGTTGAACAACCAGTGTAGAAATAATACGTGTTTCTATGAGATCTTATTATGCATCTCGTGGCTCTAGACTCGATAGTGCGTTTTGATTTAGTGAGCGGAGGCTGGAGAGAACTGCCACCTTTTCAATATCATCTAACTCGGAGTGAGAGAGACGATAGAAATGTATTGAACTCCGTGACAATTGAAACAAGAATCCTTTGAGGGACCTTGAGTGGCTATGGAGGGTTGTGCAGCGTATCACTGGGTCCATGATACTTTGTCTTCAATGTCAGCAATCAACTAAGTGATTCTGACAGCATACGTATTGACCCGGTTTCTGCCTAAAGTGTAAGGAGGGCTTCTTTCTTTTCACCCTTTATCTTTACATTTCTTTTTCATTCTTCAACCCCTTCAGCGCTTACCGAGACTTCTTTACTAGTACCTTGTTGGGTTTGTTCCAGTACTAGCTCCATCTCAGTCGGCACTCTTCCCTTATTCACTTTTCTCATTTTTTAATCATACCTAAGGACTTCTACACTAACTAGTGGATTGTCCCTGGGTAGATCCCTCCAGCTCTGGCGGGATCGTGGGAACTTGTACCTAACCTTACCATCCTTATGGCTCCAATACATTAAATAAATGGTCGGTCTTTGGTGTTCTTCCACAATTGCCATAAACCAAATCTTTGAAAAACCTCTCAAAGTGTTCATAATTATGAAACACATTTTTCTAACACTTTGAGAGTTTTATATTTTTCAAATGCTCCCCCTCAACATGTGCACTGATGATTGTTTTATAAATTTGCACATGTTGGGTAGAGCTTGCACTTTTTGAATTGATCAACTTTCAGTGAACATGACCGATTCGAGACACGCTTACATCACTAGTTAGACTAGCGTGAAAGCTTTGGTGGTGAAAGTTTAAGAGATGTTGATTTCAGATTTCTACCACATGCTGAACGTATCCTCATTTTGGTATTCATGTCATCATCGTCTTAAACTGAGTAACATATTTTGTACATATCTTATACCAAACTGTAAATAGTAAAATAGAAAACCTGCAAATTGTAAATAGAGAAACGTAAAATCAGAAAATCCATAAAAATTAAAAAATAGAAAATACCAAAAATAGTTTCACCTAGGCATGTCTTCTGTTTATCGATAACATTTACGGACTTAAAAATGTCATTCAATAATGGCACAGGTCTTTAAATGAATCTCGAGCAGAAGGTAAAATGGAAGGTTAAAACATGTCTAAATGGCTTGCTATTACTTTAGATAGCAACCTGCGCTTCAAAATGGGGAAAGCACGTCGCCAAAAAGACGGCTGTTCCACCAACTGGGTGATGTTCACCTGGGCATGGATTACTTTATATCCATGTTTCTTCGATCTGATGTACGTTTCAGTGCATCATTTCTTGAAAAAGAAGAGAAATCTTCTTTGTATACAAATAGTTTTCATTATGTGATTCTTCTTAAAATTATTTGTAACACACTTGGTGATTATGTGTTGCTTGAAATTCTTTTAGACTTGGATTGTGCATAAAATTTGTCACTCAATCAAAGACTACAAATCTTTAACTAGAATACGGGTCATTGATTGAGGGGGAGAGTGAATTCAAATTTTATATCATCAAACGGGTTTCTTGATTAATTCATAACTCTTAAGAAAAGGTTTTGTAGTTAATGAGGTATTAGTTGAAGAGGAAATTGCCAAACTTTATATCAAACGGCCAAATGTGTTAGTTGCTAGAAAGTTTAGGACATTATGTGTAATTTACTTATAGTTTCCTAGCTTTACGTATCTAGAAGGTTCATTTGTGTTACTTGGGAATCCTCGTTTAATCCCCTAAATACTTTAAAACTCAAAATCTAAAAGAAGTTAGAAAACCCAATGTGTTTGATGTTCTTGAATACTCCTCTGGCATGTGTATGATCTGAAAGAATGAATTTCAATTGTTGTTTGACTGTCGTTAGTTGATTACTGATTAATTGTTGTTGATTTAGTGCATGTGCACTCAGGATATGCTTAGGTATATTGCTATCATGTTAGAATCATGTTCCTAAATTTCCTGAGTTGAATATTGAAATATGAGTGAATTGCCATGATCATGATTGCTAATTGCTCTTCATGCTAGATAGCAGTTTGATGTATTACCTGACTATGGTTTGACTATGAGATGAACTTGGTATTATGATGTGGCAAGCTGCTATGTGGTAGCTATTAAGGAATAATGTATCTGTATGTATGTATATCTGTGTTGATATTCTTATGCAGATTCCATAGCCAATATGAATGTGCCAGTTCCAGCTCTAACCATTTGATCAGATGTTCAAACTCTATTGATTGGCTCAGAATTCACCACGACAACAACATCAGCAGCAACAACAACAACACCGTCATCTCCTCCACCACCATCATTTCAACAAAGCAGTACTTACTCGGATCTCGCCAAGTGGGGATCTACAATACTTGGACGTTTTGTTGGTGGATGGATAATCGATGTTGACCACTGACTCACTCAGAAAAGCGGGTGATTACATCATCTGCGCAAAAAGGTCAATATCATTTGTGTCATAATTTTCGACTTGTGCATAATAAGCAGTAAATCTCCCTCTTAGATTAAGAGGGAGCATAATATGTTTCATTATCAGGAAACATTAAATCGGACACATTTTCTAACTTATTTAAATCAATTGGGATCACAAATCTCAAATGGTTTGAAATTTTTGATCGGGGGAGAGAATGTGATTTAAATATGAAATCTGATAAAATGTGATGTTTTGGACTCAAATGTTAGGCTCTCCCATATGTGCTAAACTCTTTCTTATATCAATGCACATATTGAGGGGGAGCGAATGAACAAAAAGGATTTGGCATCGCATGAGATCGTGACTCAGACTTAACCAATGAATTGACGAAACACAAATTGTCATCAATCGAAAGGACATATCCTGGCCGAGTAATAATTTCAAGCTGGTCTAACCAGTGATGTAAGCGTGTCTCGAAAAGGATGTGCCTGAGTAGAGTGTACCGTTTCGAGAAACTTTCTGTGGACTTAACCAGGTCGGGTAATAATTTCAAGCTAGTCTAACTAGTGATGTAAGCGTGTCTCGAATCGGTCATGTTCACTGAAAGTTGATCAATTCAAAAAGTGCAAGCTCTACCCAACATGTGCAAATTTATAAAACAATCATCAGTGCACATGTTGAGGGGGAGCATTTGAAAAATATAAAACTCTCAAAGTGTTAGAAAAATGTGTTTCATAATTATGAACACTTTGAGAGATTTTTCAAAGATTTGGTTTATGGCAATTGTGGAAGAACACCAAAGACCGACCATTTATTTAATGTATTGGAGCCATAAGGATGGTAATGTTAGGTACAAGTTCCCACGATCCCGCCAGAGCTGGAGGGATCTACCCAGGGACAATCCACTAGTTAGTGTAGAAGTCCTTAGGTATGATTAAAAAAGGAGAAAAGTGAATAAGGGAAGAGTGCCGACTGAGATGGAGCTAGTACTAGAACAAAACCAACAAGGTACTAGTAAAGAAGTCTCGGTAAGCACTGAAGGGGTTGAAGAATGAAAAAGAAATGTAAAGATAAAGGGTGAAAAGAAAGAAGCCCTCCTTACACTTTAGGCAGAAACCGGGTCAATACATATGCTGTCAGAATCACTTAGTTGATTGCTGACATTGAAGATAAAGTATCATGGACCCAGTGATAAGCTGCACAACCCTCCATAGCCACTCAAGGTCCCTCAAAGGATTCTTGTTTCAATTGTCACGGAGTTCAACATATCTTAAACTTTCACCACCAAAGCTTTCACGGCTCCAAAGTAATCGTCTGAGCTTGAGCCTTCTCAATGTGAAGCTTTGATAGCTTCCCCCCAAACCGACTATCTCCCTTTTGAGCAGATTCAAAGCTCTCTTTCAAGCTTACGAAGGTAAGTGTACAGAGAAATCCGTAACAAACCACATCAAACATTGCTGCTCTTTTACAAATAATCATCGTGATTCTCCGTTCGGGGGACCATCACATAAATCAGCAACGAATCATCTCACACTTAAATTAACCATCTCACATTTCTTCCCGTTGAAGTCTGAAGTAATTCATGCCAACAGTATCCAGAGACCACTTCCCCCAAGTAATTGAAGAGATGCAGACAATCTCGATATATGAAGCCCAAAAACCCGAAGTACACACTCAATCCCATTAATGAAGTCGACAAAGCATCATCAAGATCAATTAAGACCCGAATATCCCCTTATCTCCTTTCAGGAAATTGCAAATGAGAATTGTTACACCAAATTCAGCTAAGTCCTGAGTGTAAGCAATTTATCCCATATGTAATCGACATGATAACACCAAGACAGTACCATAACAGCTACTGAGTACCGGATGTACACATTTCCTTCAGTAGGATACCGACTAACCATAGGAACCATCATACAATTGTGTACATCTTTTATCACCAGAAACTGACATTCTCTTCCCACACGTAGTTGGAATGATACACCAGAAGGAACGACTTAGAACACTGATTTTCTCTGCGGTTATGACATTTGTCTTCCCGGAATAATCTTCAATTGAGAAGAAGTATAAAGCTCATCATGTGTACTCATTGTGCATTCAGATGTATGTCTCCTTCCCCCTTGCTGGTTTTGATACCTCAGAATCAGCAACACATTTTACGAACATATTCTTGAAATCTTGTGAGAAGAACAACTTAGGCTCAAGTAGATCAAGTGAGAATTAACCGCTGCCGAAACCGTCTCTGACTATCTTTATCAACCCTTAAGTAGGCTATTCTATCTTTATCAACCCTTAAGTAGGCTATTCGAAGTGATAACTGATGAAGCAAACTCGATATACCAAACTTAAACCTGAAGATAGAATTCCCCATTCTTGTGACTTACGCTTGCACTAATGATGGAAGAACGGTGTAGAGAATTAGTGCTCCAAGCAGATCTCTAAGTACTCAATACCCAACCAAGGTATGAGACATTAACACCTCTTACGATTATCCACAACGTCATCGGCGTGTGACACTGAGTACTACAACATAACTCCTTTAAGTGATAGTTACCCCGACTGCTGGTAACTAGATAACCTAAGTCTTCAACTTAAATCTTAAGCACGAGCAGGTTATCATTGAAGGTCATGCATCCAACCAACCCCGACTTCAAGATAGAGTAAGATCACGCCTTTGAGAAAGTCAACTTCAACCCCAAATAAGTGATACCTGATCAATTCCGTAGTCACACTTAGATGCCCAACAAGTGATTGTTTGTTCGCTCACTTTTTCACACTTCTCCCCCTCAAAAATTGCATATGAGAATGCCATTTTTGATTGAACAAGTACATATGAGGTTGATCCACTGTTCACACTTCTCCCCCTTAAAAATTGCATTTGAAGTTGCCATTTTTGATTGAGTGAATAAACGTCCAATTTGATGGAAGTAGATCCACTTGTTGTCTGAACGAGCATGGAGCAAGTATGAAGCCTTTTAATGAGAATAGTCAGAAACAAGAAGAGTCGTATGACCATTTTGCAAATCTCAATCACCATGTAGTTTATTCACCCTTCTCCCCCTCAAAAATTGCATATAACGACCAACTGCCATTTTTGATAGAGCAGGTGAATAAGAATATACTCCAATGTACATTTATCCCCTTTGGTGACTGAATGAGCATTTGAAGAACATGAAGCTTGATGAGAATGATCATAAATAAGAAGATTCCTCTTCTTCCGAAGATAAAGCACACTCAAGCGTACGCCTTTCTTTTCTTTGATGAACGGGGCCTGAAGAGATGTCAGCAGACGCCATTATCATTGAAGAACGAGGCCTGATCTGATTTGAACAGACGTCATTGCCAATGAAGAGTGAGGCCTGCACTGAAGTGTACAGACGTCATTGTCGTTGAAGAACGAGGCCTGAACTGATTTGAACAGACATCATTGTTATTGAAGAACATCAAGCTTGAATTGTTTGAACCCCTACATCATGAGATATCACTCTTTTCGGCACCCAAACTCTGAATCTTTCCTTAATACGAAGCCTGAACGATGTACCTGCAATTAAGTAAAGACTTCCTGCATTGACATTAAGAGTTTGTTTGCATTTATATGGGTTAGTGATATCAGCATTTAAACCATTTGGGGTTTCACTGTCAACCTTGGTTTCACACTTAGTGAACATCTTTCGAATAGGTATCCATCTAAGACCAACAATCGTAAAAAATCTACCCGTCGGTATCCACCTAAAGCAAGATCTAGGAGTGTTTGGTTTCTCATGTACAGTGGAAGACTTGTTTAGAGAAGACCTTTGTTCTTCATCAATCTGCCTACCAGGTTTCTTAATACCCCTCTTTGGTTCTACGGGTTTGTTGTTGTTTCTAGTCTTAGAGGTTTGAACCTTAGCACGAGCATTTACTTCCTTCAGGAATTTTGTTATACAAACATCATGGGTTGCATTAAAAACACATTTCTGAAAAGTCGAGCAAACAAAGTGTTTGGAATCAGAAAAAGACCTAGGGTTCTTAGAGTGATTGGCCACGGGAGTTGCCTTAATTGGCACGCAACTACTCTTAGAAACATGCAAATTCCTAGTCTTTTCATGTGTGTTTTTCTTAGCGTCCACTAGGTTTTGAATCTGAAAAATGTCTTTATGTCTAACATGTTCCTTTGGTGTCACAAGTGACACACGCGTTGAACTAATCCTAGAAGAACTAGATGCACTAATGTGATGTGGTTTTGCAACAGCATATTCCTTTTCACTAGGTCTAGACTGTGAAGTGACTGGTTTTGACAAAACTTTTTCCGCATCAACTTGGGAGGCAAACCGTATTTTTGAAACTTTTGGCCGTTCAGATCTAAATGCAGTCAGTTGTCTAACAACTGATTGGTTCCTAAGTGGTGGTTTCCCCAAGATTGATGGTTTTGCAAACTTAGTGTTCACACCATTTTCATTCAATTTTGTCAACTCGTTTTTCAATGATGCAATCGCAAAACCCTTTTCCTGAAGTTGAGCCTTGAATTCATTATTTTTGGCAATCAAAGAGGTAGTTTGCTCTACATTCTTAGTATTCGTTTCTTTGATTGTATCACACAGTTCTTTGCACTGAATTTTCAAAGACTCATTTTCTTTAAACAATTCAGTCACTTTATGATCTAATTCTGCATTTTTTGTTGTACTTTTAACATCATTGTCATGTTTAGTCTTAACTTCATTAAGCATATCACACATCTCAGCAATACGTTTTTTCAGGTTGTTGATCGTCGAGTTTTTGGCCTCTAGTTGAGCTTTCAAATCGTTTATTATAAAAAATTCTCGGAATTCGGGATATTCCGGATTTTTACATGGTAGTTTAGTTTGAAAACTTTCTTCCTTTTGTTGCATTGCGATTTCAAGAGAAATACTATGCTTTTCAAGCTGTAAAAATCCTTTTGAAAGTTCATTGTAAACATCCTTTTCAACCATATCATTTGATTTGAAAAACTGAGCCGTAGGCAAAGAACTTGACGCATCATCATGTTCAGCATCCTGATCAATCTCTCCCCCCTTATGACTCATATTTGATGAATCAGAGATGATATTGCTATCAATCTTTTCCATCAGATATGTGTCATAAGTAGGTCTAAATTGATCAGTATGTTGTTGTTCATTAGAAAGAGCATTATCTTGATAAGACCGATGTACCATGGCAGACTGTGCTTGGTGATTTTCAGATTCGTAGGCTGCATTCTCACATAATGTGAAATCACCTCCTGTGCTGTCACCATCACCTAACTTGTAACACCCCAACCCAGCAAGGGTAAAGATGTCACGTTAATGGTTTCATATCAGATCAAACAAAGCATACTTCAATAGTAAAACAATAAATATCAAAGGTTACAATTGAAATACTAACATTATAAGGTTAAGAATGAAACAAAACTAATTACTAAGTCTGCAAAAGCAATCCTTCTAATGACTTCTACTTCTGAATAACTATCAAGGTCTTCTAAGTCCAAAAGTCTCTTCACTCATACCCAAACCCGTCGTCCTGCTTATAACCTGCCGCACACGAAAAGAAAACGTGCGGCTGAGCTTAAAAAGCCCAGTGAACAGATATAACGATAATAAACAGAAATAGAGGATAGTACAGAATAACAGAAACAAAGGTCAAACATATGTAATATGGTTCAAGGGATAAGTCAAAGAATAAGTATAAGGGAAAGAGAAAGGGATAGTAATCCACCACGAGCCCAGAAACAGATCACATCATATCGTAACCATAAATCTTCATAATCATATAGAGGGGAGACCTCTCAGATAATCAGATAATATGAGGGGTGTCCTCATTCTTCAAATGGAGTAGCTAGCTCCCAGATATATGTGAAAGGCATGTATTGCACACAGTACCAGTCACCAGAACAGAAATCGTATCATATATAGTTAAATCCACTAAACAGAACAGATCTAGGATGCATCCATACGCCCCTACCCAATCACATGCAGACCAAAACAAAGGGACGGTGTAACCAAATCACTAGGGCTACACACTAGTCATGCCAGTGGTGCATCACAGACACGGCCATGTTACCTTCATGGCTAGGGTCACAAATTTTGGCTCGGGTATCAAACTAAGAGTCAGATATCATATCAGATCAGAGTGTCATATCACAAGTTTCAATATCAGAAGTCAATATCAGAAGGTCAACATCAGAAGGTCAATATCAGAAGGTCAATATCAGAAGGTCAAAATCAAAGTTCCATAGTAACGGTTCATTTAAAAGAAAAAGGTTTCTAATTAAGAGTCCATTTAAAAACTATCTTTTAAATGACGGTTTTCATAAAAATGATCCTTCAGAGTAGTTTTCATAAAATGATCTTTCAAACGGTTTTTCGTAAAGATAGTCTTTTAAACTTGTTTTTATAAAAGTTAGTAAAATCCCAATTAAAAGAGTATCGTATCATAAATTGCAAACATCATTTTAAAATAGCTTTTCCTTAAATCATTTCCAGGTCAGAATTAAAAAGGTTTTCACAGCATAGGTTCATATCATAGGTCAAAGGTTCAGAGCAAAGGGATCATAGCAAGGTACCAAATCAGAGGCTAAACGGATCAGAAAATGAAAGAGATCATGAGAAACCTTATAAGAAAGGGCAGAGTATCTGTACCTTATACCGCAAGTGAAAACACATCTAGAAATACAAAGATCGGAAATATACTCCTTCTTCAGCGAATCTACACGAATACATGGTCGTCTTATTATTAATATCTTATTTAAATCAGATTTCTCGTTTTAGTCGGCTTTTCATTTTTAGTAATTTTTCATATTTAGTAGCTTTCCGAAATAAATGACAACTCATTAAACTTAAAAGGTTAATATTACCAATATCATAGTTTACAGTTGATTGTGACAGTTTTCCAAATATTAGAGTAGAATATGCCATTTACAAATTTATACTTGTTTATTAATGAGCAGCCAACAAGATACTAATAATCATGTTTGTATATCATAGCAATAAGAACATAATTATTGTTTATAATATAATAGGTTCAGACTTGTTTTACTAATAAATCATTAGAAAACTTAAAGATCACTTGAATATAAAATCATAAGAAACCTTATACATTGACTACTGCTACACACCAACGATTGGTGTCATTCCATTTTGACATTTTTATAAAAAATATAAGGTGTCATGCATGCTTACACGTTAAAGAAAAAAAATCATTCATGCCCATTACCACTGTAATTGTTGTTTCAGTATATAATATTCGATTTGCTCTTCTATTAACAGAATTATGAGACCTTGATATAGCGTATTGTGTTCAATTTAGATTTAAGGTAACACAAGTTATAATGATAGATATAAATTATGATTCACGAGTGATTACCTCCTAGCCATGAGATAAATCGAGACAGGAACGAGGGTTGATCATCCAAACAGAAACGAGGACACCAACACAATGGTACAACGAGACACAATGGAACCTTAAGACCCCGACGTAACCCACAGCCAACCGTAAGCCCATCTTCACAAACAATGCACCTCCAACGACTGAAACCAAAACAACTACACGAACACAAACCAAAACTCAATCCCAACAAGAATGACAATCCGAACCGAACTCGAACTAGATCATGTGAAGTCAAAACCTTGTAGTACCCACGTACACAAACAGGAATCGAACACCATAGATCACAGCCCAAAATTCCAATGTTAACCAAACACGAAAACCAAACCCGAATGTGACTCGATAACCAATCACGATACAACCCTTCTACTAATGGACCCTCCAACAACAAATCGAGATCGAAATCAAGCACAAACCACAACCTGTCTAAACTTGTATTTTTTTGGGTTTATTGACAGACGCATGCAATACCCATGCGATTTGAGATTTAAGAATTATTTCAATGGCTAAGAATAAAATGAGTATATGAGGTTTTAGAGATTTTAGAGATTTTAGATAAATAATGACTCGGCAATTACGGGATACGAGAATAATTTAGTTGACCGAGATTTACTCCTTGACCAAAATACAACACGTTAGTTACATGGACGCGTATTTATCTTCTTCTATGAATTATTATTATTATTTTTTTTTTCATTTACGTAGCATATATTGAATTATGCATAATACTTATGTTAACAAATTTTAAATTTATTTATTATAATTAACATATAGTTTAGGATTCAAAATAACTTATTACAAAATTTAAAATTAGACGTAAATTTAGGAATTTAAAATTCAGGGTTTTACACTTGTCTGATCTTGTTCCATTCCCAATTTGCTTAGCCTTTTCATCAATGAACCCATTAACATTACTCATCAATTGTAGCAATGTTGTTCTGAACATGGCAACCTCAATTCCAGTGTAGTTAGCAAAACACCCTTTTGTCATCTACTGTCATAGTCATAGTCCTCAGTGTATTGTGAATTAATGAACACCTGGAGTTGGTTGTTGATCACACTGAAAGTTGCTCTGGATCTTGCTTCAGAAAATTCTTCTTTGTCAAGTTGTTGTTCAAGTTGATCTAAATATAGAGTCATTTCGACGGTGAAATCATGAACATCTTGACCAAAGAGTGTTGTGAAAGCCCGTGTGTAACCCATCACGTATTCAGTTTTTTCAAACAGAACCTTGAGATGTGAATGAAGTAGAAGAAGTAGAAGAAAACATTCAATGTGACTTTCCTTTGCATTAAGCACCATAAGTGACTGATGAAGTTCTTTCTCTTGTGAATTTGGGCACGAAGATTCCACATTGGTATTATCAGAATCACCCACGTTTATTTGTTGTACAGAGCTGGAAATCTTTTGTTTATCATATGTGTCGTACAAATTGAGTACCTTAGATATGAAGGAATATGAAGTAGTAGTCATGATGTAAACGTGCACGGGATTTTACAATTCTATGATTTAAACCGAGAAATAGATTCTTTCGCGGGATTTTACAAAAATCAAGAATGAACCGTGAGATGATAATGATAAAGTGTATTGTAGTTTGATTTTGGTTGAAAGGGTTTGATTGAATTCAAGTGACCACCATAGTTTTATCCAATTCTCTTGAAAATATCTATTAACTAGCACGGTAGTTATATCCAATGAACCCGAAAAATTTCACCCAAAAATTAATTCACAATCTCGAGTTAATTGAGGCACAATCGAGATCGTTGACCCAAGTTGTTCCAGAACAATTCTTTCCCAACCAAGAAGTTTGCCCTCGGATAAGAACTAATAATATAAAAAAAAAACTTTACACAACAAAAAAATCGTCCTTATGATAATAACCGAACCCACAAACCAAAGATATCAAATCGTCCTTGTGATACTTGATCTCAGCCCAATACGTTTTAAACCAATCGCAGCCCAAAGATGTATATGGCATGACCCAGTCCAAATACCAACTAACTCTAGGCTTATGGTATATAACCCACTAATTCCACTAATCTACCCTAATCACTTACAATCACAGACCAAGAAAAAATATCCGCCTACCACTTATCCAATTTTTCAACCACCACAAGAGAGAGTCACCGATCACAGAAAAAAAATTCGACACCCCCTGCCTTCTTGATTAATGCTTGAATCACAACACAATTAATAAACACAGGATCTTCAAAAAGGTTTCAGGTAGGTGTTTTCAGTCCCTCCCTTTTCTTGTTTATATCGTTTGTGTTTTTCAGTCAAATGAGAGAGGGTATGAAATCTTTTGGTTTTGATCTTATTTTGAGTTTCGGATAGTGAAAATGACTGAGGATTGAAGATGAGATCGAGAGATTATGGAGTGAGACTCTGGATCTGTTGTTGTTAATTACTGTTGTACTATCGAATGGTTTGTTTTCGAATTGAAGATGTTCTTGTTATCGTTTTCTTTTAACCGTTTAATGATCGTATAAGAGTTGTCGGTTCAACTAAGATGAGACGAGGGGATGGAATGGGTTGTAGGTTGACTGGGTTTAGGATTAGATTGTTGTTATAAATTTAGTAATGGGTTTGATGTTGAATTTGTTGATGTAGATTCGATGTTTGTTATTTCGAATGGGTTTTTGATTTGGATTTCGTTTCTTGTAATTAGTTGCTGTTGTGAAATGGGATTGTTGAGATTACTGAATATGCTTTGGAGTTGATTCGGTTAATCAGTACTGCTTTTCTTCTTCTTGTTCACGACTTTACTTATATGGGATAATGTCAAATTGCAAGTCCTTTTAAGTGCCAGACAAATCGCAACCCAAAACACCAGTCGCTTTCACAGAAGTTGTACCCTTTTCCCTTTATAGATACAGTCCAAAATGCAGGTACCAAACGAGACAAATTGCAACAAAAACAATCGCAGGCAAGTACACAAAGACAAATCGCAACTAATGAACCAGAGACAAATCGCTAGCTCACAGAAATCAGTACACAAGCAAACAAACCAGTCACTTTCTTACTACTCTGTCTTCTTTCCCATATCAAGTAAAGTGACAAAATGCAACTCAAAAACTACACAAGTCGCACCAAGAACATTCCAAACGTTACACAAATCGCAACCATGAAAATCATCAACACAACTCACGAATTTACTCAAACCCACCAATGAACTTATGAAACACGCTATCTAAACACTAAACTAGTCTCATATAGCCCAAACTATTCGAACAACATATGAACCCACAAGAAGAGTAGCAGCAGTCAATCCGAAAGATAAATAAAAAATAGCAGTAGAGAAAAAGAAAAAGTAAGATAAGAGTAGCAGTCAACAAGTTTCAAACCAAAGGAATAAAAAAATACTTGATCTTTTAAAAAAAAAACAATATTCGAACTAAACTACTAATATAACTGTTAAGGCCCATGATTTCCTTAAACACTTTAAAAGCCCATCATAAATGTTGCAAACAAGAAAAATGGATTTCGTACAACCCATATTCGACAGAATGTGTTCAAACCAAAAGATAAGAAAAAATAAAAAAATCCAAACCAAAAGATAAGAAAAAATAAAAAAAATCAAGAGAGTAGCCACAAATCCAAGCACACACAATCACTAGAACCTAACCATGGCTCTTGATACCAATTGTAAGCAATGTATACTTGGATTTGATTGTTCAATGTAAGATGAATTTAGAGTGAAAGAGATGAGAAGTTGGGAAGCTTTTAGAGAGAGAGAGTGTTGAGAGAAAAATGTGAAGAGATTAGATTAGAAAGTGAGAAAGCTCCAACCCTCTCCCTAGTGGATAGGGGTATTTTTAGTACATGATATTTGTGCCCCGAGTGGGCTGTAGAGTGAGCTGACAGTGGGTAAAGACCCGACCCACTCCACGAATACTTTAACTACTAAACTATTACTAATATAACTAATCTAATATTAATAAGCCTACGAGCTATATAAATGCTAAATAGATTGTCGGGGTGACCGATCCTTCATCAGAATATTTATATTCCTAACAATTCAAATAACAACTTAAAAGACAAATAAGCACATAAAAACACATATAAGCACACAAATAAGCAGTCGAACAGTAGAATCATGAAAATTGGAAATTGCTTACTAATTCCTTTTGCTCAAAACAAGGGCTGATAATCAGTCACCACATCAACCTATTGCTTCCCAAGAAGCTCTAACCCATGGCCATCCAGAATTTACCATGCTCCAGCTTATTTGACCAAAGTGCTTATTTTTTTGGCTTATTTTGACTTTTCTTGACTTTTTTGAAATTTTTAGATTAAGACTGATTTAAACTATCATAAGCTTATCAAAAGCTCTAATGAGCTTATCTGAACTTATAGAAACAGAATAGAAGCTTTTTCAAATACCAATTAACTTAATATGAATTAACAGTGAACTCTTAAACATGAAATTTCATTAACTCTTGAAAATAGTACAATGATGAACAATTTAAAGACAAATAAGCTTGAAATAAACTTGAATTGATAATTAAAAGTTAAATTTCTACTGATTAACCATTACAACTACAAATACGACTTAAAGATAAAAACTACTTGCCATGAAAGGCTACAATATGACCTATTTATACTACAACTAAGGTGGGAACACTCTTGTCTTCTTCTCTGATCCATTTCTGACCCTTGGATAGCCTTGAAATCATCTGAGCCCTTGGAACCCATTTTGGCGCCAAAATGGAGATAGTGGGAAAAACCACTTGGTCCTGATAACTAGTGGGGAGAACGAAGCATTAAATGCTTCTTGGACTGTTAGGTAGAGTGTAGTGCTGAAGAAGCTTGAAGATGATGGTAGATTGTCAGGGATAAGGGGTGGTTTTGGTTTGGCGGGTACCAGTTTTGAAGAAGGTGGGTTTGACTGGTATTTAACTAAATACGGGGTGTTGGGTTATTTATTGGGATTGGGCTTTTTGTTTGGGCTGGGTTTTATTTGTTTAGTGGTTTATGTTTAAAGGGTTAAACTTTTAAGGACCATTTGTGTAATAATCTAAAAATCTAAGGACCAAGGCTGCCAAATTTGAAAAGTATTTCCAAGGACCATTTGTGTCATTTTTGTATTTTTGGAGGTTGACTTTGACTTTGACTTTTGTCTTTGACTTTTGTCTTCACTTGATCAAATGCACAATTGTTGCCATGTCTATCCAAAAATGCTCGTTTTCAATCCTTTAGTACCTGAAACACATAAAACACAAACCAAGGATATCTGCAATATAATTTGGGTGTTTTTAGTCATTTTTGTGTCTTTTATGGGTGTAAAATGATGTGTATTTACACACTCATCAATCCCCCACACTAAACTATTGCTAGTCCCTAGCAATCCGATCATATAAAGTAATGAAAGGATCAAAAGAATACCAAGCATACCCCGTTTTGATTTTTTATACAATGCCAGAAATTTAAACTAGAACAAAATAGATAACATGCTTGATTTTCAAAAATGGTATCATGGAACGGGATTCACACAAAATGGGTGTCTCCAGGGAATTGAAATCGTCATCCTCTTTTTATACACCCAACTAAGCTTAAACTCAATGTGCAAATGTTTTTGTAAAATGCTAACACTACTTATACCAATAATCTATGTAAGCCGAAACTTAACTTTTCACTCCCACAATTTATTCAAGTTAGGTGACTGTGCTTATTTTCAAAATTTTGATCACAAAAATCGACGTTTTTATAACATTTTGACTAATACTAGTTGAAAGATAGATTTAAAATTTACAACAAACAAGTTTCAAAACTTTATTCAACACATCAAAACTTATTGCATTTTGCAATATCATTCCATTTTTGCATTTTGCAATATCATTCCATTTTCTTTTCTTTTCATTTTCTCATTTTCTCATTTTTTTTTACTTGTGCAACATAAACTAACGGAGTTTCACGGGAACCAAGACCTTACACCTTCCGGAATAAATTATCCAAGGGTCGTTACAACGGAGAATTCAAAGACTCTAAGCATTCCTGAAATGAGAATCCAAGGGTGTTAGACCAAGACCTCACACATTCCTGAATTAGAGATCCAAGGGCCGGTGTAAGAGGGTAGCCAAGACCTAAACGCCTTCCGGAAATAAGGATCCAAGGGTCGATCTTGAACCGTAGCTTTTTTTAGCACATACATTTATTACTTAACTTTTGCAACTATGACATATGCTTGTTCCGAAGTTTAAATAAAGCTTTGAACTAGTATTTTTCAAAATCGTATAGAAAAATGATTTTGTGTGTTCAAATGTTTGAAAATAAGCACTTATTAAATCAGATTAGTTATCTCCTGGGAGGAAAAGCCATAGATTACTTATATAAGCTCTAAAGAAAACCAACTATTCTACGCTTAGCATTTTCATTTGCACAAATCGTAAAACCTTAGCCTAATCATTAAGGAAGCAACCAGATCAACACTCTGGCAGAGTCTGGATTCCCTTTGTTCTAACCTAATCAAGACTAAACACTCCTTTTTTATTTCAATTTCTTATCTAAAAACGAAAAAATTTTGAAAATTTTGACCAAAACGGGGGTACTAGGGCACTAGAAGGTACACATGTGATCAAATTCGCTAGAATCCCCCCCCCCCCCCCCCACACTTAGAACTGAATATTGCCCTCAATATTCAAAGTACCGGCTATTATGCCGACGCTTAGAACGTAAAAAGGTAATACCACTAACCAAGTGTAGAACAGAATTCTTTTCTCACAAAAAGGATTAAAAAGATATCCCTAGATAATCGTTAGCAAAAAGATCGGATATTGGGCGGCTGAATTGAAAACAGGCGCGACAATCATCACAATCTAAGGGAAACCTGAAAATCAGAGCAACAACACAAAAACAAAGCACAGTAGAGGAATTCCCCCACACTTAGTGTCAGAAAATAGAAAGAAGTCAGAAACATGGATTGTCACCCATGAAGTGCTAATGTTTTTGTTAACCGAGTCACTAGCTTGACTCGACCCCGAATTCATTGGTTCATGGGGAAGCAAGTGGAAGAAACAATCTCCATCGGACTTTCATTCAATGTGTTTGGATAAACATTTGAACATAAGAAAGTTCCACACCGACGAGATACCCATGGTATTTTAATAATAGAAACTATAAGGGATGATACCGGGGTCAAAGATAGTATCCTCATTCCCGTAGGAGAAAAGGGAAAGAGAAATCACACCATATGTGAAGAATGGAAGAAAGATTTTTATAACAATTAAGATCGATTCTTCATCATCAAAAGCAGATTGTTTAAAAGTCTCGGGAGGGAGGGCTAGGATGATTTTATCAACAAGCACATTCTTATGATTACGTACACCTCCCCCCAGACTAAAATCTTTCTCAAGATTGAAATAAAAATGATCAAATTCCGGCGGAGAGAGTTCACCGGAGAACTCTTCGAAGATAACCGGATCATTTTTATCAAAGAGAAATGAGTCGTACTCGGGAAGAGAGATATAAGCATGAGAAGTGGTAATGCCACTACTCGTCTCTTCCAAAAGATCGATATCAAAAGAAAAGGCTTCATAAGCCGGGAGAGAAAAATCAGAATGAGAAGTGGGATTGCCACTACTCTCTTCAGCCGTATCAAAGATAAAACTCTCATATTCGGGAACAAAATCCTCGAGCTCGAGCTCCGGAAGATCTGACAGCTTATCTTCAAAAATAACTTCCTTCGGGGGGAGGGAAAATAACGGTTCATCAAATATCATCTTTTCTAATAACGGAGCATCTCCCCCCGGATCACCATCGGGCTCAACAATTTCTGGCGAAATTGGAGCATGAATAAAGAAAACCTCGAGCTCTTCCATAGAGATATAACTTCCCTCAATCGGAGGAGAAGGATGGGAAGAGTCGGAAATGATTGGTGCAGAATAAGGAGTGGGATTTTTAGTTCCATCCACAGAATCAACAATCTCAATACGATAAACCGATTCCAGAGGTGGGACAAGTGGTGTGCTCTTAGAGCTAGCAATTTTCACCACTTCCGTTGTGATCTCTGATTCTTGTTCATCATAATCAAAAATACTCTTAACTTCCGCAGCACAACTCTCAAACCATTTGCTTGAACCAGGGGTAATTTTCATTGTTTTGAGCTCTGTACGTTTTTTTGAAGTACTCTTAACCGTGAATCTTGAAAGTATCGAATCACTTCTTTTGGAAGCAATTACGGGATCAGATTTTTGATTAACCGTAGCAACGTTGCATTTGTTGGTTGGAGATTTAGAGTCCTGATTAATGTTAAACGTGACTTCTTCATTATGCAACGAATTACGTCCGTTAGAGCGGCTAACTCTGATGAGTTACCGGATGAAGAAGCATGAGTGATAGGAACATTCACTTTGTTTCGAGAAATAGGAGCTTTTGACTTATTTTCACAAATTTCAAGCACATCTTTAGGTCGACGATTCAAGATATTGCCACCGGCGGCTGCGTTAAAAGAATCTTGATCGTTTCCATTCAACCCATTATAAAACGTGTTGATTTGTTGTAACTCCGTGAAATCATGATGTGGGCATTTTCTTAGAAGATCTTTGAATCGTTCCCATGCCTCTCCGAAGTTTTCATCGAAACTTTGACGAAATCCCGAAATTTCATTCTTTAGATTAGTCGTCTTTGACGGAGGAAAGAAATAATTGAAAAATTTTTGTACGAGATCTTCCCAAGTTTCAATGGTTCGAGGGGGTTCTTTTTCCAGCCAAATCCGGGCTGCCCCTTCGAGTGAAAACGGAAATAGCATCAATTTGATAACTTTTTGCGGCACATCCTTGTAATTGATGGTCGAGGTCAACTTGTTGAACCAACGGATGTGTGCATACGGATCTTCTCGTTCAAACCCGTGGAATTGATTTGTAGACACGAGTTGAATCAAATGCGTCTTCAATTCGAAATGATCAGAATTGATTGCCGGTAAAATGATGGCATCTCCGTAACCCTCGGTAGGTGATTGGAGCATTTCGGCCATTGTTCGATTGTCTGCCATTTTGTCAATGGGAATAGTACGAATCTCGGGTTCGACTATTCGGGCAGCACGTCTTCAAGAACATCTTTTCGGAATTGCGATGAGATCACGAAAGGGACTCGTTGATCTAGAAGAACGAGTGCGCATGCACTAAACAATTCAATTAAAACAAGACCGATGCAAAACACAAGTGAACTTAAACCTTAAATCAACAAGCGCACGGTAGCTCTCTGAAAGAAAAACGCACAGAGTGGCGGAGGAGCAAAGGTGGGCAATAAATGCTCCTTAAAAACCCGCTCCTTTCGGTTCGTCAATTTAATGCAAAACCTCCTGAAACCTCCGTTAGAGTTTGTTTATCAATCAAAGGTGAGCCGAATTCGCAAGCGACACAAAGGCAAGTTTTAAATCTTTTGTTTGGGAACTTATTATGATAATATTCCAAGTTGAGGAATATTATATTGAGATTGCTTTTATCTTTTATTTTAACACAAGAAAACGAGAAATGTTTTTGTATTTTTGTTTTTATATGATAATATATATACAAAAGAAAAGAAAAATATTTTTGTTTTTTATATTTTTATGAAAGCGAAAACTTCTTGACGAAGGATCTCAAGTCACTAATCGTTAAAACCAAAATGATATTGTCGCAACACAACCTCCCCAGCAGCGGCGCCAAAAATTGATTCGTTTGAAAGTACGTATTTATCAAAAATACCAAGTAAACGTGAGAATAGACAAACCAACCCTTTAGGAAAAAGGTTAACTTGCAAAAACTCACGCTTGTGATATGTGTGATACCGGGCAAGTGATCACCCGGGTCGTGTCCCAGCGAGGTTGGAATCGAGGATATCGTGTAAGGTTTGGAATTAAAGTGCTTGATGATTGGAATTTGGAATTTTGTATTTTTTTTTAATTCTAATTAATAAATGAGAAACAAATTCTCAAGGGAAAATTAAGATTTAAACAATTTAAACTAAAAACGCGAGTCGGGAATCATAAAAACGAGCCATATAATTCTTTTTTCTTTTTATTTTATTTTTTTGATTTTTCTTTAAAAGCTTAATAAGCACACGAAAATAAGCTATTTTTATAAAAACAACAATTTATGAAAACTTGAAATAAGCACAGAAAAAGCCGATTAAGGTGGCCGCTTATGAGAGACTTGATTGAATTTTTTTATTTATTTATTTTTTTTTTTTTCTTTTTGAAACTTATAAAAAATATTTAACTTTTGAAAAGATAATATTTTTAAAACTCAAAAATAAGCTCAGAATAAGCCAAGGTTCAGATCAGTGGGCTTAAAAGAGAAAATGAGCTAAGCTTATGGACCAAAGGACTGTTAAGCTATAAATGAGCTAACAGGCAACTGAATTAAGCTAAGTTAAGCAAAGTGTGATCTACTAGAAATAGCAACCTCAGAATAAGCCAAATAAAAAAGCAATAAGCTCTGGTTCAAACCAAATAAGCAAATGGGTCTGCTGATATGCTAATGCACAGGGGAAAAAGTGGGTTTTTCAAGCAGTCAAAAAGCTACTATAAGCTAATTCTAAAAATATCTAAAAAATAGGAATGACTAGATAAGCTATCCAACTAACTCTGTGCCAAATTATAGCTTATAACAACTTATATTGAGTGCATTAAAAATCAAGGAAGAAGGCTGCAAAATGGAGAAATACAAGAAAATGCAGACATGTATACTGATGTGCTTAAATTTTCTCAAATCCTAGTTAACTATTGCCAGCCTTTTCAAAAAATCAACTAAGTAGGCTAAAGTGAGTGTGAAGAATACAAAAAACAAGTGCTTAACTGAGCTTATACCTATAAGGGCTTATTGAATCAGTAGCAGCCCTATAAGTGCACTAATTAACTCAAATCCTACAATCCTTTGAAAACAGGCCACAATCTCCTAACAAAAACTTAAATATGCTAAGTTAATCAAGATCAAAGATGGGAAAGGTGCAAGTGAACGGTTCTAACCCAATTTGACCCGTTTGACCACTAATGCCAAACAGCCCTTTATGGGTGGGCTGTTTTTGATTTTCAAAAGCAAAAGCCAATTTCAACTACAATTTCTGGTTATTACTGATTCACTAACTTGTTTTAACTATAAGGAGCAACTTTCAAAATGTAAATAAGCACTAGATAATCTCAAACCCATTTTGACTGTTTTGGCTTTTTGAGAGATTTTTTAGTAAACACAGAAATGAGCTATCAAATCCTAACAAATAGTATTCAAATAACAACTTAAAAGACAAATAAGCATAGAAAAACACAGATAAGCACACAAATAAGCAGTTGAACAGTAGAATCATGAAAATTGGAAATTGCTTACAAATTCCTTTTGCTCAAAACAAGGGCTGATAATCCGTCACCACATCAACCTATTGCTTCCCAAGAAGCTCTAACCCATGGCCATCCAGAATTTACCATGCTCCAGCTTATTTGACCAAAGTGCTTATTTTTTGGCTTATTTTGACTTTTCTTGACTTTTTTGAAATTTATAGATTAAGACTGATTTAAACTATCATAAGCTTATCAAAAGCTCTAATGAGCTTATGTGAACTTATAGAAACAGAATAGAAGCTTTTTCAAATACCAATTAACTTAATATGAATTAACAGTGAACTCTTAAACATGAAATTTCATTAACTCTTGAAAATAGTACAATGCTGAACAATTTAAAGACAAATAAGCTTGAAATAAACTTGAATTGATAATTAAAACTTAAATTTCTACTGATTAACCATTACAACTACAAATACGACTTAAAGATAAAAACTACTTGCCATGAAAGGCTACAATATGACCTATTTATACTACAACTAAGGTGGGAACACTCTTGTCTTCTTCTCTGATCCATTTCTGACCCTTGGATAGCCTTGAAATCATCTGAGCCCTTGAAACCCGTTTTGGCGCCAAAATGGAGATAGTGGGAAAAACCACTTGGTCCTGATAACTAGTGGGGAGAATGAAGCATTAAATGCTTCTTGGACTGTTAGGTGGAGTGTAGTGCTGAAGAAGCTTGGAGATGTTGGTGGATTGTCATGGATAAGGGGTGGTTTTGGTTTGGCGGGTACCAGTTTTGAAGAAGGTGGGTTTGACTAGTATTTAACTATATACGGGGTGTTGGGTTATTTATTGGGATTGGGCTTTTTGTTTGGGCTGGGTTATGGCTGGGTTTTATTTGTTTAGTGGTTTAAGTTTAAAGGGTTAAACTTTTAAGGACCATTTGTGTAATAATCTGAAAATCCAAGGACCAAGGCTGCCAAATTTGAAAAGTATTTCCAAGGACCATTTGTGTCATTTTGGTATTTTTAGAGGTTGACTTTGACTTTTGTCTTCACTTGATCAAATGCACAATTGTTGCCAAGTTGATCCAAAAATGCTCGTTTTTGTTCCGTTTTCAATCCTTTGGTACCTGAAACACATAAAACACAAACCAAGGATATCTGCAATATAATTTGGGTGTTTTTGGTCATTTTTGTGTCTTTTATGGGTGTAAAATGATGAGTATTTACACACTCATCAGGTACCATGGAACCGTGCATCTGGAACATTTCGTATTTTAGTTCCCTTTTTCCACACTACTCATTCCAAACCCTGATAACCTCAGCAACTGCTGTCATAACTTAACCTCACACCCAAAACTTAATTACACCACTTCAAGATCATATTCAAGACATTGAGTTTCAAGATCCTCAATCATTCTCACCCTTTTCAACAAAAATTGTAAGTCATCTTACTCCAATTTTTCTTAATTTTGGGTCTAAGGTTTATGCATTGATGAAAATTGAATTGGGGTTTTTCAATTTTTTTCTAGGAAATTTTCAATTAGAAGTCATCAACACCAAAACATTTCAAAATCTTTGGTACCAAAACATTGAGGTTACCAAAACACCCCATTTCCATCATTTTCAAAATCTCACGAAACTAGGACCATGAAATTGTTCTTTTCATGCATTGTTGATGCAAACTAAAAACACCCACTACTAGAAAAAAGGCCTTTAATGACGCGCATTGCGTGTCATAAAAGGGGTCTGATGACGCGCTTTTTGGTGTCATTGATCGACCCGTCATAAAGCTTTATGACACGCATTTCGCGCGTCATAAATTTATGACACGCTTTTATGACACTATTTTATGACCCATTTTTTGCGTGTCATGGTTCAAATATTTTAAAAAAATAATAATTTTTATAAAATTAATAATATCCCCACATTAAATAACAGATAATCTCATAATACAAATAAATACACAAATAGCAAAAAAGCGCATTTCATATATATCAAAACAATGCGTTTCATACAACTACAAGTTATTTTCAAATTCTAAAATTGTAGAAACATATATGGGTGATATACAGGTAAATGTGTAGAACATATATAGCTACATAATCACAGTAGTCAGAGTCATCAAGCTAAGGTTGATGTGGCAACCTTCTCTCAGCCTAGCACCATCGGCATTTGTCTGTGATGCTCTTTCGCTTCCAGCTAAATCTACAAAGTTTTGCACCACATGGCAGTTTATGGTTTTAGTTTGTTGTCTATCATATTATACTCCTGGGATTAGTATATACACTCAAATTTAAATGTTGAAACATACCAGACTTGAAACAAAGGATCTCACGCAGTCTGAAGTATCCCGGAGTGTGCTTTCTATTGTCTGCATTGACAAATAACTTATTAAATAAATTATCTTGGTTTAAAAATGTATATACAATAATAAAGGTATAGAACACCAACTTATTAATTACGAGGTATAAGAAGTACATCAAATAGACCATGTTTGCGAGTAAATTCATATACTTACCAGTCTTATTATCTGATGTGATCGAGAACTAGTATCGTTTAAAGCGGTTTCACCGACTTGTCTTTGAGCTGCAGAACATACAAACAAAACTAGGGTGTGTTGAGGGTAATGAACCAGCAAATATGGCGTTCACATCAACATCTCCTTTCAAAGACAAACCCGTGGCATCTTCCAATGCAAATCCCTAATAGCATTAAGAAAAACATATAATGAGTATCTTGCACTGTCTACACCTTAAGTGAGGTGGCATGATGGGCGGGCGGACGGGTTGGATTAAAGTCAAGACGGGTTGATTTAAGCATCTCATTTATTACTAGATCAGGTTGGGTGGACGGACACTGTTTTCTCCAGTTTCATAAAAAAATGTCAATAAAATTTTAATGCAATAATGATGATTACAAAAGCAGTATGCACTAAAAATAGACTTGGGGTGACAATTACACCGTTTGACAAGTTGAAACCACTCCCATTTTGGCCAGCTTTTTGACTTTGATTCGATGCCCCTTAGCTACGTTCTTTAGTAGACTCGTTCTCCGTAAAGCTAAATTTCTGTTCGACTCTTTTGAGATAAGACATTTTCCAAATCGACCCATTCATAAGTAGATAGTTCAAAATTGCCACCTCTAATATTAATAGAAGATCAGATGGTTCTAATGCTAAGAACAGCTAAAGGATAAGACTTACAGTTCGATATGGAAATGAAGTTATGTGTCTACCATCAACACTGATATAATAACCCTCTAAGCCAGCACTAAGAGTAAGGACGAATAACTTCCCTTCTTCAAAAGGAAAGGGCCAATCATATCGCACCTTCTTTGTTCGCCCGATCATTCTGTTCAACCACCAGCTCGTTTTGGTTTCCTCAGAACCATCATCATCCCGTATCCACTTTTCACATTTCACCTTCCCATCGACTACAAAAAGCCACAATATTAGCAGGCATAAGCTTGAAATGTATTAGGAAGAATCAAGTAAAAACTTTAACAAATTCTTGTTCTATAAGCCTTCCCACTTAGAACTAAAACAAGCACACGAAGACAAAAACCACATGCTAATTAAAACAGTTACACACATTTCAACATAAAAAAGACATCCTTGTCTTACAATCACAGCGAGGATCAATGGATCCCAAACAAGAAAATCCCAAATTGAAAATTAGAAACTGCCGATTTCGCCCTTAGATAATCATATAACTATATAAGCTGTTCGATAAGCTATCAAAAAATATCTACAAAACTGGTAACTTCGTTGTATAAAATAACCGAACAGTATTAATAAGCAATCCCAGGCAAATACCACCAAACTTGCTAACTCAAAAGTCACTTGCAATGATTTTAAAGCACAATCAATAACCTCATGGCCGAGACCCTAGTGGTCTCGGTTCACTCTATCTCGGCAGCCCCCAACCAATCGACCACAACAACAACAATATCCACATCATCAAAAATCAACAACCATTAACAAATCTCATCCTAAATCTACTCCCCGCCTCGGCTTTTAGCCGGTATCAACATATCACGAAAATCAAGAAAAGAGCAAAAATAATAAAAAGAACCACAAGGGCCACGGGTAGAACCCGTGAC
Organism: Artemisia tridentata subsp. tridentata; assembly: GCA_021014915.2. NCBI lineage: Eukaryota > Viridiplantae > Streptophyta > Magnoliopsida > Asterales > Asteraceae > Artemisia > Artemisia tridentata. The sequence goes on from CP139505.1 coordinate 394,997,517, forward strand.
CACCAAACCATTATCCACGACACAGCCGTGGGTTTGAACCCACGGTTGGACTCGAATAGAACCAATCCAAACTCAAACACGACACAATGACGATACCACAACAAGTTTTAATCATTATTATTCATCAAAAACCATAGATCTACTAATAATATGAAATACCTCAAAACATCAAAAGTGTTACAACATATCAAATATGCAAAAAAAAAACTATGGATCTATAAAAAATATTCAAAACATGAAACAAATAAAGATATGAGAACAATTAAAAAAAAACCTCAAAAAGCGGTGGATCTCGGTCTGGTGGGGCTCTCGGTGGTGGTGGGGCTCTCGGTGGTGGTGGGGCTCTCGGTGGAGGTGAGGGTCGCCGGTTATGGATCTGGGTGGTGGCAGTGAAAAGAGTGTTTTTGAGAGAGAAGGGAGATTGCAGTTTTTTGTGTTTTGTGTGTGTGTGTTTTTGTTTAATGTGAGTGTATGTTTTCGTTTAATGGACCGTGTTTTTTAAAAAATTTGAGATATGACACGAATTTGATGACACAAAAAATGCCAGTCGTCTATCCTTCAGATTTTACAATTTATGACAGTTTTTTTATGATTTACAATTTTGCGTGTCATTATATCATGTGTGTCATAAAAAGCATGTCATTAAAGGTCCTTTTTCTAGTAGTGACCTTCTCATGCATACAAGATCTCACAAACCATGATCGAACTACATAATCAATATGTATTCTTCGACTTATTTGCTTGAGCAAAAGTAAAATTAGGAGTGTTTGGGTAATCTCATTATTTTCTTTTGAGTCGAGATTGCCGCACCTCCACATAGTTTGCATATAGGCACACACTAGGCATGTGCATATAATGCAACTATTCTTCATACTAATTTTTCCTAAAAACACTTTTATAGGAAACAAAAATGTCTCATGAATATGATTTTGATCATCTCCTAACCGACACGTACACACCCCAAATATTACAAGAACCCACAACTCCCGGTAACCACATTCGCGCCTATGTCAATCTTGAAACCCATCGGTTTCATGAAGGCCGTGTCGTTGATCCATCCCTTGTTTACCATCGGGACATCAACACTTCTTTTAGAGCTATAGGATTCGATTGCTTACTCCACATAAATGAGCACATTTGTCCTCGCTTTATGTTGGAATTCTTCCGACAAGTTGAACTCGTACGTAACGAGGATCAATCCTTGTCTCTTTGGTTTTGGGTCAGAAATTTCAAATTTGTCCTACCCCTTGAGCAATTTGCTCAAATCCTTCAAATCCCCAATCATGGGCAATGTGCCTATACTGAGGATTGATGTCTTGAGTCCCTCTTCAACTATCGTGAAGAGGATAGTCCATATTGTTCCTACATACCCTCTCGCACCGAACTAACCAAAATCATCCGTACTCATAAGTACTCCTCTTATCCTAATCCAACGAAAATTCGTTTGGAAGAGGTGCGTCATGAACTACTTTCTTGGGCAGTCATCCTGCGAGAAAATGTTCTAAGTCTAACAGAAATCGTGAGCAACTCCCGACGTGTTGTGCTCATATGATCTACTGTCTCCTTACCCAACAAGCATACAATCTCGCTTACTTCTTCGCTAAGCGAATTGTACATCTCAAGGGTAACAAGAATAAATTGATACCCTATGGGATGTTCCTAACCCGCCTCTATCACCACTTCATGAACCTACACCCTTACCTTCATGGTCCTCCATACTCACTTTTCACACCAGTCATGAAACCCATAACCGAGTCATACGTGTCAACCATTCTCATTTCCTAATCCTCTACCCACTATGCACCCTTTGATGATCCAAATCATGAGAATGAGATAAATGCTCAAGACGGGAGTATAACAAGAATGGGAGAAGGCTCAAGTCATAAGTAGTTATGAAGAGATTTATATCTTCTACTAGGGCTTATTCTTAATAGACTATATTAGGAATTAATACTCTAATTATCTTGCATGCTTAGTACTAAATCTATCACCATGCATGAATGATCTATGTGATATTTGGATGTTAGTTTATCTTGTCCTTTATGCTTGCATGCTTATGATTATCTTGGAAAATTGATTGATAATCTTTATGTGCTAGATGTAGCATTTTTGGGGACATATTAGGAAAACAAATACTTAGTGAGTTGAGGCAATATAATTTCCAGGAACTAGTTCCCCTAGAAAACATCCCCCTAGCTGCCCAGAACTAGCCTCAACAGAAATTTTCGTGACAATAGTGTCACGGTACCACTAAATAGGGACGGTACTGTTAAATTTAACGGTACCGTGGGTCATTTAGAGGAACCGTGTCCCTGTTTGATGGATTTTTACTGTTCCTCCTAGAATCCCTGCAACCCTAACCTCAAACCTGCAAATTTTGCAACCTCACACACACCCTAAGATTCCCTTGCTACACCATAGGACACTCCCATCAACTTTAATTCAAATTTCACCCAACTTGCCTATTTAAGGCCTCACCCTTGCAAGCTTATCTTGCACTTCACCTTCAACCTCCCATCACACAAACACCATGTCTTCCACACAAGGATCCACCTCTCACATCTCCAAGAAACCTAGGATAACCGTGAAACCACCCTCAAAACCACTCTTTGTGGATCTCACAAAAGATGATGAAGCTATGACACCACCTTCCCAAGCCACTCCTTACTCACCATCACCACCTAATGCACCCTCTAAAACATCCTCTTCCTACACAACATCTTCATCATCCTTCAACACAACATCATCCATGGAGTACACACTATCCCCCATAACTCTATTGGACTATGCCATGCCAACTCCTTCCCCAACAAACTCACCACCACCACCTTCTCCTATCATGGCACAACCCATCCAACCCCATCCCTTTGATCTACATAGTGCTAATTTCCTATGTTGCCTCCACAACCGTAATCTTATCTTTTGCTTAAGAGATGAGATTCACTTCATGTTCTCCTTTGTGGAGCACCTCTTGACACAACCACCACCACCCCAAATGATGTCACCATCTCCACCACCTCCTAACCAAAACAACTAAACATTTTCTTGTTTAGTTTCTCACCAATAATCCTTTAGGACCCTTCTTGGAAATGAAGCTTGCCTTTAGTCATTAGGAATTTAGGTTTCCTGTTGTCTCTTTTATGCTTCTTATGTAGTCATACTTATGTATGACATTTTCTTTTATGAATGAATGCTTTCATTTTATGTGGATGCTTAGCTACTTAGTCATTCATTTTGTGGTTGGATATTTGTCTTAGGTGCTACATGTTAGATATTGTATATATGTCATCTAACCTTGTTTTGTAGCACGAATCCTTGCTCGATTCCTTGGTATTCTCCAAATGAGGGGGAGTATACGTCAAGGGGGAGCCTTAGCGACCTTTTTGATTCTACAAAAAGGGGGAGAAATGGGAGTAAACTCATTAAAAACTTGTTAAAACTAATTTAAACTTAAAATGAGTTTATATTTTGTCATCATCAAAAAGGGGGAGATTGTTGATGCAAATAATGTTTCTAAAAACGTTATTTATATCTTTCGATTACTTCACGTTTTGAGGATGACAAAATGTGAAATCACGTTACGTTAAAATTAACGTAAACAAGTTTTTAATCGGAAGATCCCGTTTCTACGCAAAGCACTCTTAAACAAATTTACAAACTTGACAAATGATCAAAGAAGTAAATTTTGGTTTTGAGAACTCACATTTTTAATGGGACAAAACATTTTTTCAAAAATACACATGACAAATTATTTTTGAATTATTAAGAAATGTTTTAATGGAAAAATTAGTTTGAAAATCACAACAGCTATTTTCCCCCCCAAAATAAGCTCCAACCTTCCCCAAATAAGTTTTCACCTGAAAAGACAAAATTTGGAGCGTCCTAGTCTAGGACGGCTCCACTAAATTTAGTGGAGCCGTGGCATGTTTAGTGGAGCCGTCCACCTGTAACGGTCAGATTTTCTTTGCCTATAAATACCAACCCACTTCACAGTTTTTAGGCACCCAAAAACACACAGAAACTTCTGAGTTTAAAACTCTCTCACCTTTCTTTCTTTTTGATCATTTAGATTAGTTTTCTTTTGTTTTAAGAGTGATCCAATCATCCAACTAAGTGATCCTCTTCATTCCTCTTCATTAGCAAGAGAAGAACACAAGTATCCAAGTTGATACAAGGTGTTGTCATTCCTCTTCATTTGCAAGAGAAGAACTCAAGGTATTCAAGAAGATACAAGAGTTATAGTTGTTAGGTCTTTGTAACATTTGTTACAACCTTGTTGTATCATAGTATACATCAAGTTTATTTATCTTTGGTGAGTAAGAGTGAAGATCAAGTGTGATCTTATAAGAGATAGTGAACATCTCTTGAAGCCATTGGGCTAGTGTGATTGATCAAGAAGATCAAGGGTCATTAGGATAGAGTTAGTAGAGTGTGAGTTGATCATTGTGATCGTGTTGAGATCTTGGTGATCTCTTTAAGCCATTGGGCTTGAGTGTTTGGTCACGTGGACCTTGGTAGATTGGTGCTAGCTAAGATTAGCACTCGACATCTAGCTTAGTGTCGGTAATAGGATAAGCGACGTGTACGGTTTTCTCCGCCTGAAGGGAGGTTGTTGACATAGTGCTTGAAACTCTCGAGTGTGGTACTCAGGGAGTGGAGTAGGGCGAAGAAGAGCTTCGTAGCCGAACCACTATAAATCTCTTGTCTCAGTTTGATCTTTCCAACTCTACTCTTTACTTTCATTAGTTAGTACTAGTTAGTTTAGTGTGTAGTTCATATTGGTGTAGATTGATTACGCATAGAGTTCGAATCAAAGCTTCCAATAACAAATCTTTTAAAAGGAAAATTTTTAAAAGAACTTAAAAACCGGCAAACTATTCAACCCCCCTTCTAGTTTCCCACATGAGTGTTGATCATTGTGATCGTGTCGAGATCTTGGAGATCTCTTGAAGCCATTGGGCTTGAGTGATTGATCGAGTGGATCGTGGTAGATTGGTGCTAGCTAAGATTAGCACTCGACATCTAGCTTAGTGTCAAAAATAGGATAAGCGACGTGTACGGTTTTCTCCGCCTGAAGGGAGGTTGTTGACATAGTGCTTGAAACTCTCGAGTGTGGTTGATAACGGCCTTTTTAGGGGTCGATACGTCAAATGTAGTATAGAGAGTTTTCCAAGTATTGCAAAAGAGATTGCAAACCTGGGTCGTTTTTCCCAACGAGATGTGACGTTCTGAAATAGATCGAATTCGTGATCGGGTGAATATTGAATGGAAAAGGGGTTTTGATTTTTGATTTCTAAACTACGATTGATGAACGTAAAAATAAAAATGAAAAAGAGAATAAAAATGATTATCTAAAAGATATGGAATTAAAAACGTGAAAGAAAAACTTAAAAACGCGAAAGAAAAATTAAAAAGATAAAATCTATTAAATAGAAGCTATCACTATTTTTATGTTTTCGTTTTTCTTAAAGTCTAAAAATGGGTACAAATACAATAAAAACTAATTCTATAAAAGAAAATAAAAAATTACAAAAGTTTAGGGGCTAAAAGTGTAAAAATTAAAATTAAAAATACTAAAACAAAGACAGGGGCTGAATTTGACCTTTTTGAAACTTGTTTTATAACTAAAAACTGTTTTAAAATAAAGACAGGGACTAACTTGGATGAAACTGAAACTCGTGGACTGACATGTAAAAATTAAAAATTAAAAACGAATTTAAACACCAAACAGCCCAGGTTCGAACCTAGCTTACTACACTTGATTAAAACTATTTTTTTCTTTTACTTTTCTTTTAAAAACTGCTAACCACTTAATCACACAAGCTGATACAATTATGTTTAGCTTTTTCTAACTCGAAATAAGCTCAAAAATAAGCTCTAACTCGCATATGCCTGCTGTTCCACTCGATGTGCAGGGCAAAAATGGGCAAGTTCAAGCCCTCGTTAAGCTATCAAAGGCTCTTCTATAAATCTGACAAAAAATTCTAAGATGATATGAGCTAGGGGACTTGTGGAATCCAGAAGATGGGCTTATGAGTGCTTATAATGAAGTAGCTAGAAAATCACAAAGTTTATCAAAACTATGAAAATTAAAGTTATAAGTCTGCTATGTCAAAAGGTTGACTGATTTGAGCAATCCAAAGAACTAAGCTAAAGTGAATCTAATGCAGACTAAAAATAGATGAATTGGAACCTGTGAAATGAGAAAAAGGACCCAAAATAAGCTTGAGCTTATTGAAGCTTATCAAGGCAGTTTTACTGCCTATACTTCCAAATCCAACTTCAATCCTGCAAAAACTCATAAAACAACAAAACAACACTGGAAAGGGCTTGCTTAGGCTGCTATAAGTTAAAAACAAACTGACCCAATGGCACAACAACAGTAACAAATGTTTTATACCCGTTTGACCAAAAGAACCAAACACCCCCTCGTATGACTTGAAATGAGATTAACACTGCTAGTGGCCAAAATACCTTAAGAAATTGACTTATTTTAGATTTAATGACTCAACTAAACTGAGAAAAGCTAGATACGACTTAAAATAAGCTGTAAACAAGCTTATGACTGAAGTTGACTATTTTTTGACTTTTGTTTGACTTTTTAAGACTTTTGAAATTAAACCTGAATTAAACCAAATTAAACTTACAATAAGCTAAGACTAGCTTAAATAAGCTAGTTGAAACAGAAAAAGAACTTTAAAAACTTTAAAACAACAACAAACTTAAAAAACTGAATTAACATTGAAATTGAATTACAATATCCAAAGTGCAATACTTTAAAAACTTAACTGAAATTGAAAGTACATTGACTGAATTTAAAAAGTTACAATTACACTGAAATTTAAATGACAATAATTTAAAAAGTTACACTAAGAAATTTTGGTCTAAAACGAGTGACACTAGCTTCCTCTGTCTTCATTCTTTTTATACATCCAAATAAGCTTCCTTGACTCCTCTTGACTCTTTTCCCACCGTTTGATTAACTCCAATTCATCTCATCCGTCCATCTTGAAATTGGCGGGAAAACTAGAAAATGGGTTTTTATCTTATTTGATGCACGTGTGGGTTGGTGGGTAGCTAGCTAAGTGGATAGGGGTTAGAAGCGTGTTTTGGCAGAGAAAGGTGTGGGAGAGGTTGAGTGTTGTCAGGGGAGAGTGGTTTGTGGACATGGTTTTGGGATAGGCGGGTTTATGGGAAAAGGGATAAGGTTTGACTGAGGTTGATCTTTGTGGTTTAACTAAAACAAAAATAAGGCCGGTGGTGGGTTTTTGTTGTGGGCTTGGTATTTCATTTGGGCTATGGGTTGTGGCTGGGTTAGGATAGGATAAGAAATGGGTTTAGGTGGGTTTTTTGTTAAATAAAACTAAGGGTCCGGTTTGGTGTAGCTTTAATCACAAGAACCATTTTTGCAATTTAATCAAAATAAAGAGACTAAAACTGCACTTTCCCAAAAATTATTATAAGGACCAATTTTTGACAAGTTAAATTTACCAAAGGACCAAAAATATTAATTTTCCAATTTAAAATGTCCAGGGGTAAATTCTGTCAATCTTTGAAATTTCAGGGACTAGTTTTGACATTTTATGAAAGTTGAGGGACTGAAACTGCCAATTTTATAAACTTTGCTCGTTTTTCAACTGTTTTCACTTATTTTGCATCTGAATCATATAAAACACAATTTTTGGGTATTTTCTGTATTTTGATGCATTTTTGAGCGTTTTTGGATGTTTTGGCAGTTCAGATATGATAAAAATGATGAGTATTTGAGCACTCATCAATCCCCCACACTAAACTATTGCTAGTCCCTAGCAATTTTTATGAAGATTTAATGGATTTTTCTCTTTACCAGATATCCATCATTTCTGGAGTAGCCAAATGTTTTAGTTCAAGTAAGAACTATGGTACACCGATAACCATGTGATTTTGAGCAAACCACCAGCTGCCAACGGTTTTGATTTGTCTTTACCAGAAGCCGTTTGCTTCTGGACTAGCCAACTCTTGATGGACCTAGTCAACATCTTGGTGAGCTGATTACCAATCATGGTTTTTCCACTTGCCTTTACCACAAGCCATAATCTTGCGGGCTAGCCAACTCTTCATCTTTTTAGGATATGGTGAGTCGAATACCATACAATTTTGGGCAAATTGCAAGCCGTCAACGGATTTGAGATATCTTTACCCAGAGCCGTTTGCTCCGGGATTAGCCAATCCTTTTGTGGGTTAGACATGGTGGACTGATTACCATTTGTTGTGTAAGTGCAAACACTTACACCAAAAAAATTTTGGCCAAAAATGGGGGAATTAGATGGTTTTATATACGTGATGAAATTCGTGAGAATTCCCCCCCACACTAGAAATGAATATTGCCCTCAATATTCAAAGTACCGGCGGTTATGCCGAAACTCAGAACGTAAAAGGGAAATACTACGGCCTTTTATTTTATTTTTGTGGTCATATATAATTTTTTTTTTTTTTTTTTTTTTTTTTTTTTTTTTTTTTTTTTTTTTGAAAATACACATATATACAACAGTGTGGGGCATCTCCCCCACACTAGGGTGGTAGAAAATAGAAAGAAGTCAGAAATATGGGTGAAAACCCATATGGTGCTTGAGTTTTTGATCACCGAGTCACTAGCTTGACTCGACCCCGAATTCATTTGTTCTTGGGGAAGCATGTGGAACAGAAAATCTCCATCGGACTTTCATTCAAATGGTTTGGATAAACATTGAATTTCATGAAAGTTCCACTCCGATGAGATACATCCGGCACCAAAGGATGATACATGGAGATGCCGGGATCAAAAACTTTGTCCTCATTCCCGAACGAGAGAATGAGAGGACAAGCTACCTTATAAGAGAAGAAAGGTAGAAAGACTAGAACGACATATGTGAAATCAATATAGTGGCGATCCTCAAAAGGCAACGTCACATATGTCAGAGAAGGAAGAATATCGGGAATAAGAACTGAGGTCATATCATCAAGACTAGAAATAATAGAATCTTTGACCTCATCGTTCTCTAACTCTTCATCAAAGAGAGGATTCATGATTGAGAAGTACTCGTCATCAAATTCAAACAGAGAATTCGAATAGACTTTGAGACTTCCATTTTGAACTTCCTCATCAGAAAGTGATTCGTCATCACTAGAGGAAAAATCATCATTGAAAAGAGGGTTAGAAAACGTCCCGAAAATATCATCAGTAGTGTCAAAAGGATGATCACTACAAATAGAAGCATCACAATCATTGTCTGATATACCCTCAGACTCACTTGGGATGATAGGAGGAGGAAGAGGGATATCGCACAAATGCTCGAGGATCCCCTGTGACTCTCTGTGGATTGGAACAAGGTCCTCAACACTAGACTTTATGAATTCGTCCGATTCCTTTTCAGGAACAGTGTCAAGAAGCTCATTCCCCATGATAAGAGAGTGAGTGTGAATCTCGGGTGCGATAAGTTCAGACTGAGGGAGATAAGAAAGACTAGCACACATAGAGTATATATTTTTCATGTGTTCTTCTGCTAGCAATTCTTGCATACTCTTATCTCCCTGTGCATCCACGGAAGGAGTCTCAACTGATGAACTGGATGATTCTCTGTAATATTCCATCATTTGAATAGAATCCTCATCATCATCGTCATCATGAATGAAACGGAATTGAGAGCTAGATCTGGCTGCTTTTTCTCTTTGAATTGATTCCTTAACAGATTTTTCAAAAGCATTTTGGGAATCTATTTTAGCAGCCCGTTCTTCGGCTAACAATTCTCTCATGGATTTTTCTTTTGGATTATCACGGGAATGTCTCAAATCTTTCACTAAATTTAGAAGATCTAGGAGAAGATTTTGAGGAGGTGGCTGAGGCTGAGGTGCCTGATCCATCTGGTACTGTGGAGGTGGGTCTTGATACGGATAGTCATAAATGTTACAAGGAATTGGATTCCCTGCTTGACAATCAGAGCTGAAATGTGGACCTCCACAGTACTCACAACAAAATGATTGTTGTGACTGATTTAGTGAATAATGTGGAATTTGGTCATTTCCAAAGTCCTGAGTGTTACCAGAAAACTGTTCATAGACAAACGTGTTCCCGGTTTGACACTCAAATCCTTGATGAGGACCTCCACAAAATTCACAACAAAAACTTGGTGTATTTTGATACGAAGCATCATTGAAATTTGGATTATATGATTCTTGCTCGTATGAATGTGATGGGTAGTTGGAAGAGTCGTTGAATGAGTTCGGATTAGGATCATAAGCAAATGAATTCCTCGAACCACAAAACAAACAACTTCCGTTTCGAATATCATTACCACATTGTTCACATGTACACCAACGACATGGCAAACCAAAAAGCGGCTCACCACAACCAACACAAGGAATAAAATCCGGAGGTGGGACAAGTGGTGTGCTCTGAGAGCTAGGAATTTCCACCACTTCCGTTATGGTCTCTGGTTTTTGTTTTTGAATAACGTGAAGATTGGGCAAGTCGTTCTTTTTAATCACTGTTCTAAGTTCTGTACGTTTGCTTGACAATCTTTTAACCGTAAATCCTGAAAGGTCAGGATCGATTCTTGATGGTTTGTCATTAATAGCACGTACCTCGGGCTGTGGAGGGTAGTGGGAAGGACTTTGAGAATCATTGGTGGAATTAAGCTCTTTGAGGGCTACTTCACACCAATAACATGATCCTTTTGGTGCATGCTTTCCACACCGCTCACAAGCACACTTAGAACAATGAAGGCTGTCATTCAACGGGCTTTTACAATCAAAACAAGTATAGCCCAGTGACGACATGAGAATTAAACATTAATGAGGGTTAAGAAGATAGAATTAAACAAATAGAGGGTAAAGGGATAAAGAATCAAAAAGGTAAGAGGAAAAGATGAATATTTTTGGTTTTTTTTTTTTTTTTTTTTTTTTTTTTTTTGGTTTTTTCAATTAAAACAAGATCAAAGCACAACACAAGGAACTTAAACCAATAATCACAGATGAATGGCTTCTTTGAAAAAGGTACACCACTCACAAGGATACAAAGGCAAGTTTTAATCTTTGGTTTGGGAACTTATTATGGTCGTACCCCCAGTTAGGTAGTACTCAATCTTGGTTTTCGATGGTAAATTTTTATTGTTGTTATTATTAAACAAAGAAAACGGAAAATCTTTTTGTATTTTTATCTTTTATCTTATATATATATATAGAAACAAAAGAAAAATATTTTTGTGTTTTATATGTTTTATGGAAGATTGAAATACGATATTTTTGGTTTATCGATCCGTCAAACGAATTAACTTCACGATAATTTTTTTTTTTTTTTTTTTTTTTTTTTTTTTTTTTTTTTTTTTTTTTTTTGGTTTTATATATATATAAGAATATGGACAAAGATGGATAATATACAATGGATGAATATCCAACAATCACTGATTCTTCAAAAACGATCTACGCAGCACACCTCCCCGGCAGCGGCGCCATTTTGATAACGGCCTTTTTAGGGGTCGATACGTCAAATGTAGTATAGAGAGTTTTCCAAGTATTGCAAAAGAGATTGCAAACCTGGGTCGTTTTTCCCAACGAGATGTGACGTTCTGAAATAGATCGAATTCGTGATCGGGTGAATATTGAATGGAAAAGGGGTTTTGATTTTTGATTTCTAAACTACGATTGATGAACGTAAAAATAAAAATGAAAAAGAGAATAAAAATGATTATCTAAAAGATATGGAATTAAAAACGTGAAAGAAAAACTTAAAAACGCGAAAGAAAAATTAAAAAGATAAAATCTATTAAATAGAAGCTATCACTATTTTTATGTTTTCGTTTTTCTTAAATTCTAAAAATGGGTACAAATACAATAAAAACTAATTCTATAAAAGAAAATAAAAAATTACAAAAGTTTAGGGGCTAAAAGTGTAAAAATTAAAATTAAAAATACTAAAACAAAGACAGGGGCTGAATTTGACCTTTTTGAAACTTGTTTTATAACTAAAAACTGTTTTAAAATAAAGACAGGGACTAACTTGGATGAAACTGAAACTCGTGGACTGACATGTAAAAATTAAAAATTAAAAACGAATTTAAACACCAAACAGCCCAGGTTCGAACCTAGCTTACTACACTTGATTAAAACTATTTTTTTCTTTTACTTTTCTTTTAAAAACTGCTAACCACTTAATCACACAAGCTGATACAATTATGTTTAGCTTTTTCTAACTCGAAATAAGCTCAAAAATAAGCTCTAACTCGCATATGCCTGCTGTTCCACTCGATGTGCAGGGCAAAAATGGGCAAGTTCAAGCCCTCGTTAAGCTATCAAAGGCTCTTCTATAAATCTGACAAAAAATTCTAAGATGATATGAGCTAGGGGACTTGTGGAATCCAGAAGATGGGCTTATGAGTGCTTATAATGAAGTAGCTAGAAAATCACAAAGTTTATCAAAACTATGAAAATTAAAGTTATAAGTCTGCTATGTCAAAAGGTTGACTGATTTGAGCAATCCAAAGAACTAAGCTAAAGTGAATCTAATGCAGACTAAAAATAGATGAATTGGAACCTGTGAAATGAGAAAAAGGACCCAAAATAAGCTTGAGCTTATTGAAGCTTATCAAGGCAGTTTTACTGCCTATACTTCCAAATCCAACTTCAATCCTGCAAAAACTCATAAAACAACAAAACAACACTGGAAAGGGCTTGCTTAGGCTGCTATAAGTTAAAAACAAACTGACCCAATGGCACAACAACAGTAACAAATGTTTTATACCCGTTTGACCAAAAGAACCAAACACCCCCTCGTATGACTTGAAATGAGATTAACACTGCTAGTGGCCAAAATACCTTAAGAAATTGACTTATTTTAGATTTAATGACTCAACTAAACTGAGAAAAGCTAGATACGACTTAAAATAAGCTGTAAACAAGCTTATGACTGAAGTTGACTATTTTTTGACTTTTGTTTGACTTTTTAAGACTTTTGAAATTAAACCTGAATCAAACCAAATTAAACTTACAATAAGCTAAGACTAGCTTAAATAAGCTAGTTGAAACAGAAAAAGAACTTTAAAAACTTTAAAACAACAACAAACTTAAAAAACTGAATTAACATTGAAATTGAATTACAATATCCAAAGTGCAATACTTTAAAAACTTAACTGAAATTGAAAGTACATTGACTGAATTTAAAAAGTTACAATTACACTGAAATTTAAATGACAATAATTTAAAAAGTTACACTAAGAAATTTTGGTCTAAAACGAGTGACACTAGCTTCCTCTGTCTTCATTCTTTTTATACATCCAAATAAGCTTCCTTGACTCCTCTTGACTCTTTTCCCACCGTTTGATTAACTCCAATTCATCTCATCCGTCCATCTTGAAATTGGCGGGAAAACTAGAAAATGGGTTTTTATCTTATTTGATGCACGTGTGGGTTGGTGGGTAGCTAGCTAAGTGGATAGGGGTTAGAAGCGTGTTTTGGCAGAGAAAGGTGTGGGAGAGGTTGAGTGTTGTCAGGGGAGAGTGGTTTGTGGACATGGTTTTGGGATAGGCGGGTTTATGGGAAAAGGGATAAGGTTTGACTGAGGTTGATCTTTGTGGTTTAACTAAAACAAAAATAAGGCCGGTGGTGGGTTTTTGTTGTGGGCTTGGTATTTCATTTGGGCTATGGGTTGTGGCTGGGTTAGGATAGGATAAGAAATGGGTTTAGGTGGGTTTTTTGTTAAATAAAACTAAGGGTCCGGTTTGGTGTAGCTTTAATCACAAGAACCATTTTTGCAATTTAATCAAAATAAAGAGACTAAAACTGCACTTTCCCAAAAATTATTATAAGGACCAATTTTTGACAAGTTAAATTTACCAAAGGACCAAAAATATTAATTTTCCAATTTAAAATGTCCAGGGGTAAATTCTGTCAATCTTTGAAATTTCAGGGACTAGTTTTGACATTTTATGAAAGTTGAGGGACTGAAACTGCCAATTTTATAAACTTTGCTCGTTTTTCAACTGTTTTCACTTATTTTGCATCTGAATCATATAAAACACAATTTTTGGGTATTTTCTGTATTTTGATGCATTTTTGAGCGTTTTTGGATGTTTTGGCAGTTCAGATATGATAAAAATGATGAGTATTTGAGCACTCATCAGTGTGGTACTCGGGGAGTGGAGTAGGGCGAAGAAGAGCTTCGTAGCTGAACCACTATAAATCTCTTTATCTCGGTTTGATCTTTCCATCTCTACTCTTTACTTTCATTACTTATTATTTGTTAGTTTAGTGTGTAGTTCATATTGGTGTTGTTTGATTGCATATAAGATTCGAATCATGGCTTCCAATACTAAAGTTTAAAAGAATTTTTTTTAAAAGAACTTAAAAACTGGCAAAACTATTCAACCCCCCCCCCCTTCTAGTTTTTCACACCTTTTTTTTTCTCCCTCTACCAAATAAAACTCCATAATCGGCATTCTCCCTTCATCATTCATACGACTTTCCATAAGAGGTTACTAAATGTTTACATGCTTTAGAAGAGATTTAAGCATATCAACTCTTAAAAGGTATCCTGCTTTATCATTATAAAACGATTATATCACATATTCAGTCAACAACTTATACCTCTTAGAATCAGTCGAACAAAACCTAAAATATCTATCACTTTCATGTGATTAAAACTATGTGTGTGATTGCATACGGGTTGGATTACCAACATCTGTCATTAAAACTACAGATTCGAGGTCAGTCCTGGTTGCGATTTCATGCTTAGACTCGGTTCGATCTATTCGTGCGTGGGTCGCAACTTTGGTTTCGATTCGCTGAAGGAGAGTTAGCAGAGTGTGGACTATACGCCTAGGTGTTGGTTCGACATACCCCTTGATTCTGGTATAGGTATCTCCTTGGTGTTCATGTGACAGCCTCATTTTGGTCGCTCAACTAATGGTATTCTTGAACCTGATATCGCCTAACCATCTTATACAAAACTGGCCTATTAATACATACATATATAATAGATTTAATAACCCTAAGCGAGACATTTTAATAAGGAACGAATAGGATAAATCGGGACTAAAGTTTTTGGTGTTAGCATGCATGATCTGAGGTCGATGGTATCTTGTTTTTCTTAGTGTGGTGTGTGTTTTAGGTATCGATCCATCAAGTGTTTCACCACGCATGATCATAGAAACATCCGTTTGGGTCGATTGGCGTTTATGCATATTAACGAGTTAGGAAAAGTATATAAATTTCGATCAGGTTTGCAATCAGATGTCAAGTATTAAAGATTTGTATCAAGGATAGATTGATGAACTCAAATAAGTACATTTTATTACTATCATTTATCCTATTAATTTGACTTGTTTTACTATATTATGTATGAGGATTGATACTTAATCGTTTACTTTTGTAATTCTCAGGTAAAAACAAGCATTTGGTGAAACTTAGCGATTTTGGACTAATTATGGAGCAAAACGTGCATAAAGTTGAAAGTCTACTGACATGGACAAGATCAAGTCAATTCTGCTCCAGATGCGCCGCATCTCACTCTCGACATGCGCCGCATCTCTATCAAGATATCACCAGATACGATCCAAGATACAAGAGGACATGCGCCGCATCTAATCATGGAGTTACGCCGCATCTTCTGGCGGTGTACGAATATTCCTGAATATTATAATCTTGGACCCCACGCGAAGTTAAGTACATGCGCCGCATCTACTTAGTAGATGCGCCGCATCTTCCCTCAGACAGAAACTATAAATACCCCGTAGACCAGACGAATTACAAGTTCTGGAAAACCTAAAACCGAAGTTCGAACAGGAGAAACAAAGGACGAATTCAGTCAAGGAGGCAGCACAAGACACACCCAAATCAAAGATACAAGAGCTGTAAGAAGGTGCTGCATGTGTTTAATTCATTAAGTAGTTTTGTTTTATTGTGTTAGCAAACTTTAATTCATCAGGATTGGTGGCTTGTGTAATGTGACAACGAAAGATTGCACTCCATTTAATACTTGCTTTCCCATCAATTAAAGTTTATATGTTGATGTCTTTGGTTACTACTTATTAGTGCATTGATAACCTCTGTGTTTATTAGTGGCTTGCGGGCATTTGACTGCGGGACATAATGTGGCTCCCACGGTTATTACTAAATTGATCACTTAGGAATAACTTTTAGACATAAGTAATCATTAAGGGTTTACTCGCCGATAAGATTAGGACCAACGAGAAAGGGTTAACTACGTACACTTCATATAAAGCTATCAATAAAACAAGTGACAATCTACTTAATCATAAGGACAGCCCTCTTATTGTCTCAAGTATTTATCTGTGTACGTGTGTGCTACTTGCTGATTCGTGCCTATTGGTTTATTTTATTATTTAATTGCAAACAAACCGTGCCAGTCTCTCAGGCTGAAACCCCCTTGCGTTAGGATATTAAAATACTGATTAGAATAACGAGATAATACGTTCCACTCTTAGTGATCGACACTCTACTTACCATTATCTTCATACTGACCGGGTACACTGCTCGTTAAGTGTGTGTGTTATTGATAAGTCGGCTAAATATAAATTTAAAACTTGAATAGGCATTAAAACTGCTAAACCGCAACGACACATCACGCGCATCAAGTTTTTGGCGCCGCTGCCGGGGATCGAATTGTTATTATCTGTTAATTTGATTAGTATTTTAATTAGGTTTTTCTTTTTTAGATTAATTGCATCATTGTACTATTTTGCATATTTGTTGTATTGTGTGTTAATTGTTTTCTTTTATTTTTGTGTGTTTATTTTCGTTTGTGTGTTTAATTTTTGTTTTTATTTTTCGTATTTTTCTGTTCTGCTATCGTTGTACTGTGCTAAATCAAACGATACGGCGCATCTGATCTCTCAGATACGGCGTATTGCGTTTAATTTTTAAAAAAATACAACGCGTTTAATTAATTCGATACGACGCATCTTTTCCCCAAGATACGGCGTATCTGTTTTTAATAAGAAAATTTTTCTAAAGCTATAAAGTAATACGACGCATCTGCTTTTGCAGATACGGCGTATCTGTTTTTAATAAAAAATTTTCTAAACGTTAACGCCATACGACGCATCTGCTTTAGCAGATACGGCGTATCTATTATTTTAATTAAAAACAGTTTGCGAATTATTAAACAGATACGGCGTATCGATCTCTGTCGATACGGCGCATCTTACTGAATCAAAAATCTTTTATTTTTTTAACGTAACGAAAATACGGCGCATTAACTTTCGTTAATACGACGCATTTAATTTTAATTAGATAAGCTGATTTTTGATTAATTAATTCGATACGGCGCATTCATAAATTCTAAAGCGGCGTATCTATTTTCTGGATAAAGTCTGATTAAATTTTAACGTATTAAGATACGGCGTATCCAACTTTTTGGATACGGCGCATCGTCTGCAGATATCAGTAACTTTAATTTTTCGTATTCCGTTTTCGTTGTTGATTTTCTGATATATTACTTTCTTGGGCATACCCTACTGATGCTTTCGTGATTATTTCAGAAGAAAGATGGAAGGATTCTATAAAGGAGTTTTGAACTTGGGACCTGAATATATACGTGACGAATTAGTTGCTAAATGGATCCTACGCGGCAATGTAGGAATCAATGATCGATATTAAAGAGCTGAACGTGAGTCTAACTTGAAGACTCTGGAATAAAGACAAGTGCTTACCGGGAGACAACCCGGAAAATTTTTATTATTCTGTTTTCTGTGTCGAGTCAGTCAGGCCCGCACGAGGATACGGCGCATCTCAATTCTGAGATGCGACGCATCTCCTGCAATGGTCATATCTTATTTTATTTTTATTTTTATTTTTCTGCATTTTTATTTTCGACTTTAAAACTATTTATCAGTTTATTTTAATGCGGCGCATCCCTGGTTAAGGATGCGGCGCATCTTTATTCTGATCCGTATTTATTTCAGGCTCGATACGGCGTATCTTCTTCAATAAGATACGGCGCATCGACTGACCTGATGATTTTCAGTTTTAATTTTTAAGTTTTATTTTATCTAACTACTAATTTATTATGCAAGCTTGAACCTTTCTTATCTTAGGTGTGTTTTAAAGTGTTGGTGGTATTATAGTTTTCTGGATTTCCTGTGGATACATCAAGTATGAAGCTTTAACGTTCTAATCCACAAGAAAGATGATTTTTGCTCCTATACAAATGGAGGATCATACCGAGCAAATCTCAGGGGAGTTTTTCTGTTCTAATTCTTTTATTTTCCAGTTTTTAACCTTTTATACAAACAACGAGGACGTTGTTTAACTTAAGTGGGGGGATTGGAGAATTAGAACACTTAACAATTACTTGTCCTAAACTTTTTCAAAAATTATGCTTAAAATGTGCTTAATATATCAAACTTAAATTTTTTTTAGCATGTTTTTGTTTAAGATCTAAGTTGCATAACTGCACACATGACGTTATTTTCAAAAATTGTGATTTTTCAAAATTCACAAATCTATGAGTGTGCCGGTGACTTGTAAACTTTAGAACTTGGCTTGTATACTATTCGAGACCACCATAATAAGTATTATTTATATAATTGGAGTGACTTGTCTAACTTGGTAAATTTCTAGGATTACACCCAAATAGCCTATTATATGTTATGTGTTATTAACTAACTACACTGGTTAGTTAACCCCCGTATAAACCCTTTTGTTACTCTCATTTTTAGAGTAAGATACCCCTAGAAAAACCCTCAGAGCCGTTCCTTTCGTTTCTTACACCTATGTTTAAAATGTTTCGTTACACCCTTACACCTTAGCCTACCCTGTAGATTAGAATCCGTGGTTGGTTGATTGCTATAGGCAAAGTGTGTTTCCTTACATTACCTGTGTTCGCGTGCGTAATTCATTATCTATGGTTAGGTCGGGAAATTGCACAATGCAATTGGAGTGAAAGTAAATATTGTATATCTTTGAGTTTATTTTTCGTGTGTTTACTACTTTCACTATTACCGTTATTTCTGAAAGAATGAAAAGTATGAAAAAATTATCCAGAATTATCATTATAGTGATGTGGTGAAATTTTACACATCTATGTTTATGTTAAAAAAAAAAAAAAAAAAAAAAAAAAAAAAATCGAAAAAATGAGAAAAGAAAAAGAAAGAAAGAAAAGTTGGATGTTTATTTTAAGCCAACGATGTAAAGTTATGTAAGTGGTCGATATCACCACTATTTGTTGTACTATATCTATGGATTGAATGGGAATTGGCAGTTATGGGAACGCCAATTAAGGTTTATTCTTTGATTAAGATCTTGTTGAGTATAATTCGTGTCTACCTAAAGCGTGCGTTTCAAGTATTAAAGCGTGAGTTATTCGATGATATGAGTCTTATTCATGGGATGGTTGGGATAGTAATTAACCACACTTAGGATTTTAATTTATTTGTTTTGTTTATTTTTATTTTTACACCAATTTATATCCCAAATGTTATCCATACCCTTTATTATTCTTTATCCAACCAAACCTTTGATTTATTGAGATTAGGGATTTGAGCAATCTTAAGTATCGTAGTCGTGGATTCGGCTATGTATTTATGATTTTGTCGCCCTTTTTGATATATTATTATTGGTGAAGTTTGGACCTATCTTTAGCCTATTCGAGTTAAGGATTTGAGCAATTGCAAGTATCGTGTTCGTGGATTCGATCATGTATTTGTGATTTTGTCGCCTTTTCTGGAATTTGAGATCGATAGTGAAAGAGAATAATTAACCCTTAAGCCTAAAAACCCTTTTTACCGCTTTAGACTTGTTACTCCTTAGCTTTAGTGGTGGAGATGTGTATACTTGCCAAGCTTATGATAGAATATTCGTCGCGACTGGACAGTTAAACGATTAGATTTGCTTTTATCGACTTATTTTATTTTACTTCTAATTCGTTAAAGTGTTTAGTTGTGTGATTATGAAATAAACGAATACATGCTTAAATATAAAAATAAATCCTAACATCTTTTAGGATACATTTTCATAAAAGAAATTCTAAGGTTTACTTGGGGACAAGTAAAGTTCAAGTGGGGGGATATTTGATGAACTCAAATAAGTACATTTTATTACTATCATTTATCCTATTAATTTGACTTGTTTTACTATATTATGTATGAGGATTGATACTTAATCGTTTACTTTTGTAATTCTCAGGTAAAAACAAGCATTTGGTGAAACTTAGCGATTTTGGACTAATTATGGAGCAAAACGTGCATAAAGTTGAAAGTCTACTGACATGGACAAGATCAAGTCAATTCTGCTCCAGATGCGCCGCATCTCACTCTCGACATGCGCCGCATCTCTATCAAGATATCACCAGATACGATCCAAGATACAAGAGGACATGCGCCGCATCTAATCATGGAGTTACGCCGCATCTTCTGGCGGTGTACGAATATTCCTGAATATTATAATCTTGGACCCCACGCGAAGTTAAGTACATGCGCCGCATCTACTTAGTAGATGCGCCGCATCTTCCCTCAGACAGAAACTATAAATACCCCGTAGACCAGACGAATTACAAGTTCCGAAAAACCTAAAACCGAAGTTCGAACAGGAGAAACAAAGGACGAATTCAGTCAAGGAGGCAGCACAAGACACACCCAAATCAAAGATACAAGAGCTGTAAGAAGGTGCTGCATGTGTTTAATTCATTAAGTAGTTTTGTTTTATTGTGTTAGCAAACTTTAATTCATCAGGATTGGTGGCTTGTGTAATGTGACAACGAAAGATTGCACTCCCTTTAATACTTGCTTTCCCATCAATTAAATTTTATATGTTGATGTCTTTGGTTACTACTTATTAGTGCATTGATAACCTCTGTGTTTATTAGTGGCTTGCGGGCATTTGACTGCGGGACATAATGTGGCTCCCACGGTTATTACTAAATTGATCACTTAGGAATAACTTTTAGACATAAGTAATCATTAAGGGTTTACTCGCCGATAAGATTAGGACCAACGAGAAAGGGTTAACTACATACACTTCATATAAAGCTATCAATAAAACAAGTGACAATCTACTTAATCATAAGGACAGCCCTCTTATTGTCTCAAGTATTTATCTGTGTACGTGTGTGCTACTTGCTGATTCGTGCCTATTGGTTTATTTTATTATTTAATTGCAAACAAACCGTGCCAGTCTCTCAGGCTGAAACCCCCTTGCGTTAGGATATTAAAATACTGATTAGAATAACGAGATAATACGTTCCACTCTTAGTGATCGACACTCTACTTACCATTATCTTCATACTGACCGGGTACACTGCTCGTTAAGTGTGTGTGTTATTGATAAGTCGGCTAAATATAAATTTAAAACTTGAATAGGCATTAAAACTGTTAAACCGCAACGACACATCACGCGCATCATAGATCAAGGTTAAGATTATATGAGGTATTTTAATCGCATGCATGGTTTTAGAGAAAGATCATGTCCTGCCATTCTTGGTGTTTCTGTTTGAGTCTTAGTTTATTGGTACGTATGATGGTAATTGCGTGCATGGATTAAGGTCAATCATGGGACACGTTTTTGGCAGATTACGCTAACGTTTGTGCGTCTTGGTGTCGAGTCGTTATAAAACCTGATATCGAGTCACATATAAACCTATGTTTAAACTACTTATGTCTATATACAAGTTGATAATAGAACCCGTTGGTAAAAAAAAAAAGGAATCAAAGAAGTTAAATATATTAGCGAGGCATGAAGACCTGAAAACAAGAATAGTTGGAGTCTTGCATGTTCACTAAGGGTCGACACATAGACATGTGTATGCTATTGGTATGTGCTAAAACACATACCTTTATTTGACCAAAAACAGACCAAAACAACCAAAAACTAACTAAAATTCATTTCTAACCAAAAATAAAATAAATAGAGGCGAATTAGGAAAAGGGGAGCAAGAGGTAATTACACAAGTAACTTCCATGGGTAGTGTTGGCAATCTAACTTGTAAATAACAATGATTTCATTGTAACGCCCCTTGACCACTATGACCAAAAACGTGAAAATTTTTCGCAAAAAGTAACATTCCGAAACTGACCCACATTAAGGTTTAGATTGTGGAACCTAAAAGTAGATCCTGAAAGATCCACTCTAAGGTTCAGATTTATGGGACCTAAAAGTAGATCCTGGAAGATCCACCTAAGGTCCAGGACTGAGATTATACTTTAGGATTTGACGGGAAACGCTTGACTTGACTTGACATTCCGCTACTCTATTGACCCTTTATAAGAAGCCACATTCATCACCAAGACGAACATTTAACTCATAACCAAGACGAGTAAAAACTGGATCCACATTTAGATCCAAATCTTGGAACCTAAAAGTAGATCCTAATTCCATAACCAAGATGAGTACATTTCAGATCCACACTAAGGTTCACAAATTCGAACCTAAAAGTGGATCCTAGACTGAAATTAAGGATCCACACTTAGGTCCATACTTTGGAACCTAAAGGGGGATCCTAAACTGAAACCAAGGATCCACACTTAGGTCCATACCTTGGAACCTAAAAGGGGATCCTAAACTGAAACCAAGGATCCACACTTAGGTCCATACCTTGGAACCTAAAAGGGGATCCTAAACTGAAACCAAGGATCCACACTTAGGTCCATACCTTGGAACCTAAAAGGGGATCCTAGACTGAAAATTATTCTTTAGGAATTGACGGGTTATGCATGAACCCATTTTGACCCGTTACACTCCAATTCACTTAAAACACTTCCCTTACCTACCATACTTGACCAACATACATATTTTAACATACTAAACTTGTCTCAACCATCCATGACCCGTTCAAACCCAAAATGGGTAAAAACTAGCTAATACCAAACATCCCCTTAAACAATCTTTCAAAAACACATTTTATACATAAATGCACAAACAACTAGATATCCAATTTGGCTTACACGCAACATAACCTTCCTAACATATTAAAAGAGTGTTGATACATTGACATGACCCATAACTTCCCAAAATGGGTAGAATTGGCTATTTGCCAAACACCCTCCTTTTTACCACCATAACCACTAACCTAAGGACTTCTTGACATGAACATAAGCTTGACCGTTGAGCTAACATAGAAAATGACCGTTGACTCACAAAATGACCATACGAAAGGAAATATACCCAAAACACGAAAGGACACGTCGGGGGCTTCCAACTTCAATATGCTTGGTCCAAAAGAACGGTCTTCTACTACAACTTCTTCTAGGATGAACTTCTATTACATAATCACTTAAACCTTTTCTTTACCTTTGCTAGAACCTTCGGCACCTATCAAGAAAAACATCACAACTAAACACGTAAGCGAAACGCTTAGTAAGTACATGGCAATAACAAGCTAACAATGTATGATATAAAATCATAACATAAAACTAACAATATATGATATAAAATCATAACTTAACCATAACTAGTCTAACTACTAGTTAAGCTAGCGATATAGGGGCACTTACCTCACGCCGACATAGTCGACCTTAACACAATCAACCCATAAGGTTGAACTTCACACAATCAACCCGTAAGGTTGAACTTCTTACCATAGTTAGCCCAACGACTAACTAACTAAATCTAGTGATGGATCCATACTAGCTAACGCACCCTATATCCTATCCTTCACATTATCATGTAAACAAACATGATAAAACTAACACCTGAAACATTATCATACCAATATATGATAAAGCTAAACAAAACATGTTATAACCAATGTACTTACCTTGATTCTTAGATTACCACTTTACTAGCAACAACTTCCCACTTTTATCTTGTTTCCTATATCATAACCATCTCAAATTAGAGACTAATTACATAACTAATCATGAAATTACTAACCTTTGATCATTAAGATCAATTATTACAACATGAACCCTAATTTCATAAATTTGGGGAAGAACACTTACTTGTTGAGGAGATTACAATTAAGGGTTCTCTAGTGAATCTTGATCACTTCTTGATACACAAATGAGCTAGATGATTTACTTGAAGTCTTCCCTCCCTTTTCTCCTTAAGAGCCGATCATCACAAATAAGACCAAGAAGAAAGTCCTGGAGTTTTCTAAAATTGGCTAGACTATGGCATTTTAACTAATAAACTTTGCCCATTTGGCAATCTTGGCCCTTTTAGTTTCATTCATTCTATATTGGCCACATATATTTACCACTTAACTCATATCACAAGGCTTATAATATGCAACACATAATATTTACATAACTAGTACCTTATCGGGATACGGGTGTAACAATTCTCCCCTCCTTAAAATGAGAGTTCGTCCTCGAACTCTATTCTTAAAATAAATGAGGATATTCATTTCTCATCTTCTCCTCTAACTCCTATCTAATACTTGTACCCTTACGATGTCTCTATTGTACTTTTACTAGCGGTATTTCTTTGTTTGGAAGTTGTCTCACTTTTCTTCCTAGTATCGCTTCTGGTTCATCCTTTTGAGAAATCAATTCCGGATCAATCTCAATGTAATCCAACGTGACTACACTAGTCTCTTCCACTAAACATTTCCTCAAATAAGACATATGAAAGGTGTTATGATCACCTCCCATTTCCTCGGGAATTCTAACACATATGCAACCTCACCCACACGTTTCAAAATTTTAAACTGCCCTATAAAGCGCTGACTTAATTTCCCTTTGCTTTTAAACTTAAAAACGCCCTTCCACGGAGAAACTTTTAGCATAACTATATCACCTACCTCGAGTTTTATTGGCCTTCTTCGATTATCGGCTTAACTTTTTCACCTATCTTGTACCGCCTTAAGTCTTGCTCGAATCATCTCAACCTTTTCCGTCGTTGCCAACACTATATCCGTGCTAGCCAATTCTCTCCTTCCCACTTCTTCCCAACATACTGGCGTCCTACACTTTCTTCCATATAGCATCTCATAGGAGATATGCCTATACTAGCATAATAACTATTATCGCAGGCGAATTCCACTAGAAACAAGTGATCATCCCAGTTACTTCCAAAACCAACCATGCTAACCCGTAGCATATCTTCTAAAGTTTAAATTGTCCTTTCGCTTTGTCCATCGGTTTGAGGATGAAGAGCTGTGCTCATATGAAGTTTCGTACCTAACTCTTCTTGAAAATCTTGCCAAAAATTTGAAGTGAACCGCCCATCTCTATCAGAAACTATGGAAATAGGTACCCCATGACGTGCAACTATCTCATTGACATAGATCTTTGCTAACTTATGAACAGGCATATTCTCCCTGATTGGAATAAAATGCACACTCTTAGTCAAACGATCGACTACTACCCAAATAGTATCATTCTTCTTTTTCGTCTTTGGCAATTTCGTGATAAAATCCATAGTAATCTTCTCCCATTTCCAAACTGGAATGTCTAAGGGTTGGACTTTTCCATATGGCTTTTGGTGTTCGGCTTTCACTTTCAAACAAGTTAAACATCTTTCCACATACTTCACGCAATCTCTTTTCATACCCGGCCACCAATAGTTTCTTTTCAAATCAAGGTACATTTTCGTAGCTCCTGGATGAATAGAATACTTGGACTTATGAGCTTCTTCCATGAGTAACTCCTTGATGTTGCTTCGAAAAGGAACGTAAACTCTTCCATACCGCGTCTTAATCCCTCGACTGTCTTCACCAAAATGAGGAACGTGAGATGTGATACGTTCTTTCTCTTGATTTTCTTCTTTTAGCGCTTCCTTCTGAGCTAACTTAATCCTATCGAAAAGATCAGATGAGATAATCATTCTCAAAGAGTGAATCCGTATAACATCACTTTTGCCCTGACGACTTAGTGCATCCACTACAACGTTCGCCTTATCCAGATGGTAGCGAATTTCACAATCATAATCCTTAAGCAAATCTAACCACCTACGTTGCCTCATATTCGGATCTTTCTTATCAAGGAAATATTGAAGACTTCTATGGTCGGTGTAAATTATGAACTTCACACCATATAGATAATGCCTCCAAATTTTCAAAGCAAAGACTACGGCCGCAAATTCGAGATCATGAGTCGGATACTTCTCTTCGTGCTTCTTTAGTTGTCTTGAAGCGTAAGCAATCACTTTACCCCTTTGCATAAGAACACATCCAAGACCGGAATAAGATGCATCACTGTAGACCACCATGTCTTCGGTTCCCTCGGGTAACACTAAAATCGGTGCTTCACACAACCTCTTTCGTAAAATACGGAAGGCTTCTTCTTGCTTTTCGCCCCACACGAAAGGAACATTCTTCTTGGTGAGTTCAGTTAACGAAGATGAAATTTTGGAGAAGTCTTGAATAAACCGTCGATAATAACCCGCGAGGCCTAGAAAACTCCGAATGTCACCAACGTTCTTTGGCACTTGCCAATTCATCACGGCCTCGACCTTTGATGGATCAACTTTTATACCATCGGATTAATGACATGACCAAGGAACTGAACTTCTTGCAACCAGAATTCACATTTCGAAAATTTAGCATACAACCTTTCTTTTCTCAACGTTTCCAGGATTTCTCGAAGATGCACTTCATGTTCTTCCTTACTCTTAGAATATATAAGAATGTCATCGATGAACACTATAACGAATTTATCCAACATCGGTCTACATACACGGTTCATGAGATCCATGAAAACCGCAGGCGCGTTCGCGAGA
Organism: Artemisia tridentata subsp. tridentata; assembly: GCA_021014915.2. Lineage (NCBI taxonomy): Eukaryota > Viridiplantae > Streptophyta > Magnoliopsida > Asterales > Asteraceae > Artemisia > Artemisia tridentata. The sequence continues at coordinate 395,024,142 of CP139505.1, forward strand.
CCAAAAGACATAACCGTAAACTCGCAATGTCCATAACGGGTCCTAAAGGTCGTCTTGGGAATGTATTCTTCTTCCCTAACCTTTAATTGGTGATAACCCGAACGGAGATCGATCTTTGAAAACCATCGAGCACCTTGAAGTTGATCAAAGAGATCATCGATTCTAGGCAATGGATATACATTTTTCACCGTGACTTTATTCAATTCACGGTAATCAATGCACATCCGCATACTACCATCTTTCTTTTTAACGAACAAGATCAGAGCTCCCCATGGTGAGCTACTTGGGCGAATAAAACCCTTGTCAAGTAACTCTTGGAGTTGACTCATTAACTCCTTCATTTCGGACGGAGCAAGACGATAAGGAGTTTTGGCAATAGGAGTAGCACCCGGAACAAGATCAATACGGAACTCAACCTGTCCATCGGGTGGAATACCCGGCAGATCTTTCGGAAATACATCATGAAATTCATTAATAATCTGAACGTCATCGATACTTTTCTTCTCACAACTCGTATCTACCACATGCGCCATAAAAGCGAGACAATCACGTGATAAGTATCTCCTAACCTTCATTACAGAACATAATTTTAACTCGCCCTTTTCTATTATCACCATAATTCATCATTTCTCGACCGCTAAGATTCACAACTCGAACGATCTTTTATCTACATAGGATGGCAACATGGTGTTTACCCCAACCAATCTATACCAATGATAATATCAAACCTTCCAAGCATTATGGGAATTAGGTAAATCCTAAAAACACTCTCATCGATCTCTATCTCTACATTATGATATACACTAGACAACACAACAACTTTACTATTGGCAATCTCAACTTCTATGGGAGTTGAAAGTTTTCCTAGGGGAGTGGACAATTCTTTACTAAAACTATAAGATACAAAGGTCACACTTGCGCCCGAATCATACAAAACACGAGCAGGTTTAGAATTAACGAGAATTATACCTGTGACGACATCTGAACTCGACTTTGCTTCTTCGGCACTCATTTGATAAACACAAACTTTAGGTTTCGGAACATCAACCTTTTCTCCCTCGATCAAGTTAAACGGCTCCTCTTGCTTAGGATTAGCTTTAGGACATTCACTCACCTTATGTCCTTCTTCATTGCACCCATAACACGTCAGCATACACTTGGTGCAATTCTTTTTAACATGGCTAAGATCCCCACATTTATAACATCCCTTCATCCCGGCTTTACATCCTCCCATATGGTTCTTACCGCACCTATTACACCGAGGTGGTAATTTCCATGTGTTGTCCTCCTTTGTTGAATCAAATTTGCCCCGCTTACCGAATGTTGTTGGTTGTTCTAGCTTTCTTTTCACCTCCCTCTCCTCGCCCTTCATTCTATCCAAATCTGCTTCTCCGGGTCTAGCATTCGGATCATTCATGAGCTCCCCAGTCTTCTTAAGCATCCCTATCTCCTCATGAAGTATCTCTTGCAAATATTCAGTTGTCTTATTAATAAAGAAGGGCATAGCTTTCTCAATAGCCCTTCCCACACTATTCGTCACCAACGTATCCAAATCTTTCAACCCTGCTCTAGTAAAACTTCTAGAATTAAGGTTTTCCGGCATTGACATTGACGTGTCACTATTAGAGTGTCCATCATTATGTTCATCACCATCATGGGGGGAGGAGGTCGCTCTTACCACCTCCTTATTCTGAATCGTCGCCATCTTTTCTACTATACTGAAATTAGCAATTCACACTATTAAGCAAAATCATATACATAATCGATGCATAAATAACATATCTATTCTTATACTAAACACCCTAGAGTTTATCATCCATGTATAGCCTAAATGATTCCAATCTCACATATGTATCATATTTTTATCACTACGGTGGCCAGGCGTAGTCATAAAAATACTTAACATATGTGTTCCTGAAATCACCCAAACAATACACAAATAACAAACACCGATACTAACCGCGTCTACACAAGGCCTAAGTCTAGGAAATCCTAAGGGGAGATCCTAAATCTCTTAGACCGAAGCTCTGATACCAAGTTGTAACGCCCCTTGACCACTATGACCAAAAACGTGAAAATTTTTCGCAAAAAGTAACATTCCGAAACTGACCCACATTAAGGTTTAGATTGTGGAACCTAAAAGTAGATCCTGAAAGATCCACTCTAAGGTTCAGATTTATGGGACCTAAAAGTAGATCCTGGAAGATCCACCTAAGGTCCAGGACTGAGATTATACTTTAGGATTTGACGGGAAACGCTTGACTTGACTTGACATTCCGCTACTCTATTGACCCTTTATAAGAAGCCACATTCATCACCAAGACGAACATTTAACTCATAACCAAGACGAGTAAAAACTGGATCCACATTTAGATCCAAATCTTGGAACCTAAAAGTAGATCCTAATTCCATAACCAAGATGAGTACATTTCAGATCCACACTAAGGTTCACAAATTCGAACCTAAAAGTGGATCCTAGACTGAAATTAAGGATCCACACTTAGGTCCATACTTTGGAACCTAAAGGGGGATCCTAAACTGAAACCAAGGATCCACACTTAGGTCCATACCTTGGAACCTAAAAGGGGATCCTAAACTGAAACCAAGGATCCACACTTAGGTCCATACCTTGGAACCTAAAAGGGGATCCTAAACTGAAACCAAGGATCCACACTTAGGTCCATACCTTGGAACCTAAAAGGGGATCCTAGACTGAAAATTATTCTTTAGGAATTGACGGGTTATGCATGAACCCATTTTGACCCGTTACACTCCAATTCACTTAAAACACTTCCCTTACCTACCATACTTGACCAACATACATATTTTAACATACTAAACTTGTCTCAACCATCCATGACCCGTTCAAACCCAAAATGGGTAAAAACTAGCTAATACCAAACATCCCCTTAAACAATCTTTCAAAAACACATTTTATACATAAATGCACAAACAACTAGATATCCAATTTGGCTTACACGCAACATAACCTTCCTAACATATTAAAAGAGTGTTGATACATTGACATGACCCATAACTTCCCAAAATGGGTAGAATTGGCTATTTGCCAAACACCCTCCTTTTTACCACCATAACCACTAACCTAAGGACTTCTTGACATGAACATAAGCTTGACCGTTGAGCTAACATAGAAAATGACCGTTGACTCACAAAATGACCATACGAAAGGAAATATACCCAAAACACGAAAGGACACGTCGGGGGCTTCCAACTTCAATATGCTTGGTCCAAAAGAACGGTCTTCTACTACAACTTCTTCTAGGATGAACTTCTATTACATAATCACTTAAACCTTTTCTTTACCTTTGCTAGAACCTTCGGCACCTATCAAGAAAAACATCACAACTAAACACGTAAGCGAAACGCTTAGTAAGTACATGGCAATAACAAGCTAACAATGTATGATATAAAATCATAACATAAAACTAACAATATATGATATAAAATCATAACTTAACCATAACTAGTCTAACTACTAGTTAAGCTAGCGATATAGGGGCACTTACCTCACGCCGACATAGTCGACCTTAACACAATCAACCCATAAGGTTGAACTTCACACAATCAACCCGTAAGGTTGAACTTCTTACCATAGTTAGCCCAACGACTAACTAACTAAATCTAGTGATGGATCCATACTAGCTAACGCACCCTATATCCTATCCTTCACATTATCATGTAAACAAACATGATAAAACTAACACCTGAAACATTATCATACCAATATATGATAAAGCTAAACAAAACATGTTATAACCAATGTACTTACCTTGATTCTTAGATTACCACTTTACTAGCAACAACTTCCCACTTTTATCTTGTTTCCTATATCATAACCATCTCAAATTAGAGACTAATTACATAACTAATCATGAAATTACTAACCTTTGATCATTAAGATCAATTATTACAACATGAACCCTAATTTCATAAATTTGGGGAAGAACACTTACTTGTTGAGGAGATTACAATTAAGGGTTCTCTAGTGAATCTTGATCACTTCTTGATACACAAATGAGCTAGATGATTTACTTGAAGTCTTCCCTCCCTTTTCTCCTTAAGAGCCGATCATCACAAATAAGACCAAGAAGAAAGTCCTGGAGTTTTCTAAAATTGGCTAGACTATGGCATTTTAACTAATAAACTTTGCCCATTTGGCAATCTTGGCCCTTTTAGTTTCATTCATTCTATATTGGCCACATATATTTACCACTTAACTCATATCACAAGGCTTATAATATGCAACACATAATATTTACATAACTAGTACCTTATCGGGATACGGGTGTAACAATAACAATGATTTCGTTTTTAAGCTTAGTTTGGGGACTCGTGAAAAATCAGGGACGACGAATTTTATCCGTATGGTCACTTCTTTATGAGTCGTGTTTTCTACTCGTCAACCCTAGAAGTTATTGATAGATAATGATTGTCAACAAAGCCGTCACATGATAAAAATTCAAAAATAGAATAAAAAGGAAAATCGAGGAGTTTTTAGAACTTAAGATTTCTTAATCTCTTTTGAAAATTTTGCTACCTTTCAAAGTTAGTAAAAAGAGATTGGAAATCCTTAGTTTCAAAAACGTGTTTTTATAACATTGCGTGAGGACACTGCAATATCTTAGTCTGGGGGATTTTGGTATGTGCTAAAACACATACCTTTATTTGACCAAAAAAAGACCAAAACAACCAAAAACTAACTAAAATGCCAAAGATATTTGTGTTTTTGTGTTTGTTTATATGCAGGTGTAGTTATCTCGAAAAAAGGACAAAATCAAGGAAAAACGGCAAAAAACCGGGCACGAGAATGAAAAGAGAATTAAAGCCGAAGCCGGGGAAGATACTTGAGCTCTATACTTCAAGAAAGCCCTTGGATCATAATCAGTTTACAAATTCAGTCCTTGGAAGTATTTTCAGCACTTGACAAATTTAGTCCCTAGAATCAAAATTATTTCAAGTTTCATCCTAAATCCTAAAACCTTACACAACCTGATCCCTAATAAAAATAACCCAATCCACCATCAAACCCAAATCAACTCCCAGCCCAACAATAACCCAAACCCGGATCCTATCTAAAATAATTACACCCGGTCAAACCATTAACCTAAAGTCAGAATCAATAAAAAATATACCCAATCCTCAAACCCGCCAAAGAGTTACTGTGGATCATCCCTACCCTCTTTACCCTGCTCAATCCCACTTTTACCCTCTTTTAATTCTTCTAGAAGCTGACGCACGTGTCAGTGAATGTCAGACGCATAGGGAATGACAGCGTGGACAAAAGAAGCAATTCCATTGGCTGTGCCACATCACCCAATGAATCAAGGGCTACGGATTGTTGATTGAAGGCCAAGGATTGATCAAGGGTCGATATTAGAGCATCTTGAAGCTTCCAAGGAAAACCCTAGCTCCTCAGCAGGCTATAAATAGTCCCTCCTCTCACAATTTCAAGGCTGTTAGATTTTTAGGTTAGAACTTTAGGGTTAGATTAGGAGTAGTTAATTTAGTGTAATCTCTCTTTTATTTAGTTTTAGTTTCATTATAAATCGTGTAATTTGAATTCAGTTTATGAAATGTGAGGTTTTCTCTTTCTATTTACTTGGTCAACGAAAGTCAACTGCTTATTTGCTTTTCTCTTTTGCTTATTACTCTCATTTCTGACCATTCTAGCTTGTTTTAGTCCTTGGTTGTTGCTATTAGCTTAGTAGTCAACATTAAGTTAGTTTTGTTTAAAATTCATAAAAACCATAAAAACATAGCATAATCAGTTTAGCTTATTCCTTGTGCTTATTTTCTGCTTAAAGTAGCTTTTTATTGCTTAATCATCTTATTTAAAAATCTAGTCTCTTAATCATAGCTTAAATAAGTCTTAAATAGCTTTAAACTTCAAAACTGTCATTTAAGGTAGTGTTTGGCATTAGAGTCAATATGGGTCAAATATGATATCTACTGTTCATGTGCTTGTGGGTGACTTTTGATCTTCCCTAAGTTTGACTCGTATAGACTGTTGCTAGGTTGTTTTGAGCTCATTTTAAGGGTTTGGTTGATTTAGTTGAAATTCCTAGATTTTAAGTTATTAATTGTTCTGTTGGCTTATTTCTAGTAGAAGCAGTTTTTAGGTGTTAATTTTAAGTTCCTTTTAGTTGTTAAGATGTGTTGCTATAAACTAATCAAGTTCATTAGGTTGTTATATATTGTTGACCATTTTGCAGGTTCTGTGCAGAACAACTCGTTTGCAGTCTGCATCAGAGTTGCTCACAACAATTAAGGTGCTAATTTGCTGAATTCAATGCTTGATTTTCCTGTTTTAAGTTGTTAGCTTTTTTATTAGTGCCATTCTCTAGTTATAAGTTCTATTATCAACTTTTTAATTGCTCATTTAAAGTTTAAAAATTGTCATCAGCCTTAAATTCCCCCTGCATCAGTTAGAACATGTTCCAAGTAGCTAGTTTTTAAGCTGTTTATCTGCTGATTCATTAGTAATCTAGGTCTGAATTTTGGTTTATAAACAGTTCATAGTATAAGCTAGTTAGGATTTGGCTTTTGAGGTTTTTAGAGCTAATTAGGTGCTTATAAAATAAGCTCAAAAACTGTCCAGTAGGCCATTTTTGGCCTGCAGCAGTAGCCTTGTATGCCCTTGATGATTTCCAGAGCCTAATTACTTATTTGCTTAGCTTAATCTGAATTAGTTAGCTTTTTCGGAATGTTTTCAGTCAACTTTAGCTTATTGCAGTTTTCCCTTTAGCTTTTATAACCTTATTAGCTTATTTCTTCTTTAAATTAGAACTAATCCTTTTATTAATATCCTGTTTCAAAAGAAGCCCTTATTCTGAGCTTATTATCAGTTGTTAAAAATAGTTGTTTTGTAAAATTTGCTTATTTCTTGGTGCTTAATTAGTTTGTAAAAAGAAATATTAAAAAAATAAATAATTAGCAAAAGGTCAGGAACCAGATTCGAACCCTGGTCTCTAGCCTTCCCACACCACAAACCATCATGCCCTTGGGACTTCTCTGCCCACTTCTTCTGCATTAATTCTTTTAACTCCCTTTTTCTTATTTAGCTTAATTACCCACTTTGCTTATTTACTGCTTATTTAGAACTATTTTCCCCCTCCTCCTATTTTTCCTAGGTTAGTGTTAGCTTAAACTTATTTCCTGCAAAGTTTCATATTTTTCCAAAATCATTTGCTATTTTTAATCATTTAATTTTCTTAATTCAGTTTTTAATTCATAAAAAATTAAATAAAAATCAAAAAAATATAAATCTTTTTTCTGAAATTTTCTTTGGTTAATTAGGACTTAGAAAAATTAATTTGGCGTTTCTAGGAGTAGTATTCCATCATTTCACTTTTATAGCTCGGGATTAGCCCGGGTTTTGCGTATTTTTAGGTTTTCTTTCACGTTTGCCTTAGATTAGCATTTCCCTTGCGTTATTTACTGTTTTTAGTTAATATTTCGTTATCTTAGTTATAAATCCCAAATATCTCATTTTTATTCACCATTCACTTCATGATTCACGATCCCGAAATCACAATTCCATTCATCCTTTGTCGGGACAACGAACTCGGGGTTTTCACATTATTTCCCTTTTGTGATTCCCTTTTGAGATATAAATCGATAAATCAATTTTTGGTGCCGCTTCCGGGGAGGGTTGAAGTGAATTCATGATTCCGTGTTTCGATTCGTGTTTTAAAGACCCTTCCTCGTGAAGTTATCGTTTTCATTTGTAAATATTTGAAAATATAAAAATCCCAAAAAGATTTTCTTCTCCAAATTATTTTTCCTTTTTCTTTCGTGATTTTCAATGTTTCTAAAATTTAAAAATCCATAAATATTCTTCTTAATCCTCTTATTCGTTTAATTCTATCTCTTTATCCCTCTTTTGTTTAATTCTTATGGCATCTCTCGGCTATCATTGTTTTCATTGCAAAATTTCGATGGAGAATGCGTATCGTTGTTACAAGTGTATTTGTGAGCAGTGTGGGGGTAATTGTAGTAACGGATATTGTAATTGGTGCAAATCATTTATTAATACAAATCTAAATTCTTCCAATGAATCACCAAATTTTTCTGATTACCCACCACAGCCACAGCCACAGCCATCTTCATTCAACCCACATAATTGCTTTAATTGTGGAGATCCGTTAAAAGATGGTTCACTTTGTGACCGATGTTTTTGCAACGAATGTGGATTTAGTCGTGGACTTTGTATGTGTTACTCTTCGAAAGCTGAAACTTCATTCGCTTATGATTCTAATCCAAATTCTTTCAATGAACCGCCAAATTTCTTCGACTATCCTCCACAGCCCCAGATGTCTTCGTTCAATCAACGTTATTGCGATGGGTGTGGAAATCCGTTAGATTTGACATCGACTTATTGTCAACGGTGTACTTGCGAGAGGTGTGGAAGAAATATTATCAATGGATTTTGTTCGTTTTGTGCTTCGGAAGCTGAAAATTCATACACTTATGATTTTAATCCGAACATTTCCGATTATCCTCAAAACAATTTCAATCACCCTCCTCAAAACTATTATGAGCAAGAACCGTATTTCAATAATACATCGTTCCAAACTACATCAAATTTTGAAAATTGTGGGGGATCATTTGAAAATTTTCATTATGAGCCGAATTTGTGTTACAATTCTCATGGTTTTGACCAACCCCTACAAAATCCCGTCAATTATCAAAATCAAGATGGAATGCTCGAAATTGTAAAACTTTTGGGATCCGTTGTCGAAGAGGTTCGTAATCGAGAGCAAGCGGTTAATCAATTTTTGGCTAATCTTAATACTTATACTCCCGATCTTCATGAGAAGTCTATGGAAGAATTACTTGTCGAGGAAAGAGCGGCTAAATTTTGAAAGGCCTTAATTTACTATGATGATGATTCCGATGATGACGAGGAGAGATTTGTTCCGTTAAACGTTTTCCCTCAAATAGCACCCGTCTTTCCTCCCGTAGAACTCGAGGACTCTCTAAAAATGGGGGACGAGCATCTAAACACTATTCTGGCAACGGAATCGGACGAATTCAAAAATTCTAGTGTTGAGAACCTCGTCCCAATCCCAAGTGAGTCTAAGGAAATATCCGACAATGAAAGTGATTTGCACTTTTGTGGTGATTCTCTTGATTTTTCTGAGGTTACTTCTGGGATTTTCTCTAACCCTCTTTTTGAATTTAATGATGAGTATACTTCATGCAAAGTTAATCCTCTTTTTGATGGAGGTTTAGAGAACGTTGAGGACGAGGACTTTACACTTGATGAGCCGATTTTACCAATACCTCGCCCCGACGATTCCCATGACTCAGAAGGGGATGTACTTTTTATTGAAAAATTTCTTATAAGTGATCCCCTTCCAGAAACTGAATCATTTCACGTTGATCCTTCATCCCCTCGCCCTCCTGCTAAACCACCAGATGATGGAATTCTCTCTAATATTTTACCCACCCAACCCACCCTTTCTATCTCTTTCGGGAGTGAGGATGACGATTATCTCACAATCGTTATTCAGATCTTTCTCCCTTTCTTCACCTATCCAGTGACTTCTCCTATCCTTCTTCGAGAGTGAGGACACCATCTTTGACCCCGGCATCTCTCCTTCTTTTAAGCCATGGGTATCTCATCGGTGTGGAACTTTCATATGCTTCAATGTTTATCCAAACATCTCGAATTAAAGTCCGATGGAGATCTTCTCTTCCACATGCTCCCCCAAAAACAATTAAATTCGGGGCGAGTCTAAGCTATACGACTTGATAAAAAATAAGCGCTTCGTGGGAGGCACCCCATGCTTATCCTTCTATTTCTATCTTTTTTCTAATAAAGTGACATGAGGAGGGATACCTCTTCCATATGTCGTGTTTCGTGGTTGTTTGTGATGTGTCCAGGATTCGCCCGAATAATGAAGACTCTCGTGCTCGTGGTTTTGCTTCTCTCCACTTGAGTTTCATCATTCGTTGCTCATCCGATATCCTAAATCTTATTGTTTAACATTTATCTTTGGCATAATTAATAAACAGCCTTAGATTTATGTAGGAGAACCCTTACCTTTAAGACATTGGGGACAATGTCTCATTTTAGTCTGTGGGGGGTCATCTTTCGATTTGATTTTTGCCTTGCATTTTTTGCCATTTACTCTCGCAACCCCGTTTTTCCTCCAAAAAATAAAAAAAGGTCAAAAAAAATGAGAAAATTTTAAAAATTTTACAAAAATATAATAAGTATTTTGACATTTTGTTGAGTTTTCGCTGGTGAGAGTAGGAATAAAATCCTGACTTGATCGGGCGTGTTGAGACCTAGCTTATTCCCTTAACCTTCATAATCTATAAACTTGTACTAGTATTTTATACAAGGAGCTATAAAACGCGAATTCTTTTTAAGAATTTGCAAGTTCCCATAATTGACTTTATATATGCATGGCTTGATTATTTGGCTAAGCATTCGCGGATCTTATTATTTAAGATTTTAAATTTGCGAAGAACGAGAAATGATAGAGTTTATTTAGAAGCTAGATGCTAAGCATGGAGTAGTTGGTTCTCTTTAGAGCTCATCGAAGTTACTTGTGGCCTTTAGCTCCCACAAAATTGTTTCACCATATATAACTGTAAGAATAATTAAAGATGTTAGGTTTTGCCGATAATTAGTTCTTGGTCTTCTTAAAAGAATCCTTGCTTTAAAAATTGGGTACACATCAAGGTTACTTAATAAATACGTTTAATAATAATAAGTTAAGTGCTCTAAGCTACGGATTCGAGATCGGGCCTTGGATCCTTTATTTCCGGAAGGCGTTTAGGTCTTGGCTACCCTCTTGCACCGGCCCTTGGACCTCTAGTTCAGGAATGTGTGAGGTCTTGGTCTAACCACATTGGATCCTCATTTCAGGAATGTCTAGAGTCTTGGAACACTCCGTTGTAATGGCCCTTGGATCCTTTATTCCGGAAGGTGTAAGGTCTTGGAACTAAACCGTGAAGCTCCGTCGTTTAGGGTACGCAAGCGAAAAGTTAGTGATAAAAAAAAAATGAAAAAAATGGTGATGAATGAAAAAGAGAAAAATGCAAAATTCAAAAATATAAATAAAAACATTGATGTGGACCTCATTTTCAAAGCAACGGTTCTCGAGAGAAGATTGAAAACTACTTAGCGTCTTAATTTAGTATCTTTATCGGACTAAAAACCTATCGAAACGAGAAAATATGAAGCAATTCATTTCTCACCAAAAATAAAATAAATAGAGGCGAATTAGGAAAATGGGAGCAAGAGGTAATTACACAAGTAACTTCCATGGGTAGTGTTGGCAATCTAACTTGTAAATAACAATGATTTCATTTTTAAGCTTAGTTTGGGGACTCGTGAAAAATCAGGGACGACGAATTTTATCCGTATGGTCACTTTTTTATGAGTCGTGTTTTCTACTCGTCGACCCTAAAAGTTATTGATAGATAATGATTGTCAACAAAGCCGTCACATGATAAAAATTCAAAAATAGAATAAAAAGGAAAATCGAGGAGTTTTTAGAACTTAAGATTTCTTAATCTCTTTTGAAAATTTTGCTACTTTGCAAAGTTAGTAAAAAGAGATTGGAAATCCTTAGTTTCAAAAACGTGTTTTTATAACATTGCGTAAGGACACTGCAATATCTTAGTCTGGGGGATTTTGGTATGTGCTAAAACACATACCTTTATTTGACCAAAAACAGACCAAAACAACCAAAAAATAACTAAAATGCCAAAGATATTTGTGTTTTTGTGTTTGTTTATATGCAGGTGTAGATATCTCGAAAAAAGGACAAAATCAAGGAAAAACGGCAAAAAACCGGGCACGAGAATGAAAAGAGAATTAAAGCCGAAGCCGGGGAAGATACTTGAGCTCTATACTTCAAGAAAGCCCTTGGATCATAATCAGTTTACAAATTCAGTCCTTGGAAGTATTTTCAGCACTTGACAAATTTAGTCCCTAGAATCAAAATTATTTCAAGTTTCATCCTAAATCCTAAAACCTTACACAACCTGATCCCTAATAAAAATAACCCAATCCACCATCAAACCCAAATCAACTCCCAGCCCAACAATAACCCAAACCCGGATCCTATCTAAAATAATTACACCCGGTCAAACCATTAACCTAAAGTCAGAATCAATAAAAAATATACCCAATCCTCAAACCCGCCAAAGAGTTACTGTGGATCATCCCTACCCTCTTTACCCTGCTCAATCCCACTTTTACCCTCTTTTAATTCTTCTAGAAGCTGACGCACGTGTCAGTGAATGTTAGACGCATAGGGAATGACAGCGTGGACAAAAGAAGCAATTCCATTGGCTGTGCCACATCACCCAATGAATCAAGGGCTACGGATTGTTGATTGAAGGCCAAGGATTGATCAAGGGTCGATATTAGAGCATCTTGAAGCTTCCAAGGAAAACCCTAGCTCCTCAGCAGGCTATAAATAGTCCCTCCTCTCACAATTTCAAGGCTGTTAGATTTTTAGGTTAGAACTTTAGGGTTAGATTAGGAGTAGTTAATTTAGTGTAATCTCTCTTTTATTTAGTTGTAGTTTCATTATAAATCGTGTAATTTGAATTCAGTTTATGAAATGTGAGGTTTTCTCTTTCTATTTACTTGGTCAACGAAAGTCAACTGCTTATTTGCTTTTCTCTTTTGCTTATTACTCTCATTTCTGACCATTCTAGCTTGTTTTAGTCCTTGGTTGTTGCTATTAGCTTAGTAGTCAACATTAAGTTAGTTTTGTTTAAAAGTCATAAAAACCATAAAAACATAGCATAATCAGTTTAGCTTATTCCTTGTGCTTATTTTCTGCTTAAAGTAGCTTTTTATTGCTTAATCATCTTATTTAAAAATCTAGTCTCTTAATCATAGCTTAAATAAGTCTTAAATAGCTTTAAACTTCAAAACTGTCATATAAGGTAGTGTTTGGCATTAGAGTCAATATGGGTCAAATATGATATCTACTGTTCATGTGCTTGTGGGTGACTTTTGATCTTCCCTAAGTTTGACTCGTATAGACTGTTGCTAGGTTGTTTTGAGCTCATTTTAAGGGTTTGGTTGATTTAGTTGAAATTCCTAGATTTTAAGTTATTAACTGTTCTGTTGGCTTATTTCTAGTAGAAGCAGTTTTTAGGTGTTAATTTTAAGTTCCTTTTAGTTGTTAAGATGTGTTGCTATAAACTAATCAAGTTCATTAGGTTGTTATATATTGTTGACCATTTTGCAGGTTCTGTGCAGAACAACTCGTTTGCAGTCTGCATCAGAGTTGCTCACAACAATTAAGGTGCTAATTTGCTGAATTCAATGCTTGATTTTCCTGTTTTAAGTTGTTAGCTTTTTTATTAGTGCCATTCTCTAGTTATAAGTTCTATTATCAACTTTTTAATTGCTCATTTAAAGTTTAAAAATTGTCATCAGCCTTAAATTCCCCCTGCATCAGTTAGAACATGTTCCAAGTAGCTAGTTTTTAAGCTGTTTATCTGCTGATTCATTAGTAATCTAGGTCTGAATTTTGGTTTATAAACAGTTCATAGTATAAGCTAGTTAGGATTTGGCTTTTGAGGTTTTTAGAGCTAATTAGGTGCTTATAAAATAAGCTCAAAAACTATCCAGTAGGCCATCTTTGGCCTGCAGTAGTAGCCTTGTATGCCCTTGATGATTTCCAGAGCCTAATTACTTATTTGCTTAGCTTAATCTGAATTAGTTAGCTTTTTCGGAATGTTTTCAGTCAACTTTAGCTTATTGCAGTTTTCCCTTTAGCTTTTATAGCCTTATTAGCTTATTTCTTCTTTAAATTAGAACTTATCCTTTTATTAATAGCCAGTTTCAAAAAAAGCCCTTATTCTGAGCTTATTATCAGTTGTTAAAAATAGTTGTTTTGTAAAATTTGCTTATTTCTTAGTGCTTAATTAGTTTGTAAAAAGAAAAATCAAAAAAATAAATAATTAGCAAAAGGTCAGGAACCAGATTCGAACCCTGGTCTCCAGCCTTCCCACACCTTTAGCACACATACCACAAACCATCATGTCCTTGGGACTTCTCTGCCCACTTCTTCTGCATTAATTCTTTTAACTCCCTTTTTCTTATTTAGCTTAATTACCCACTTTGCTTATTTACTGCTTATTTAGAACTTTTTCCCCCTCCTCCTATTTTTCCTAGGTTAGTGTTAGTGATGAACTCAAATAAGTACATTTTATTACCGTCATTTATCCTATTTATTTGACTTGTTTTATTATATTATCTATGAGAATTGATACTTAATCGTTTACTTTTGTAATTCTCAGTTAAAAACAAGCATTTGGTGAAACTTGGCGATTTTGGACTAATTATGGAGCAAAACAAGCAAGAAGATAAGAGTCTACTGAAATGTACAAGATCAAGACTATTCTGCTCCAGATGCGCCGCATTATACTTCTTACATACGGCGCATCGCTATCAAGATTTCACAAGATATTATCCAAGACGGCAAAGGACATGCGCCGCATCTGAGAATGGAGTTACGCCGCATCTTCTGGCGGTGTACGAATATTCCTGAATATATTAATCTTGGACCCCACGCGAAGTTAAGTCAATGCGCCGCATCTGCTTACTAGATGCGCCGCATCTTACCCTCAGACAGAAACTATAAATACCCCAAGACCAGACGAATTTCGAGGCATAATATATACGAAGTACGAAGACCACAGAAACCTAAGGCCGAGTTCAGACGATTAGGCAGCACAAGACACACCCGAACGAAGATACAAGAGCTGTAAGAAGGTCCTGCATGTATTTAATTCATTAAGTAGTTTTGTTTTATTGTGTTAGTAAACTTTAATTCATCAGGATTGGTGGCTTGTGTAATGTGACGAGAAAGATTGCACTCCCTTAAAACTGCTTTCCCATCAATTAAAGTTTATATGTTGATGTCTTTGGTTACTACTTATTAGTGCATTGATAACCTCTGTGTTTATTAGTGGCCTGCGCATTTGACTACGGAAGAGAATGTGGCTCCCACGGTTGTTACTAAATTGATCACTTAGGAATAACTTTTAGACATAAGTAATCATTAAGGGATTTCTCGCCGATAAGATTAGGGCCAACGAGAAAGGGTTAATTACATACACTTCATATAAAACTATCAATAAAACAAGTGACAATCTACTTAATCATCAGGACAGGTCTTCTTATTGTCTCGAGTATTTATCTGTGTATGTGCATGTCTATCGCTGATTCGTGCCTATTAGTTTAGTTTATTACTTAATTGCAACCAAAACGTGCCAGTCTCTCAGGCTGAACCCCCTTGCGTTAGATTAGGTTGTATAGCTAACTTAGAATATTAAAATACTGATTAGAACGACTAGATAATACGTTCCACTCTTAGTGATCGACACTCTACTTACCATTATATTCATACTGACCGGGTACACTGCTCGTTAAGTGTGTGTGTGTTATTGATAAGTCGGCTAAATATAAATTTAAAACTTGAGTAGGCATTAATACTGCTAAACCGCAACGACACATCACGCACCATCAGTTAGCTTAAACTTATTTCCTGCAAAGTTTCATATTTTTCCAAAATCATTTGCTTTTTTTAATCATTTAATTTTCTTAATCCAGTTTTTAATTCATAAAAAATTAAATAAAAATCAAAAAAATATAAATCTTTTTTCTGAAATTTTCTTTGGTTAATTAGGACTTAGGAAAATTAATTTGGCGTTTCTAGGAGTAGTATTCCATCATTTCACTTTTATAGCTCGGGATTAGCCCGGGTTTTGTGTATTTTTAGGTTTTCTTTCACGTTTGCCTTAGATTAGCATTTTCCTTGCGTTATTTACTGTTTTTAGTTAATATTTCATTATCTTAGTTATAAATCCTAAATATCTCATTTTTATTCACCATTCACTTCACGATTCACGATCCCGAAATCACAATTCCATTCATCCTTCGTCGGGACAACGAACTCGGGGTTTTCACATTATTTCCCTTTTGTGATTCCCTTTTGAGATATAAATCAATAAATAAACTATCTATATTGAGGTTAAGTCTTGGTTTGTGATTTCAGGTGTGAACGTGTGTGCATGGTTGTAGGGTTTGATCATGCATCGTTTTATTCTTTGTGTTCGTGTGTATGTTATGTGATGTTGTCACATCCTTGTAGATTTTTTCTTGCACACACTAAATGTCATATGATATATATACATAAGGACTTGGTGTGGTTCATGATTGGGGTTATATTATTGTGTTCGAAGTAAATTTAAACTTGTGTTTTTACTACTAAATATAAGTGATATGACTCATGAGATATAAGGAAACCATGGGTCGACATATATAGTAATTCGTTATATATAATTATGAATGTAAATATTGGTCGTGAAGACTATGGTTTGTATAATGTTCTAGCCTCGCTAAACCTTGTTTTTGTCTCGCATTGTGTCCCTTCTAATCGTATATATGTCTCGTTAATGTAAATTTCAAGAAGGGTCTGTGGTGGTCTCAAGAGTTTACCGAGTATGGTTTTATATTAGTTTCGAGAATGGTCTCGAGTTGCCTTTGTTTCTAATTCAGTTTATTCTTTTATCCTAGTTCGATACTCCATTAACTTGAATTCGGTAAACATTAATCCTAACTAGGTTAAATATTAATCCAAGATACACCTAAACCTATGTTTTGACAATATACTATTATGAACCCTAAAACATGTTAATAAATAACAATAAGTATTGAAATCAGTTATGACTTATAAAATGTACCTATAAATGATATATGATTGAAAATTCAGGTAGATTCTCTGAAGAAGGAGTGATTCCCTTCCCCGTATTCATTTCCTTTCGTTTCCAGTTCATTGCTTGCTAAGGTACGGATATTCTACCCTTTCTTAGTAAGGGTTTCGCATTGACTCTTCGATTCTTGACTTTATTTCATTCGTTATGATATTCGTTGGTGATTTCCGTTTGATATGATTCCTTATGATATGATATTCAGTTCTATGTCATTTAATATGGCATTCATTTTAGTTAATATTTTTTTGTTTAAATATACTATAATTAATTCGTTATGATCTGATATCTTATTTATTCTGTTACCCGAGCTAACTAGTTATGGAGGTACCATGGCCATGTCATTGAGGCACCAATGGCATGACACTATCTCTGGCGGTGTAATTGGTCCACGACGTTCCCTTTTGATATGTATAAGATTATTGAGCTCGTGCACTTATTTGCCATTTTGGTATGCCAATATGTTTGTCATAGTATAGGTGTATGGTGGTGTACATAACTTTGTTTTGTAGGGGGCGTATGGATGCATCCTAGGTATGATTTTTGATATGATTATGTTATGGCTTTGTAGTGAATGGTGGTGTGTGTCATACACCCCATGTCACTTTTGGGAGGTCATGTCTCCATTTGTTATGTTATGATATAATATTGTGTGAGTAAGCAGGTGGCTTGCTTTGTGAGCTCGTGGATAATTTCTTATGAATCGTTGCCTTCATTACCTTTCACTTAATTTATTATTCATTTGATTCTCATGACCTATGATATCCTGTTCGGCAGATTCTTTTTGATTTCATTGCGTATACTTATTTATATTCAGTTCATTATTCGTTTATATCCGTTCACTGGGCTTTTTAAGCTCAGTCGCATTTTTCTTTCCTCTGCGGCAGGTATTCAAGCGGGATGATGGGATTTGAGTGATGAGAGTAGAAGCTTTTAGAAGACCAACCCCAACCTTAGTTTCCCTATCTTTTGAAATTAGTTTATGACTTATATCTTGGTTATTTATTTTATTTTAGAGTTGCATTTGATTTGTATTTCTTTGAAAGTCATTTTGTTTCATGACTTATATTTATTTATTTAAGTCTTCCGCTTGCGTTATTATATTCTGATTGACACCATAATGTGACATTTTGACCCTTGTCGGGTTGGGTTTTTACATGTTAGGTGACTTGGACAATCTTCATATGTAATGTTGTTGTTGTTGTTGTTGTTGTTTGTGTTATTGTTGTTGTTTAATAAAATGTTGTTGTTATTGTGAAAACTTAAGTATTTCACGAGGCTTCTTTAACAGCCGTTGTGCACATTCGTTAGCGGCGGTGATCTACCTATGCAACTCATCATTTATAACGCCCCATGCCCGATTAGACCAAAAACGTGAAAAATTTTCGACGCGGAAACGTTTGACTAAAGTATACATACGTTACACTATTCTTTGAAAATAGAAATCTATGATTTTGCTCCTCTCCAAACACATTACGTTGTATTTGATTTCTTTTTGATAAAAAAAAAAAAAAAAAAAAAAAAAAACCTTTTACACATTAATTGGAAATAACTTAAATTCAAGCAGCACAAAAGTTACGCCGTAACTACAAGAAGTAGTTACGCCGTAAGCTAATTACAAGAAAATGAGATGCCTCGGTGTTGTAGTTACGCCGTAACTACAAGAAGTAGTTACGCCGTAACCTAATTACAAGAAAATGAGATGCCTCGGTGTTGTAGTTACGCCGTAACTACAAGAAGTAGTTACGCCGTAACCTAATTACAAGAAAATGGGATGCCTCGGTGTTGTAGTTACGCCGTAACCCATAACATGATTACGCCGTAACTACAACCCCGCAACAAAACCTGCACATTTCCAAAAAACACTTCGTTTTCATCCCGTTTTCGCTATAACCGACCCATACGACTTCCATTTTGCACCAAACTTGACCAAAAGCATTATATTGACATAACAAACATGTTCCATAGCAATTCAACCCGTATATACATCAAAATGGGTCATAACGGCTTTGTGCCAAACACCCTTTTTACATCAAATTCATTGAAGTTTACTTACTACAAGGACCACATGACACTTAAACATTTAACCCAAAAGATTTACATAAACAAGGGATAACGTTTGACGACAAGACCACAATTTAACAAAACGACCACACGAGTTAAATATACCAAGGCACAAAAGGGTACTTCGGCTTCCAACTTCCAATTTACTTGGTCCAAGAGTCATGGTCTTCTAAGTTAGCTTCTAACTACACTAGCTTCATTCCACTACTACCACTAGGCAAGATCCTTACCTTTGCTTCCTCCGCTAGAACCTACAAAACCATTAACATCTAAACCGTAAGCGAAAACGCTTAGTAAGTATACAAGATATAATCAACATCATATTCACATGAGATTGGTGATTAACACCACTCATAACATTAACAAGGTGCATCAAGTAGGATTATTACTCACCTTGATCAAGCAAGTAATTATATATATCATTACTCATCTAGCATTGGATCCAAGCTAATACACATTTACAAGCTCCATAATAAATACATTAACACAAGTATAACATTAACCTCATAACATTAACAAGGATTATACTCATATACTTACCTCAAATCCTACTAGCTTCCTACTTGACTTGATTGAGCTTCTACAAAGGCTTCCTAGCACAACATTAACTACAATTAGTGTCTACAAACTAAAGAGACCATCATTTCACTACTTTTTACCATAATCATTAAAACCCACCACATGAACCCAAATTTTCACATTTGGGGAAAACCACTTACTTGAGGAAAGGAACACAATTAAGGCTTCCTTAAAGCTTCTTGATCACTTCTTGATGCACAATTGAGACAAGATGATGCTTTTGGCTTTCCCACCTATTTCTCCTCTATATGTCGACAATAATGGAGTTCTCCCCAACTTTCCAGATTTTTCCAAGTCTTGCTTATTTAATCATGTGATGATATAAGTTTGGTCAATTGGCAAGTCTAATCCTCCTAGTTTCATTCTTCCTTATTTGGCCACTTTTTTTTTCTTTATTTAACTACTCATAAAATATAACATATAACATATTATATTCTCATATTGTACCTCATCGGGGTACGGGTGTAACAATTCACCCCTCCTTAAAACGAGAGTTCGTCCTCGAACTCTACTCTTGGAATAAATGAGGATATTTGTCCCTCATTTTCGCTTCCGTCTCCCACCTAATACTCGTACCCTTACGATGTCTCCATTGCACTTTCATCATCTTGTCTCAATTGGGGAAAACCACTTACTTGAGGAAAGGAACACAATTAAGGCTTCCTTAAAGCTTCTTGATCACTTCTTGATGCACAATTGAGACAAGATGATGTTTTTGGCTTTCCCACCTATTTCTCCTCTATATGTAGACAATAATGGAGTTCTCCCCAACTTTCCAGATTTTTCCAAGTCTTGCTTATTTAATCATGTGATGATATAAGTTTGGTCAATTGGCAAGTCTAATCCTCCTAGTTTCATTCTTCCTTATTTGGCCACTTTTTTTTTCTTTATTTAACTACTCATAAAATATAACATATAACATATTATATTCTCATATTGTACCTCATCGGGGTACGGGTGTAACAATTCACCCCTCCTTAAAACGAGAGTTCGTCCTCGAACTCTACTCTTGGAATAAATGAGGATATTTGTCCCTCATTTTCGCTTCCGTCTCCCACCTAATACTCGTACCCTTACGATGTCTCCATTGCACTTTCACCAACGGGATCTCCTTGTTCCTTAGTTGCCTCACTTTCCTTCCTAATATAGCCTCCGGTTTATCTCCTTGCGAAAACAACTCCGGATCAATTTCGATGTCGTTTAAGGTAACCACACTTGTTTCGTCCGCCAAGCATTTTCTTAAGTATGATACATGAAAGGTATTGTGAATACCTCTCATTTCTTCAGGCAATTCCAACACGTATGCTACCTCGCCTACTCGTTTCAAGATTTTGAATGGTCCTATAAACCGAGGACTAAGTTTCCCTTTGTTTTTGAACCTAAAAACACCTTTCCATGGGGAAACCTTTAACATAACCAAATCACCCACCTCGAACTCAATCGGCCTTCTTCGGTTGTCGGCATAACTTTTCCACCTATCTTGTGCCGCCTTAAGTCTTGCACGAATCATCTCTATCTTTTCCGTTGTAGCCAATACTACATCCGTACTCGCCAATTCCCTTCTTCCTACTTCTTCCCAACACACGGGTGTCCTAAACCTCCTACCATAAAGACTTTCATAAGGTGGCATATCTATACTCGCATGATAACTATTATTATAGGCGAATTCGACTAAAGGTAAATGATCATCCCAATTACCCCCAAAGTCAATCATACAAGCTCGTAACATATCCTCCAAAGTTTGAATTGTTCTATCGCTTTGCCCATCGGTTTGAGGATGAAAAGTCGTGCTCATATGAAGCTTCGTACCTAACTCTTCTTGGAAATCTTGCCAAAAATTTGATGTGAAACGCCCGTCCCTATCGGAAACTATAGAAATGGGCACTCCATGACGTGCGACTATCTCGTTAACGTAAATCTTGGCTAACTTATGAACGGGCATATTCTCTCGAATCGGAATGAAATGAGCACTCTTGGTTAGGCGATCTACTATGACCCAAATTGTGTCGTTCTTCTTTTTCGTTCTTGGCAATTTCGTAATGAAATCCATCGTGATCTTTTCCCACTTCCAAACTGGAATGTCTAAAGGTTGAACTTTTCCATACGGTTTTTGATGCTCGGCTTTGACCTTTAAACAAGTTAAACACTTCTCAACGAACTTTACACAATCTCTTTTCATACCCGGCCACCAATAGTTCTTCTTCAAATCACGGTACATCCTTGTAGCTCCCGGATGAATAGAATATTTCGACTTGTGTGCTTCCTCTAGGATCAATTCTTTAATGTTACTACGAAAAGGAATGTAAACCCTTCCATACCGAGTCTTAATCCCACGACTATCTTCTTCAAGATGCGGAATGTGGGAGTTAATACGCTCTTTTTCTCTATTTCCCTCTTTCAATGCTTCTTCCTGAGCTAACTTGATCTTATCAAAAAGGTCGGTTGTGACAATCATCCGCAACGAATGAATCCTAGTAACTTCATTTTGATCCTTGCGACTCAAAGCATCCGCCACTACATTCGCTTTACCGGGATGGTAGCGAATCTCGCAATCGTAGTCCTTCAACAAGTCTAACCATCTTCGTTGCCTCATGTTCGGATCTTTCTTATCAAGGAAGTATTGAAGGCTTCGATGATCGGTGTAAATCACAAACTTGATACCATATAAATAATGCCTCCAAAGTTTTAGAGCAAACACCACAGCCGCGAACTCAAGATCATGAGTTGCATAATTTTCTTCATGCTTCTTTAGTTGTCTAGAGGCATAAGCAATCACCTTTCCCCTTTGCATAAGAACACATCCAAGACCGGAATAAGACGCGTCGCTATAAACCACCATATCTTCAGTTCCTTCCGGTAACACAAGAACCGGTGCTTCACATAACTTCCTCCGTAAGGTACGAAAAGCTTCTTCTTGTTCTTCACCCCACTCAAAAGTAGCATTCTTCTTAGTAAGTTTTGTTAGAGATGACGCGATTTTGGAGAAGTCTTGAATAAACCTGCGATAATATCCTGCAAGACCGAGGAAACTTCGAATCTCACCAACATTCCTTGGCGCATGCCATTTCATTACAGCTTCCACTTTTGAAGGATCAACTTTAATACCGTCGGAATTAATAAAGTGACCGAGGAATTGAACTTCTTGTAACCAAAATTCACATTTCGAAAATTTGGCATACAATCTTTCTCTTCTCAAAGTCTCCAAAATCTCCCGCAAATGCACGGCATGCTCCGCCTTACTCTTTGAGTAGATAAGAATATCATCGATGAACACTATGACGAACCTATCCAACATCGGTATACATACGCGGTTCATAAGATCCATAAAAACCGTAGGCGCGTTCGTGAGACCAAAAGGCATGACCGTAAACTCGTAATGTCCATATCGGGTCCTAAAGGCCGTCTTGGGAATGTCTTCTTCACGAACCTTCAATTGATGATAACCCGAACGGAGATCGATCTTTGAAAACCATCGTGCACCTTGAAGTTGATCAAAGAGGTCACCGATTCTTGGTAACGGATACACGTTTTTCACCGTGACTTTATTTAATTCGCGGTAGTCGATGCACATCCGCATACTACCATCTTTCTTCTTAACGAACAAGATTGGAGCTCCCCATGGCGAACTACTAGGACGAATGAAACCCTTGTCAAGCAATTCTTGAAGTTGACTCATCAATTCTTTCATTTCGGACGGAGCTAGACGATAAGGAGTTTTGGCAATAGGGGTAGCACCCGGAACAAGATCAATACGGAATTCGACTTGCCTTTCGGGTGGGATACCCGGCAAGTCTTCCGGAAAGACATCACAAAATTCATTCACAACCGGAACATCATCGACACTTTTCTTCTCAAAGCTCGTATCCACCACGTGAGCCATGAAGGCATAACAACCACGTGATAAATATCTCCTAGCCTTCATCACAGAGCATAACTTTAGTTCACCTTTTCTTTTATTGCCATAAATAATCATTTCACGACCGCTAGGATTCATAACTCGGATGATCTTTTGGCTACAAAGGATAGCCGCGTTATATTTGCCAAACCAATCCATACCAATAACAATATCAAATTCCCCGAGCGTAATGGGAATTAAGTCGATCTTAAAGACACTTTCATCAATCTCTATCTCTACGTCTCGATATACATTAGACACAACAACGATTTTACTATCGGCTATTTCAACTTCTAGGGGTATCGGGAGTTTAGCTAGTGGGGAGGTTAGTTGCTTGCTAAAATCATAAGACACGAAGGACACACTAGCACCCGAATCATACAAAACTCGAACGGGTACAGAATTAACAAGATGAATACCTATGATGACATCAGTCCCCGATTTGGCTTCTTCGACACTCATTTGATAGACTCGAGCTGTTGGTTTTGGAACCTCCACTTTCTCATTCTTGACAGTTCTCAAAGGCTTTGCTTCAATCGCCTTCGATTTCGGGCAATCCCTCAACCTATGCCCTATCTCGTTACACCCATAGCATACTATCATCGGTTTGGTGCAATCTTTGCTTTGATGGTCTAAAGCTCCACACTTGTAACAACCCGGCGTATTACGCCTACACTCCCCAAGATGAAACTTACCACACTTTGAACATGCTACCTTAGCTTTGGTTCCCACACCCTTCTTGTCATGGTCAAACTTAGTCTTCTTCCCATCTCGACCTACAAACTCTAGCTTCCTCTTTGGTTCCTTAGCCTCCTTCTCCTTTCTTCTTAGCAAGTCCGCTTCCCTTACTCGAGCTCTACTCAAAAGATCTTCCAAGGTAGTACATTTGAATGGCGAGATTACATCACGAATATCATCCTTAAGCATTCTTTGAAACTTGTCAACTTTAAGCTTGTCATTCCCAAGATACTCAGGACAATAAGGAACCATATCATTAAACGTCCTCCACAACTCATTTACCGTCTCATTAGTTTGAGTGAGAGATTGGAATTTCTCTCGAATTTTGTCAATCTCCTCAACCGGAGCATACTCGGCACTAAACAACTCCTTGAATTCCTTCCACGTACAAGTCTCCGCCCAAGGTTCACCTTTCTCACACACCTTTCCTTCCCACCAAGTCTTAGCACTATCACGAAGAAAGTTAGTAGCATAGATAACCTTCTTCCTTTCTTCACAACCACTAGTACGAAAAGCGCCTTCCACCGCCGTGATCCACCTATTACTAACAATGGGGTCAAGTACACCGGTAAACCATGGCACATCACAAGCCATGAAGTCCCGGTAAGTAGCTTTGTCATTCTTAGGTTCTTTTGTCGGACCACATTCTTTCTTAAACTCTTTAAACTCTTCCTTCATTAGCTCCCTAAGATTTTGCGTTGTTTGTTGGACATAGTAGGGCATTGCTTGCTCAATAGCCTTACCCACTCTCTTTGTCATCATTTTGTCTAGGGCTTTCATTTCCTCTCCCGTGAAGCCTCTAAAGTTAGGGCCTCCGGAGTTTAAGGAAGAACTTTCATTATCCTTACTATCATTACCCGGATCACTTGCCGAAGTTTCGGCATGCTTGGAAGCCGTGGCTTTCGCGACTTCCTTCGTGAGAGGGATTTCCATTTCTTCTTACTGAAAATTAGCAATTCACAACATTAAACACAATTATGTATACTTAGCCAAAGCATGAATGACATTTCTATCTTGTTCTAGCACCCTAGCTTGTCACTCATGTATGATCTAAATGATTTCAATTTCACATATGTCCCGTATTTTCATCACTACGGTGGCCAGGCGTAGTCATGAAAATATTGAACGTATGGGTCCTCAAAATCATCCAAACAATACACAAATAACAAACACTAGCTCTAAACGCATCTATACAAGGCCTAAGTCTAGGAAATCCTAAAGTGAAATCCTAATTCTCTTAGACCGAAGCTCTGATACCAAGTTGTAACGCCCCATGCCCGATTAGACCAAAAACGTGAAAATTTTTCGACGCGGAAACGTTTGACTAAAGTATACATACGTTACACCATTCTTTGAAAATAGAAATCTATGACGTTGCTCCTCTCCAGACACATTACGTTGTATTTGATTTCTTTTTGAAAAAAAAAAAAAAAAAAAAAAAAAAAAAAAAAAAAACCTTTTACACATTAATTGGAAATAACTTAAATTCAAGCAGCACAAAAGTTACGCCGTAACTACAAGAAGTAGTTACGCCGTAACCTAATTACAAGAAAATGAGATGCCTCGGTGTTGTAGTTACGCCGTAACTACAAGAAGTAGTTACGCCGTAACCTAATTACAAGAAAATGAGATGCCTCGGTGTTGTAGTTACGCCGTAACTACAAGAAGTAGTTACGCCGTAACCTAATTACAAGAAAATGGGATGCCTCGGTGTTGTAGTTACGCCGTAACCCATAACATGATTACGCCGTAACTACAACCCCGCAACAAAACCTGCACATTTCCAAAAACACTTCGTTTTCATCCCGTTTTCGCTATAACCGACCCATACGACTTCCATTTTGCACCAAACTTGACCAAAAGCATTATATTGACATAACAAACATGTTCCATAGCAATTCAACCCGTATATACATCAAAATGGGTCATAACGGCTTTGTGCCAAACACCCTTTTTACATCAAATTCATTGAAGTTTACTTACTACAAGGACCACATGACACTTAAACATTTAACCCAAAAGATTTACATAAACAAGGGATAACGTTTGACGACAAGACCACAATTTAACAAAACGACCACACGAGTTAAATATACCAAGGCACAAAAGGGTACTTCGGCTTCCAACTTCCAATTTACTTGGTCCAAGAGTCATGGTCTTCTAAGTTAGCTTCTAACTACACTAGCTTCATTCCACTACTACCACTAGGCAAGATCATTACCTTTGCTTCCTCCGCTAGAACCTACAAAACCATTAACATCAAAACCGTAAGCGAAAATGCTTAGTAAGTATACAAGATATAATCAACATCATATTCACATGAGATTGGTGATTAACACAACTCATAACATTAACAAGGTGCATCAAGTAGGATTATTTCTCACCTTGATCAAGCAAGTAATTATATATATCATTACTCATCTAGCATTGGATCCAAGCTAATACACATTTACAAGCTCCATAATAAATACATTAACACAAGCATAACATTAACCTCATAACATTAACAAGGATTATACTCATATACTTACCTCAAATCCTACTAGCTTCCTACTTGACTTGATTGAGCTTCTACAAAGGCTTCCTAGCACAACATTAACTACAATTAGTGTCTACAAACTAAAGAGACCATCATTTCACCACTTTTTACCATAATCATTAAAACCCACCACATGAACCCTAATTTTCACATTTGGGGAAAACCACTTACTTGAGGAAAGGAACACAATTAAGGCTTCCTTAAAGCTTCTTGATCACTTCTTGATGCACAATTGAGACAAGATGATGTTTTTGGCTTTCCCACCTATTTCTCCTCTATATGTCGACAATAATGGAGTTCTCCCCAACTTTCCAGATTTTTCCAAGTCTTGCTTATTTAATCATGTGATGATATAAGTTTGGTCAATTGGCAAGTCTAATCCTCCAAGTTTCATTCTTCCTTATTTGGCCACTTTTTTTTTCTTTATTTAACTACTCATAAAATATAACATATAACATATTATATACTCATATTGTACCTCATCGGGGTACGGGTGTAACAATTGACTCATAACCCTATACCACCCTTAAACGTCATTTCACTCTCACTTCAGTACTTGCCATCACTCCATCACCATCACACACATAAATTCACAGTTTCAATTGACCAACGTCAACTAAACCCTTTTGCACCACCTTTCTATCCATCAAGATTCAACCATAATCATCAAGCAACCATAACCATAAAGAATGGAACTGATGGAACGATATCACAATTAACAAACACGAAGGCAAACATTTTATTTAAAACATGCAAGAGTTCTCAACCACATACATTTCATACATACTCAAACGAAACAACTCAACAAGCAAACGAAACAGATCAAATGAAACAACTCGACAAGCAAATGAAATAACTCAAACAAAACAACTCGACAAGCAAACGAAACACACAACATAGACCATAACAAACATCGCCCATTCATTTTTTTTGCTGCTACTTCCCACTTTGCTAGAACCTTCACCATATTTTCCCATCCCTGCTTTCATTTGCTTGATGAAATGTTCAAACATAGCTTCAAGATTTGTTATCCTATTTCCTAGATCATCAATTTTGGTTTCCAACATGCTTTCTCCTCCAACATCATCAGCTTGAGCATCCAACATTTCTCTGTTGTACGGCTTTTTCCACAACCATTCCAGAATCTAGTCTCTCATCCACGGGCTAATTTTCTTATCAGAACCATATTCATCATAAATTTTGTAGCCATATGTATTAAGAACTTCATTAAAGAGACCCTTCGAAGATAAAACCTTTGACCACTCCTCTTCTGGCGTGTGACCAGCCATTGTTATGTATGTTTTGTGGGAATTAATGATTTGGTTATTTGTGTTTTGCCAATTTGAGGATGATCGGTTAGGTTATATATAAGTAAACTTTGGCGGGATATAGTTGTAATTTGGCGAGATTAATTGGCGCCAACACTTTTGGCGGGGACATGTCCCCGCCAAAAGCTAATATCAGCAACAGAAAATATTGGCGGGATAAAATAATTTTTAGGTGGGAAAATTGATAACGTGTGCCCGCCAAAAAACTAGCACTGTGCATCTACACTTTTAGCGGGGACCTATCCCCGCTAAAAGTGAAGGCGGGAAAAACCCCGGTAACAATTAAGAGTTACTAGTTTGGTCAAAATTTGCCAAATATGAAAAACACTTTCAGCGGGGACATGTCCCCGCCAAAAGGTTGCGTTGAAAATTTAGTAAACGGTCAGCGAGACTGTGTGTCAGCTCAGTGCCGTTTTTGTCGTTTTGCGACTTTCGGCGGGGACATGGGTGTCCCCACCAAAAACGTCTTCGCCCGTATTACATTTTGTTTTAGTGTATCAATCATATCTAGTTATATCTTGTTTGTGTATGGCCAAATGATTTATAAAAGTGTCATGCTTTTATAGAACTAATTTAGATTTTATGCAAATAAAGAATTACAAGAATTGCGGAGTCTCCTAGTGGTAAGTCACCGAATATTATCACAAGATATGATGTTCAGGATTTACAAGTTACTAGCTACATATTTGAGGGTGACTCTAGAAAAGAAGCTTCAGACAATCACGGGGCTTTGGTTATGTCACGTACATCTGAGTCAAAAACTTGCTTTCCTATGTAATTTGAGTCAAATATTCTCTGTTATAAGGTAGTAATAATCTAAAAAAAAAAAAAAAAAAAAAAAAAAAAAAAAAAAAAAAAAAAAAAAGCCTCATACGGATACTAATTACTAAGAGTTTATTTGATTTGTTCACGAAAAACACATGTTAAAAGTCCTTTCTAATGTCGTGTCGTCCTCTATTCCTTTGAAGGAGACGCAATCTGATGGCAATGTTAATAATCCAACTGCTCAGTTTGGTACTAACAGTGCTTTGAAGGAAACTACTACTAGAGATAATGATGTAAACATGTCAAGTGCTTCATTGACAAGGGTGATAACGCTCATTTTGTCTATGATAGAGTCACGTTATTTTTATATTTTTGTATATTATTTAGTTATGTTTATGAGCATTTTGCGCTTCCAAAGTATTAAGATGTGTTCAGGTCTAAGTACAAGGAAATATCGAATAATGACGAAGAAAAGCCAAAAGATTAAGAGAATATTCAAGAAAAGATAGTCGTCAAAGATATTGATTCATGTTATGATTATTTCTGATGTACAAGAGAAGGTTGTGAAGATTTTGAATGAAAGATGGAGTCATGATTTGGTGCTAAAAAAGAGTATTAAAGGATGAGGTTTTATGCCAACCCAAGGTTGAAATTAATGTACAAAACAGTTCCCAACCCAAGGTTGAGGATGAGATTCAAACCCAAGGTTCAAAAGCCCATTCTGAGGTTGAGCAGTCATCCCAGCCGTCGGTTCAAATCTGAACCGCGGGTTGAGACGTGTCTGAAATGAAGAGTTGCATTAAAAATTGGTTTTAATCACCATTAATCACTAGGTCTGATCATTACCTCTTCATTATGATTAGTGGGAGTTTGTAACAGCTTTTTGGTCATAATCAAAGCATAAATAAGACCCTAGTATCACCACATTTACATACACTTACAATCAAGCCTTACACCATAAGGACTTGATCACATTATCTACTAAACCCGAAAGAGCTTAATAATTTCCGCCATTCTCAAGAAGATACCAAGGAGAAATGAAGAAAGTGTTGGTGATATTTACTAGAAGAGGCGGAAGATTCTCTTGTTCGATTGGAGGCCTTAAGGAGTGCTATAACTCTTTATATTTCTTACTCATTGTAGTCTTGCTTTGGGTAACTTTCTTTTACTTAATTATTATGTTGAACAATTTGATGTTGAATGAAATGTTACGTTTGTTGATGAAACTTGTTATGGAGTAATTTGTGATACTTGTTTAGGAATTATGTAGACTTTCGTGTGAATGTTGAATGATTAGTCGGTTAGAAAAAGTGATTATTCTCATAAGTTTGTTTAAATATAATTCGTGTTCTAAAACTTGTTGATTTAACATTGTTGGATTTCAAGGTCGAAAGGATTTATAATATTGTTTAATTCCAAGAAGTTGGTGCACAAATTGATTGGTACTTGATAATTGACAACTATTAAGTATTCAAGTTTTTAAATGAATTCGAGAATATTTAATCACGAGATTGGGTTGAAAGGACTCGTAAGAACTAATGTTACTAATCATCTTTTTCATACATTTGATAACACAAAGAGCTAGTGTAAAGGGATGATGTATTGGCCGAAAGGACTCACCCGTGAAACTAGTAAAAACATGGATTTTCTTGATATTACCCATTGACTAGAAAACCTTGTGAAAATTGGTATGTACCTTCTACATATATGTTTCACCCAAACATATTCAACATTTTATCACGATTGGTTATTATTCCTAAACAAGTATTTGTTCGTTTGATTGATTGAATTCGGAACCATTGTTTGTTTATTTGTTTATTAACGGTGCTTTAGAGTGTGACAATCTTTAGTACTATTTCTTGTGCTACATAAATTGCTAAGCTTAAACTACATAGTCTCGTGGGACGATCCCTATTTACCACAAACCATATTACACACAGACGAGTATACTTGCTCGTATGCGTTTTCTTAATAATGGGTAAAAAGGTGTTTATAAATTTAAAACTTGAGTGAAATTTAGGATATAATATATACAACCGGTTCACGCGCATCAAGTTTTTGGCGCTTTTGCCGGGGACTTAGATTAGTTTAACTTAGATTAGTTTAGTTTAGATTAGTTTAGCTGTAAATAGTAGCATAGAATTTGTTTTTGTTTTTGCAAGAATTTTAGTGTTAATTTCATTTTTAATTCATGTGATTGTTTGATTTTGTTTGAATTATGATTTGTTAAGTGTTTTGATTGATATGTTCTAGTTTCATTTGTTAATCTCATTTTTATTCTATTTTATGTTGATTGGATTTAGTCTAAAGTTTGTTTTTTTTTAATTAATTAAAAAAAAAAAAAAAAAAAAAAAAAAAAAAAATTGCTGCAAACTGCCCGTTCATTTTTGAACCGCTGTGGCTCGCTGCATTCTGTGGAAACACCAATAACCAAACCGGCCGGTTTAGGTTTGAACCGGACCGGTTGGGAACTTTCTGTGAAATGAAACCGAACCAAACCGCCGGTTTGGTTCTGAACCGCCATTTACTGTTCAATTTTTTTTGTTTATTTCCTTTTTATTTGTTAAGTAATTTTTTATTTAGTTTCCTTTAATAAGTTTTATATGTTTATTTATGTTTTCTTATTAGAATAGTTTAGTTTTTATTAACTAACCCCTAACGTTTGTTTTGGATTTGTTGTTTATGAATGTTTTAGTTTATTTTTAGTTATGGATTCGCCTAGTGAAGTTTCGGCTTATTTGGATAATTTGTAAACGGAATTGATGGATGTTGGAGATGTTTTGGCAAGAATGGAGAAAATGGTTGATGTGGAGAAAGTGGAATTGCAAGCTAAAGGAAAGGATGTGGAACTTATGGAATGTGAACCGGAAAAGCCACGGGTGATTACTTTCACTCGAGCTAATTTAAGGGAATATGATGAGCCAAGTATGAGGTATTCCACGCCTTGTGGAATCGAAGGTTTTGGAGCTTGGGATGCGGAGTGTAATATTGGACAAAGTGAAAGCTATGTGACTTATGCATTTTATGAGAAATTTGGAGATGGAAATTATGAAGTGGATAAGTACAATAGAAGGATAGCAAGGGATGTTAAGATTGACATCCATGGTTACACTTTTACTATGGATTTGATTGTGGATGAATATGACGACACTACAGACCCTTCCGTTGTGTTTGGAAGGAATTTCTTGGTAGCAACCAAGTGTACTCTTGATTTTGGTTTAGGAGAGATGCAACTTAAGATTGAGGAATTGCAAGATGATAAGGATGTTGATTTGTTGATTGAGCAAATGGAAGAGGCTTGTGAAAATGAAGATGGTACTTTAGGGAGCACAAAAATAGTCAAGATAGGAAAAGCTTCTCGTCTAAAACAAAAATTCCCACCATTCAAAGGTCTAATACCTGCACCATCATCACTACCACACCCTACTACACTACTCAAGGGAGAAAGTTCTTCCAACCCAACACCCTCACCAAAAGAAACACCACCTAAAGAAATAATTGATGAAGCCAAATGTGTGGAAGAAATCACCACAAAATTCAAGGAAGTACTTAATGAGAAACCCATACTCCATGTTTTGGAGCACTATGCTCATTATAGGAAACTACTTGATGAAATTTCGGTTGAAAGATGAAGCTTGACAAGAAAAGTGTGATTGAGGAAGAGGAAGAAGAGAAAGTCATGGAGAAAGGTTTACCTAAGAAGAAGGAGGATCCAAGAAACTATCTTATTCCGCTCAAAGTTAATGGAACCACCGCACTAAACGCCTTAGCCGATACCGGGGCAAGTGTGAGTATCATGCCATACAAACTTTATAAGCTTTTGGAGTTAGGAAGAGCTTGTCCTTCTAAAGATGTTTTGTTGATAGTGGACAATACCATGGCTAAAGCCTATGGAAAAGTTAAGAACGTAAGGCTAAAAATAGGTTTCCAAACCTACTTATTTGACTTCTTGATCTTACATGTGCCCATTGATAAGGAGTTGCCTATGTTGGTTGGTCGTCCATTTTTGAGTACATGTGGAGCCGTAATTGATAATGGTAATGGGACGATGGAGATTGATGATGGAGTAGCAAGGAGAATTTATCATGCTAAGAAAAGGAACAAGATTCTAGCGGATGAGGAATCGGACGAGGAAGATTGGTTAGACATGTTTGATATGGGCCATGATAGTGAAGGAAACCCGAAATATGGAATAACCGCACCATCATTTGAACATATTAAGGATGATGTGGAACGTGCCTTGGCTATGGAAAACTATTTCAATCCTTTCAAAAACATAATTGTGTATAAAAAGATGGTTGAATTTCTTGGTTCTTTGCCAATCCAACTCAAGAATATTGAGTGGACATCCGATGGCTATAGTAAGTATCAAAAAGTTGAGGGAGACATGGTTTGGCATACTAAGATTGTGATCACTAGCCCAAGTGGACTTCGTTTCACTCGTGCGTTTAAGACAAGGGAAACCGATAGGATACTTTCGGGAAAGTTCAATTCTGAAGATATTCTACGTTTCGAGAACTATTTTGATTGAAGAAAGTGTTTTGAGGAATAAAGAAGCTTATTGTAAACACTAGATCTACACTACTTTATCACTACAACGACAACAAATACTAGTAAGAACAATAAACTAAAGCGTGACACTCAAAGATGGAAAGTAAAGATGAAGAGAAGAGAGGCGTATGGATTAACTTGTAACCGAATGTATATTATCAAACCATGAGAGAACAAAATAAATAAAACACACACGCTACACACTTCTCACACCTATACTAAACAATGAGGCACTATCTTGAGGCACACCCTAAATGGTGAGAGTGTGTGGATATATATAGCAACATAGGGACGCCCTAAAGGGCTTTGGATGGGCTTTTGTGTGGGCTTTGGTGGGTTGGATCACTAAGTGAGTTTCTTTATCATATTACAACACAAAAGGCCCATCCTTTCCTTGACTAACATGACTTACACGACACACATATTTTAACATTACAAAATGACCATCACTTGACTAAAATATAAATGCTTACAATCTCCCTCTAAGGGATGGTCATTTCCATGATGCTCCCAGTAAATGGTCTTTTGTCTTCAACGTCTTGATCTTTGTGTGTCGTTGTAGAATAGTCTTCAATAATCATTCCTTCATGCAATTGTGATCTTCAAAGTATCGTCTTTCAGTCGTTCTTGCCTTGATCAACATCTTCGTGTGGTGATGACGTCATGACCTCCAACATACTCATACATCTTGGACTATTATACTTATGCAAACAATCTCCCCTTGCTAACAATCTCCCCATAATCTTTTATCATATGAACTTGTTCTTGACATCTTCATTAGCTTTATGACTTCGTCTTTAACACTTGGTCTTTAACTTAATCCTTCTGTCTCAAACTTTTACACTTGAGCTTTGTTGGGATTGTTCTTCATAAGTATGAGTATGCTGAGGTGAAGATGATTGACATATCTGATGATGGTAGATGGATGTTTATAGGTAGCTATATAAAACTGTTAGTGATAAATCATCCAGCGCTTACAGGTTTAGATTTCGAGATTGTCAACAGCATATTGTGAAGACTTTCTCTAATCTTAACCCAGGCCGTTCTGAACCGGATACCCCTGAGAGGGCTTACACGGACACACCGAAGTGCACCCACGATTTAGTGAGTCGCTGGAGATCACCCCATGACTGTAGACCGTTTGAAGCACGTAACCATCATTGATGTGGATGGCAAGATCTTCGAATCTCATTAAGACTCTTGTACACCTTGTGTCCTTTTTGGTTAACACAAGGGTATACTCATGGAAGTGTTACTAAGAGATTTTTGATGAATCTCATGGCTCTAGACTCTATAATGTGCGTTTTGGTTTTTTAGTCGTCGGAGGCATGGAGCAGAGTACCACCTTTTCAATATCAACACATCTCGGAGTGAGAGGCCGATAGATTATGTAGTGTTCTCCGTGAGAAATGAAACAAATATCTTTTAAGAGATATCTGAGTGGCTAGGAGGGGTTTGTACAGTGCGTCACTGGGTCTATGACGTCTTGTCTTCAATATCAGTATCACCTTAGTGAACAACGATAGCAGATGTATTGACCCGGTTTCTACCCTAAGTTTTCATGGAGGGCTATTTCTTTTCACCCTTTCATTAAACTTTTCTTTTTAATTCTTCAACCCCTTCTTTCCCTTTCTCATTTACTCCTTTTTTCAATCTTACCTAAGGACTTCTAATTCGAATCTATTGGAATTGTCCTTGGGTAGATCCCTCCGGCTATAGCAGATCATTGGACATAACCTAACCATAATCACCTTATTACTCCATGATTATCCTAGGTTTGTTGATCACTTGCCATAAAACCTTTTGTGAAAATCTCTCAAAGTGTTTATGAATAAACACATTTAGTTAACACTTCGAGAGTTTTGCATTTTTGAAATACTCCCCCTTCACATGTGCTCATGCATTTTGAAGACAAAATTACACATGTTGGGTAGAGTTCGCAAATTTGAATTGATCGATTTTCAATGAACATGACCTTTGCGAGACACGTTTACATCACTAGTTAGACTAGCTTGAAATTATTACCTGTCCCGGTCATATTCAATGATCATCTCTCGAATTGGTACATTCTACTCAGACAAGTCCTTTGCGAGACGCGTTTACATCACTGGATAACCAGCTTGAAATTATTACCCGTCTCGGACATGTCTTTTCGATTACTGACATTTAGTTTTCGTCAATTCGAGGCTTCATGTTGAGTCTTTTTGTAGAGCTCTTTTGAGATTCAATCCATGATCTTTAAACTTTTGATCACATTTTAATCATGTCTTCTCCCCCTCAAAAATAGCATGTAGTGATATTTTTTATATCAACTTGATTAAATGAGAGCTTTTTGGAAAGATAGACGGATCATTTTAGCATGATTTGGAACATTTTAATTTTTCTTTTTAAACTCCCCCTTAAATAAAGCATATTTTTTAAACATTTGAGATTAAAATCATTTAACGGTATAGAGGGAGTTATCTTTTTGAAGAATCTTGAGCACAGAGTTTGGAGAAAGATTTTGAAAAATCTTGATCATGTGCTCAATGATTCTTTGTTTTCTTTTGCCATTAACAATGCGAGTCCTGATCTGAAATAATCAGAGGGCATCATTGTAGCGCGGGTTTCGTACTGAAATATACGAAAGCCGTCATTTAAGTGCGGGTTTCGTACTGAAATATACGAAAGCAATTATTTAAGAAATTTTTGAGAAACGACATGTTTTAGAAAAGTTTTAAATGAACTCTTGCTCAAGCATCTGTAGATGCCCGTATCATTATTGAATGACATTTCTAGGTACGTACAGAATATTGATTTATATGAGAGACATGTCGTGAGAAGAATATTTTTGGTTTTTTCGATTTTATAATGTTTTTGTATTTTTAAAATTTTCTATTTTTGTATTTTGTTTTTCTTGGTTTTTCAAATTTTGTATTTTGCTTTTTTCAAAAATATTTACAGCGAAGCTTTTTGAGATAAAATTCAAGAAGTTTCGAGAAGACTTTCTAACTTTTCGGGAGTTAGGCTTCGCATTCCAATTCGTCGAACTAAGTTATCAAACCGCTCTTTTGGGAGGGCTTTAGTAAATAGATCGGCGAGTTGGTATTCAGTCTTAAAGAAAAATAATTCAACAGTACCCTCTTCGACGTGTTCCTTTATGAAGTGATAGCGGACTCTAATATGCTTGGTCTTCGAGTGTTGCACGGGATTGCACGAGATGGCTATGGCACTTTTTGAATCACAATACATAGGTATGCGGTTGAAAGAGTAGCCATAATCTGTGAGTTGTGTCCTCATCCATAGAACTTGGGCACAACACGCAGATAGAGACACATACTCGGCTTCGGCGGTTGATAACGCCGTACAATCTTGTTTCCTTGATGACCAGCCTACTAGCTTTTCTCCCAGAAATTGTGCTCCCCCGGATGTACTTTTTGCGGTAACTTGGCATCTAGCATGGTCGGCATCTGAAAAGGCTATTAGTGTAAACTCCGAATCCTTCGGATACCAAAGTCCCATGTTAATGGTTCTTCGTAGGTACCGGAAGATCCGTTTAACCTCTTGGAGGTGAAGTTCGGTAGGCCTTGCCTGAAACTGTGCTAATAAACAGACAGCAAAATGTATATCGGGTCGACTAGCAGTTAAGTACATGAGAGACCCAATCATGCTCCGATATTTCTTCGGATCAATGGGTTTCCCATATAAGTCTGCACCAATTTTGGGTGAAGTGACCATTGGTGTACCAACAGAGTCACAATTTTCCATTTCATGTTTCTTTAAAATCTCAATTGTATATTTAGCCTGATTAATGAAAATGCCACGATGGGATTGATGGATTTGAAGTCCAAGGATGAATTTTAATTCGCCCATCATAGACATTTCAAATTTACTATTCATGAGATTTGCAAAAAGTTTTGAATGTTTCGGATTAGTGGACCCAAAAATTATGTCGTCCACGTAAATCTGAACAATCAAAATGTCATCTTTGAATTTTTTAGCAAACAAGGTCGGGTCAATTGTTCCTTTGGTGAAATGATTCAAAAGTAGGAAAGATGATAATTCGTCATACCACGCCCTTGGGGCTTGTTTCAAACCATAGATAGCTTTCTTTAGCTTGTAGACGTAGTCTGGATGATCTTTGTCAACGAATCCATCTGGCTGACTCGCGTACACTTCTTCTTTCAGAGTTCCATTCAAGAAAGCCGTCTTGATATCCATCTGATAGACCGTGATGTTCTTGTGAGCCGCGTATGCTAATAAAATCCTGACAGCCTCAAGCCTTGCTACTGGCGCGAATGAATCTTCAAAATCTATTCCCTCTTCCTGTCTGAATCCCTTGGCCACAAGATGAGCTTTGTTGCGAATGACAGTCATTTCTTCATCCTATTTGTTCTTCCATAACCACTTAAGATCAATGACGAGTTTGTCGATTGGTCTCGGCACTAAATCCCAAGTGTCATGTAATTTATATTGGAGAAGTTCTTCCTGCATCGCTTCAATCCATGCATCGTCTGACATCGCTTCCCGAATGTTCTTTGGCTCTTTTAGACTGACTGAGCAGGCGAAGATGCACATATCACAATCGGTGTCGAGCTGTTTCCTCGTCTGAACTGGCCGAGAAGGTTCACCAATGACTTGTTCTATTGGATGGTCTTTAGTCCACTGTAACGTAGAAGGGTACCTTGGATTAGACGAATGCGTGTTAGATGGTTCATGTAATCTGGAAGAAGATTCAGCAGATTCCGTTGCAAACGGATTTTCAAATGGTTCTTCTTCTAACACAGCATCGTTTTGTTGTTGTTCTTCTTGAATTGGTGTTGTTTGGTTTTGCTCATCAACTCTTGGTAACACAATCTCAATTACTGGAGTTGCTGGAGTAGATGTT
The DNA here is from genome assembly GCA_021014915.2 of Artemisia tridentata subsp. tridentata. Classification (NCBI taxonomy): domain Eukaryota; kingdom Viridiplantae; phylum Streptophyta; class Magnoliopsida; order Asterales; family Asteraceae; genus Artemisia; species Artemisia tridentata. The sequence goes on from CP139505.1 coordinate 395,062,250, forward strand.
GATGAAGTTGACGGAGTTGGTGCGTCAGCTTCGATTGTTGTTGATGCATCTTGCGGTGGTGGTGGTGGTTGATGTTGTTGAGCGGGTGCAGCGGAACGTTGTTGTGATGCATTTGTCGAAGCTCCACCATAGTATTCATCATACATAAACTCGAAGAAATTATCCAGTTCTTGATTTGTCGGTTTATCAGTGGTAGTTGACTGAGCTCCTTGGGGTACGAGTCCTGAACTGATATTTCCAGAAGTTTGACTTTGTGCTGCGGGTCCTAATCCGATATGATTAGAAGCCATCGGGTTAAGCGCGGGTTCTAGAGCGAGTCTCTCAGAAGCCATTTGTGAAATCTCGTCAAACTTCACATTCATCATCTCCATAATTCTTTTCGTTCTCCTGTTATACACCCTGAATGCCCTCGAGTTGTCTAAATAACCAATGAAGATTCCAATATCACCCTTAGCTTTCAGTTTCCCCAAATCTTCTCTGTCATTTGTAGGATAGCACAAAGCGCCAAATTCATGAAGGTAAGAGATATCGGGTTTTCTGTTGTTCACTAATTCGTATGGGGTTTTATTGAATCTTGGATGGATTAGGGATCGGTTCTGAGTAAAACAAGCAGTGGAAACATCATCAGCCCATAAGAATAACGGTGCACTGGAATAAATCAGCATTGTGCGAGCAGCTTCCACAAGAGTTCTATTTCTTCTTTCAACTACCCCTTTCTGCTTTGGAGTTCTAACCGCTGATGTCTGGTGAGTAATTCCAGTTTCTTCAAAATATGTTCTTAACTCCTGATTAGTGAATTCCGTGCCATTGTCAGTTCTTATTATCCTAACTGGAGCTAGAAGTAAAACTTGTATTCGCTTCAGAAAGGTGATGATGATGCCTTGTGCTTCGTCTTTTGACCTTAGAAATCTTACCCATGTATATCTTGAATAATCATCGACAATCACAAGAATATACTTTTTCCCATTGATACTCTCAACTCTCATTGGGCCACATAAGTCCAAGTGCAACAAATGTAACTTATCACACCTATACTAAACAATGAGGCACTATCTTCAACTCATTTTAGCTTCAACAAATGTAATTTATCACGCTAAGCTTCCGCTCATTTTGTCTTTGATGAGCCTTATTATGATTGTTTGCATTTTGATTATTTTTTATTATCTCGTTATGTTTGCATTTCTATGTTATTTTTAGTGTGTTTTAGCTTTATAAGCTTTTATTAATATGAACTATTATAAGATTGAGTTATAGTGTTTTTAGTTTGTCTAGTTTGTTTAGTTTAAGTTTATTGGAAATGTTCGAAGTGTTTATGAGTTGTGGTAATCATTCAAAATTATTTGGAAATGTCAAGGAATTGAGACACAATTTTGTTTAAGTCGGGTTTGTGCTAAATATTTTACCAACCCACGGTTTGAGTCTTCATTTTTCCAAACAAGAAAGAAAGAAAAACACCACAAAACACCAACACTTTCAACATCATTCCAATTGATTGGGAGATTGAAGTTTAATACTTACATTGAGTTTCTAAGGATTTCATGGCATCGAAAAGAGTAAGTAACACCATCCAATTACTTTAATTTGTTCTTAATTCGAATTTGATTTTTAGGGTTTTGAATTCGGCGAATTTTATATAGTTCGAATTGATTGAATTTCTTTGATAGGGTTACTGGATGATTGATAATAGGATTGATTGCAAGTGAAATTAGATGAATTGGTTGAGTATTGAATGAGAATTTGAGTTTTTGAAATTTAGGGTTCATGAATGTCGAATTTTTGTGAATTAGAATCAAGATTGATTGGATTTCTTGTGGTATATGGTTATGAACTAGTGTTTATATGCTATTTGATTATTTATATTGACCACTTCTTTGTTTGATTTTGATTTGATTCAAGGATTTTTTTAGGTTTAGAAGTTAAGAGGATATGGAGAATTAAGCCATTAGAATAAGCACTAATAAGCCTAGAGGAGAAAGGTAGTAACTAGTTAAGAATTGTGGAAGAGCTAGAAAACCCGTTTTTGAAGTTTAAGTGCAGCAAATCGTGGTTGGAACCCCAAACCGCCGGTTTGGCGACCCCCTGAGGCACCTGAACCGCCGGCTGAGACTTGAGCCGCGGCAGCTCAGACTTTCTGTCCCCAAAATTTTTCTGAACCGCCGGTTAAAAACTGAACCGCCGGTTCAAAACTGAACCGGGCGGTTTGGAATTTTTGTAAAAGAAAAAAAAAATTATTTTGCTTTGCTATTTGATTTGCAAGTTAACCTTTAGCTCCAATATTTCTTGTGTGCTTGTTTTGTTTTGTTTTTGTAGATATGTGTAAGAGAAGCTACTCAAGAGGAAGAGAATCTGTTAATTGCTTTGTACGCGAAACAAGGTCGAGCCATAAGAGATAGTCTCATGGCGATTACTAGTGAACACTTGAAGTGGGGAAGGCTAAGCAAGGAGGCTAAAGCTTGTTTCAATAGCCGTTTAGCTAAGTTACAAAGGAAGGAAATTGCACAACCAAAGTTGGTTAATTGGAGTTTGATTAAGAAGTATAATATCTATGAGAATCTAGAGAAGTTGATGGATCTTAGCACGGAGTAAGAAGATGGAAGTGTTTTTGAAGATATTAGTTTCGAGCTCGCTTTGAGGATCAATGAGAAGCAAATCTACAAAGAATGGTGTTTGGAGTTCTTTTCCGCCATTTATTTCAATCAAGAGGTGAATTTAGTGAAATTTTGGAATAAAAATGTATTTGGTTTCGCTTGTGTGGGGATAATCATGTGTTGACTTTACCGGAATTTGGAAAATTACTTGGTTTGTATGATGATAATGACCTTGCTCAAGAGGAGTTTGTTGTTCATTTTGGTGAGTTCGAAAGGGAACCATCAAAGTATGATGGTACTAAGATTTGGAATGAGATTGGAGATCCGAATAGTTCAAGACCAAAGGTGACGGAAATTTATTCACCAATGGCAAGGCTTTTGCACAAGATACTTGTGACCTCATTTGTACATCGAGGTAATAGTCAAGACAAGGTTCATCAACCGGATTTGTGGTTGATTGAAATGATGATGAGTAGTCATGATAGAAAGAAGTTGAAAATGAATGTGGCATGGACCTTGGCAGTCTATTTGTCCAAGAGAGAAACCATTATGTCGGAGCATGGTTTTATCAATGGAGGCCATTATGTGTCAAAGATTGGAAGAAGTTTAGGGTATGCTACACAAAGTGAGTTGAATAGGATTATGGTAATGAAAGATTGTGAGAAGCTTGATAAGAAGAGTTTGAAAGGTTTGCTTGATCATGATACGATGTGTTTGGTTGAAACTATTGCAAATGTGGCTCGTAGCCAACCACTACCACAACGTATGAAAAAACCTTTGGGACTTGACTCGGGATGGGGTGAATGGCATGTGAACTTACCTCAAGTTGAGAAGAGAGAAGTTTGGAGAGATATGTCTATGATAAGGATTGGACATCAAATGGATTATTGTGCATCGATTCTCACACACCTTGGTCAACAAAGTGTTCCACCATATTCTTTTCCAATGACTTATGACCCGCTTAGTGTTCCACTTTACCCATACCCATATACACCATACCCATCGCAACATGTACCTTACCCAACATCATCTAGTGCATTTCAAGGAAGTGAAGGGTACAATGTTAATCATGAGGGGTTCATGGGTTATTATTCTTCTGATGTGGGGACTAGAGGTTTTGAAGCAGGAACATCGTCTGGAGGTGTTGGCATTGGAGCATTGGTTGATTACCAAGGAGATGACTATGAGGACATGGATGACGAATGATTTTGACTATCATTCGCGGTTTTATATGATGCATAATGGATACTTATTCTATCTTCTCCCTCGTACTTTATTTCTGAATTATTATTATTATGTGATGTAGGATTTATTATTATTATTTAGGATTTTATTAAGCACTTTATTATTATTATTTTTGTGTGTTTGTTTTTGTATGTTTTGTGCATGTGTTTATTTTTCAGGTTTGAGATACCACGGAATTATTGCTCATTCATATGGTTGGTACATTTTGGAGTTTGGAGTGACCAACTCATGCGTTAAATACCAAATATGGATCTCGCATGATTTCTCGGTGATATCATTTACTACTTTATTTTCCCTATTTCCTTTGCTTTGAAGTTAATTTTTCACATTGAGGACAATGCAAAACTTAAGTGTGGGGGAGGGAAGTAAATAGTGAAAATGATCTGGTTTTTAAAAATTTTGTGATTATTTTGGAGCTTGTTTTATTGCCCTTAAGAAAATTAGTTGTTTTTACACCTAAAAGATTATATCAAATTAAAACAACTTGGAATATTCCAATAGCCTAAAGTGGCAATTTGAAATTTTTAACGTATCTCGATTAAGTGAAGTGATCAGTTCTTGGGATTGATAAAATTACTTGTGCATTTATAGCCTATTCTACATATATGTGAGGATTTGAGCCTATCATTTGAAGCATATCTTTATGCTTAAATTCTATTTTCTTGCTATGAGTGTGCCGGTGATTGAATTAATTCTAGAACTTATGCTTGTCATGCATTACGAATTCCAAAGTAAGGTCACATTCGTGTGATATAAATGAATTTAAATGATAAGAGACAACTTAGGATTTCAACCAAATGGCCTTCCATTTACATATATTGATATATTATCTAGCCACATCGGTTAGTTAACCAGTTTTTATGGACCCATTTGCTAGCGCTCATTTTTAGCGCTAGATACCCTTAGTTCACCCTTAGAGCCAATCTTTTCGTTTTGTTACATTCAGAAAATGCAAAAAGATTTTACACCTTTAAACTTTAGTCTAACTTTTTTGTCAAGTGAAATCGATGAATTACACAAAAAGATTTTACACCTTTAAACTTTAGTCTAACCTTTTTGTCAAGTGAAATCGATGAATTACTTGTTGTTGGCGTGAAGAAGTTTTTTTTTATGATTATGAGCTTACACTTTGTATTTCGGATATACCTTTCCGACGAAGACGAAGGTAACTACTTCATTTGTATTTTTTGAGGTATATGCTCATCCAATGTGCTATAATTATGAAGATGGAGGAAAAATAAGTATTGTGAGTTATCAAATAGCCAATATGCTAGGACGTGATATTTATATGTATGGTGATCGATGAAAGAAATCAAAAGAGAATGGGAAAAGTTGATTCGGAGGCTATAATTATTTTGGGATACATGGTTCGATTCTTTTTGCAACAAGTGATTTTGGTATTTGACTTGATTATTGTTACATTACTAAATCCACTAAATAATCCCATGCATTATCCTAACCCTTTTTGCTTTGTGAAGATATCGAATGTATGAATATTCTAGTGACCATCCGGTTCTTGAGTGATTGAATAATGCGCCAGCGATCTAAGGTATTTTACTTTAGTGACCATCCGTTATTTGAGTAAATCAAGAATCCGCGCCAGCGATCTATTATGTTTATACATAAGTTATTGGAGCATAAGTTGATATTAACCCTCAGCCTAACGTTTCAGCCCGAATAAAAGTCCTCTTTGATAAGTTTATTTATTTCTTACATGATTTGGATTAGTTTTGATACTTGTACAAGCTTATGGTATGAAATGAAATCATGACTGAGAAATTGAGTGAAATACATTTCCAACAAAAGAAATGAGTGTGTGTGAATTATATTACTTTCTTTTCGTGAGGAGCTTAGTTGTGTTATCTAGCTTGATCGATTACTTCGTTTAAATTTCACGTATAAATAGTAAAAATCACTTTTTGATCTTTTGCTTTGGCAATAAGGAAGATTAGTGAAAATTTTTAGAATCATGATGGTTGGCTATTGGAAAACAATTTTTCAAAAGATTACTTTGCTTGAGGGCAAGCAAAATCTAAGTAAGGGGGATTTGATAACGCTCATGTTGTCTATGATAGAGTCGCGTTATTTTTATATTTTTGTATATTATTTAGTTATGTTTATGAGCATTTTGCGCTTAAAAGGTATTAAGATGTGTTTAGGTCTAAGTACAAGGAAATATCGAAGAATGACGAAGAAAAGCCAAAAGATTAAGAGAATATTCAAGAAAAGATTGTCGTCAAAAATATTGATTCATGTTGATTATTTCCGATGTACAAGAGAAGGTTGTGAAGATTTTCAATGAAAGATGGAGTCATGATTTGGTGCTAAAAAGAGTATTAAAGGATGAGGTTTTATGCCAACCCAAGGTTGAAATTAATGTACAAAACAGTTCCCAACCCAAGGTTGAGGCTGAGATTCAAACCCAAGGTTCAAAAGCCCATTCTGAGGTTGAGCAGTAATCCCAGCCACCGGTTCAAATCTGAACCACGGGTTGAGACGTGTCTGAGATGAAGAGTTGCATTAAAACTTGGTTTTAATCACAATTAGTCACTAAGTCCGATCATTACCTCTTCATTATGATTAGTGGGAGTTTGTAACAGCTTTTTGGTCATAATCCAAGCATAAATAAGACCCTAGTATCACCACATTTACATACAATTACAATCAAGCCTTACACCATAAGGACTTGATCACGTTATCTACTAAACCTGAAAGAGCTTAATAATCTCTGCCATTCTCAAGAAGATACCAAGGAGAAACGAAGAAAGTGTTGGTGATACTTACTAGAAGAGGTGGAAGATTCCCTTGTTCGATTGGAGGCCTTAAGGAGTGCTATAACTCTTTATATTTCTTACTCATTGTAGTCTTGCTTTGGGTAACTTTCTTTTACTTAATTATTATGTTGAACAATTTGATGTTGAATGAAATGTTACGTTTGTTGATGAAACTTGTTATGGAGTAATTTGTGATACTTGTTTGGGAATTATGTAGACTTTCGTGTGAATGTTGAATGATTAGTCGGTTAGAAAATGTAATTATTCTCATAAGTTTGTTTAAATATAATTCGTGTTCTAAAACTTGTTGATTTAACATTGTTGGATTTAAAGGTCGAAAGGATTTCTAATATTGTTTAATTCCAAGAAGTTTGTGCACAAATTGATTGGTACTTGATAATTGACAACTATTAAGTATTCAAGTTTTTAAATGAATTCGAGAATATTTAATCACGAGATTGGGTTGAAAGGACTCGTAAGAATTAATGTTACTAATCATCTTTTTCATACATTTGATAACACAAAGAGCTAGTGTAAAGGGATGATGTATTGGCCGAAAGGACTCACCCGTGAAACTAGTAAAAACATGGATTTTCTTGATATTACCCATTGACTAGAAAACCTTGTGAAAATTGGTATGTGCCTTCTACATATATGTTTCACCCAAACATATTCAACATTTTATCACGATTGGTTATTATTCCTAAACAAGGATTTGTTCGTTTGATTGATTGAATTCGGAACCATTGTTTGTTTATTTGTTTATTAACGGTGCTTTAGAGTGTGATAATCTTTAGTACTATTTCTTGTGCTACATAAATTGCTAAGCTTAAACTACGTAGCCTCGTGGGACGATCCCTATTTACCACAAACCATATTACACACGGACGAGTATACTTGCTCGTATGCGTTTTCTTAATAATCGGTAAAAAGGTGTTTATAAATTTAAAACTTGAGTGAAACTTAAGATATAATATATACAACCGGTTCACGCGCATCAAGGGGCTAGTAATTCGGGTAATGGTTCTTCTCATAAGGTTAGTTGTCCAACGTTGGAGACGAACACAAGCCATGTAAAAGAAACACAAGTTTCAGGTAGAGACTTACCAAGTGTTACGATTGATAAATCTATTAGAGAACCTAATGTACCTGTTAAAACCAACGTTTCTTCAAGTCTTAATGAACCAATGGTCGACTTAACTGTTCATGATACATCTAATACTAAGACGAATGTGGGCACAAGTAGCGACTCTAATACGAAGCCGTTTTCGTATGTGAGTGCAACCAATTAATTCTAAAACAATAAAGAATAAAGCTAATTTTCGACTTCTGGAGGTTGCAAATAATTATGGAGGTACTGATTTTGCAATCCTTTTTAAAGTTGTTGAAGAGATAAGTCATAAATTTGATAATACTCTTTATGGACAGTTCATTGATAAACTGGTTGCTTTCCCGGTTGTTGAGTACTATGTTCATAACGCTTGATCTAAATTTGGTATTACGAGGGTTATGATGAATGCCAAGGGTTTCTTTTTCTTCAAACTTGGTTCAAAGAAGGGTTTGGAGGATGTGCTAGAGGGCGGTCCATGGATCCGCAACATTCCTACCATACTTAAAACATGGACGATGAACACTAATCTTTTGAAAGAAGATCTAACCCATATTCCGGTGTGGGTTAAGCTTCAAGTGGTCCCTTTGTTTGCCTTTTAAGAGGACGGCTTAAGCCTCATCGCAACCAAACTTGGTACTCCCAAAATGCTTGACTCATTCACAGGCACGATGTGCATGGAATTATGGGGAAGAAGTAGCTTTGCTCGGGCATTAATTGAGGTACAGGCTGATGTTGAATTAAAGGATAGTTTAATGATTGCCATCCCATTACTTGATGGTCGGGGTTCACAAAAGAAACTATCCATGTTGAATACGAGTCAAGACCACCACGATGTGCTTCATGTAAGATAATTGGCCATACGTGTGATCAATGTCCTAAACATGTTGTGGTCCTTTCTAAAACTATTGAAGTCTGGAATGATAAATTCCATGTGGTTGTAAACAAACGAAATAATGGAAAACTGATAATGCTAAAGGTGCTTCGAAGGCTAAGCAAACTAGTGAGGGTGAAGTGGAGCATGTTTATGACGAAATTGGGACTTTTATGGCTTCTAAGTCAAGTGGGAGTGAGTACGGAACCAAGAGCTTGTACGAACGCTGGAAGGAAACTAAGAATGATAATCCATATGATTCATATGATGATGATGATGATGATGATTCAGATGATGATGATGATGATGATGATGATGAGTGCAATGCTCATGATCTAACCGAAGATCAATTGACTTTCTGTGACACTTGGGGTATTAAGGTTAACAGTCGAAAGAAGTCGTAGGTTATGTTTTGAGTCGGTTGAGTTAAATGTAATCTGGTTATAGTTGTCTTCATTCATAGAAGTAATTTGCTTGTTATGTTAGCCTTACCGCCTATATAACGGGCTGAGATGTTTCACCCACATCCATTGTACTTAAACATTTTTTGAGTAATACATTTACAGGAGAAACCCTTTATCAAGAAAAACTATTGGTTCGAAGTTTAAGTATCTAACGTAGGGAACTACAAGCATGTCTAAAGGTACGTCTAATGTGGGTAATGAAGCTGGCAATCCTAAAATTGCTAGTGATTCTACTAATATAACCGGCTCGTCTAAGAATGAAACTACCAAATTGGGTTCTAATGTGTCTAATAGTGGCAAGGATTCAGTTGCTTCATCTTCTAAAAATGTCGTTAATACTTCCAATAAATATGACTTACTATCTAGTGAGTTTGACACTGTACTTGAAGATATTACTGGAGCTGATATGGCCACCGGAACAAACAAGGAGAATAAAAATGTAGATACTAGTGTAGATAGTGAGGGTGGAGTAGAGGTAGTTGATAATGAAACTTCAAGTTTTCTGGCATCTAAACAAGTGAGAAGTAGAAGTGCATGTGGTACAAAGAGCTTATATGAACAATGAAAGGAAACAATGGGTGATGACTGTGATCCATACGATGATCACTTGTACGATGATCATGGTATCTTTGAAGACCAGCAAGCTTTCTGTCACGCTTGGGATATCAAGGTTCTCGTTAGAAAGAAGCAGTACATTTTTTTATTTAAAAAAAAAAAAAAAAAAATCTTTTGGTAACCATGATTTTTGACAATTTTGGCCGACTAATCCACGGAGTTTGAACCCACCACCACACAAACTTAGCCCAGGTAAAGTCCTCCATTTTCAAGAGGTTGGCGTGACCACTTAAGATTGTTTACACCTAGTATGAATTGAACTTGAGACCTCACACATTTTAAAGTGATAGTCACAAGCCCTTTTGCCACTAGGTACCCTTAAGTGGTTAACTCCTTTCCAATTATGTCAAGGAAAGATCGGTAGATGATAATTAATGGAGTATTCATCAGTTGCTTGCAAGATCCATTCATATCAAGTGATGTTTGTAAATGATCATTTATTGCTTCTTAACAGATTTGTTTGCAATAAGTTCATAACCAAACACTTAGAGCCGTATTTGAGGATGTGCTGGATGTGCAATTCCGCAGTGCCTCAAATTTATAGGGCCTCAAAACGTATATCCCGTTGTATGAGTTGAGATCAATATAGATCTCATATTTGTCATAAATCAAAAGAACCAATCTTAGTCATCCATTTTTCATCTAGATTAATAAAAAAATCATTTTTCACCATTTTTTTTAAAAACAAAATATCTTGCAAACGATAAATCTTCAAGCTATAAAAAATACACCATCGCGACGAGAATTAAATTATCTATCTATAGATATGCATTTCTCTATACTTTCGACGAACTTTTTTTTAATTAAATTTCACCCAGAAAAATCACATATGATTTGTAAAAATCACATGTGATTTGTAAAAATCAAATTTTACAAATCACATGTGATTTTTACAAATCACGTGTGATTTTTACAAATCACGTGGTATTTTTTGTGGGCGAAAATTTTGAAAAAAAAATTTATAGAAATATAATTTAATTCTCGTTGCGATGGTATGATTTTTTTCGTGTAACGATTAACGGATTGCGATATATTTAATTTTTTAAAAAATTGTGAAAGTTTATATTTTTTGTTTTGATAAAAAAAATGAATGGTTAGGATTGGTTCATTGAATCTACGATAAATATGAGATATATATTGAACTTTTGCCCCCATTGTATATCCTGGGTCTCAAAATTTACTTTCGACAAAAAGTGTTAATGACATATGATTTTATGTTACCTATATTTGTTAGAATTAAAGCTACATTGTTAAAATACCACGTTTTCTGTTTCAGTAGTTGATAATATAAATTTGACTGTCGTATTCAGTTACTCCATTTCATAAAAATCAACCAGTTCCGAGTTTTTAATAACTACTTTAATTAACTGCCTATTTTAATAACTTGCATGCTATTTGCATTAACAAACCATTTCATAAAAAATTCAAAACAAACCAAACCACATACTGTAGTTTTTTACTTAATGCAACATGTTCTTACTAAAGAGTAGGAGTACATACCAAATCAGATTCAGCTAATTAATTTAATGTATAGCGGAGTATTGCGCAACCACCCCATAATTTCAAGCTTGCACCAAGAAAAACATATAAACCCTAATAATTAAAACAAAATTCATTAATTCTTAGTGTTACAATAGGAACAAATTAAAGCTTCTTCTAGCTGTTCGTGTTCCTATTCTTCCTAAGCTTAGGAAGTACTTCGAGGCCGTCGTCAACACACAATTTGGTCTCTTTGGAATTATAGGAACTATGTCCTTTTCAGTTTTCACACTAAAATGGCCCCAAAAGGAGCTCATTTTCAATGACATCAAGCTCTCATCTTCCAATCGGACTTCGAGTAGAAGTAATAAAAGTCTCTTGTAATTGGATAGGTTGGTTTGGTAATCCATTTAATACTCTATCTTCTTTATTGTAATTGCTCACCTAACTTGTTAATATAACTGCGACAGGAACAAAGCTAGTGAAAAATATACTTTATTCACGTACTTAGGTTTTTTTTTTTTTTTTTCTTTTTTTTTTTGTTTTTTGTGCTGCTATGGAACCTTAAGAGCAACCTCATTTTCCTTCTTAATTTCTGTTTATTTTCGACCGAGAATATTTTGACTTGAGATTCCATAGCATTGCAATATTAATAAACTTTTTAAAATGGACAAGATATATGACCAAATGCAATCATATTGGTCCTAGTATTGCAATATTAATAAACGTTTTTTCAATCATACAAGGCATGTTTCCAAAGCCTTTAATAGAAATAAAATTAACGAGATGCTACGACTATATCGACACTGACATTCCAATACGAACCTAAATGAATCAAAACTTACCTCACCGACCCTAAAACTTGAAACTACGAATTTACCAAACAAGGATTTGAGAGTGTGAAAATCCATGAAACCAAATGTAAAAACCCCGACCTTCAAAACAAACAAACGCAATATCACTTAGGACAATCACTGAGCGGAACAACATTTGAGTGCTGCCTAGTTAATGTTGGAATATTAGAATCATAAAACTGTAAACTAATAACCGCATGACATCAAAGACACGCACAGCGGAATACACAAGATCATATACAGTAATTAATTAACTAAATTTAAATAGATGCGTACCTTTTGATTCCTAGCAAGAACAAAGAATCGAGCACTCCAAGAACAAGGTATAAACCCTAATTAGGGTTTATTATGGATCGACCTACACTAGTCGAATAGGGGAAAAATCAACAAGCTAAAGCAAGCTTGTACTCACTTCTTCTACACACGTAATACTAGCGTTTTAATGAAAAAAGCTAGGTTTAAGATCACTAAACAAATCCAACACTTATGTTTTAGCAAGATCGAAAATCCCAAGGTGTTTGGGATGTGATTTCAATCGGCCAAAGACAAGAGGAAAGAAGAAGAGAAGTTGGAATGCTAGAGATTCAAGATTAGGGATTAATGAATACAAGGGATTGTATTTATAGGCTCCCTAACTTGTTCCCTACTCCAAGCAACAAACCCTAATCCCTTATTAGGGAGGGTCGGCCGAATATAGAACCAAGGGAGGGGTTCTAGATCCTTCTTTCCTTCTATTTCATATTTGGTCCTTTAACTTAATATTTAACGACCGTTATCCAAACCTCGTTAAATACTAACGACCGTTAAGTGTTTATTAGTGAAATGAATAAATAAATCATAAATATATATTTAATTATTCAAACCATTGAGACTCTTACGTATTGTGTGCAATCCCGAAGTCTCGTGTTCGAAACTGGACATACGAATATTAATTATTATCCATAAACTCTAACAGCTCCCACTTGGATATTCATTAATATTGTAATGACATGGGTTAGTCTAGCTTAACAGCCCCAATGCCCCCAGATCGACTCGAGTATGGTTTTCCTGGAAAAAACCACGTGATGATTATATCATCATACTTATCCTTTTGTTTCTAATACCGCGTTATACGGATATGGATCTCGTTCATTCCATAATTAACAATTAGTTTCTCGTTTATACATAATTGATCAAGATTACCAAATCATCTGAACATCATTCAGATAGCTTTTGGACGTGCGCACGTAAACATCTTGTCAACCCTACGAGTGGCCAAGCAGTATTAAACTTCAAAACAAATTTGAAGGAACAAATCCTTTATTGACTACGAGCATAACCCTCGAACTTTGCATCACCTCCGAAAATAGCCCTTATAACTACCAGTTACGGATAGCGTTAGACTACCTTACAGAAAATGAGCTACATCCTTGGCAGTTATCTGGTATCTCAAGTCTAAGGATAAATATTCATGATTTACTTAATGACGACGATCCATAAAGTATAATCATGTGGTTGGGATAAGTCCTATATTCAATTTATCCAATATTGAATATCATGTGATATTGGTATGATGAGGAGGATTCGATACACTGATAAGGTGGTTAAACCTTTGTTGCTTTGTGTATGTGATAAGTTGAGTTAATATGATCAAGTACGCGGAATTTACTTAATCGCACTTAGAAGGTTATTTGTGTTATGAAAATGGAACAGCTATGCTTGTGTATATAGAACAAAGAACATGCAATGTTATCACCAAACGATTCAATATTATTCAAGATAATACGAGTGATCTTCAATATCACTAGGGTTACAAAGACCTTGAATCTTATGTTTTCTATGACTTGTGGTATTTGTTCTATGTTCTTGAGAGTTATATTTTGCACTTAATAATTCACACTATTATCTATTCGTATATATTATCACTAGTCTAAGATCTTTCTTTTATAACACAAGAAAGATCTTTACAATATTGATAAGTCTAATCGAACACTTGCTTTGAGAGTGTCAGTCATTAAGATACAACTTGTATCTATGTTTACAACTTGTTCTGTGAATATAACATTATGACTGATCACATGGGGTAAGATATTATCTACCGTATATTGTTGACTTTAATACACATAATATCTTTTTATACTTATCCGCTCAGCAGCAAAAAGTTAATCACCAGCAGCAATGTTAACGCTAGCAGCAGAATCCTTCAGCAGCAAAATATTTAACGCTAGCAGCAGAATCAAACACTAGCAGCAGAAACCAAATGCTCTAGTAGCAGAATCATACATAGAGTATTTCTTTGAGTAGAACCCGATATTAAACTTCTTGAATATTTAATTCCCAACATGGTATCTCAACCTTACAGTACATTCTACCAATCCTCACATTTGTCTTTATTTAATGATATTCCCATATCATTAATTGACAACGGACTATTTAGAATAAATTAATTATTCACGGATTTAAACATGCAAATATATGATACAATATTAACAAATGATAATAAACGTTATCCGCACTTTATTTCATTTAAAATAATATTGTTTACATATCCCTTATCCAAAATACTAATCCAACAGATTTACATGAAACTACTGGCTAAACGAAGACCAATACCATTAGCATGTTGAGTAAACTTTTCCTTAGGTAATGCCTTCGTAAAAGGATCAGCCAGATTGTCATTTGTGTGAACTTTGAGTACATTGATTTCTCCTTGTTCGACTTGTTCTCGAACATAGTGATATCTCCTCTGGAAATGTCTGGCGCCTTTCATAACTCCAGGTTCATTGGCGAATGTGACTGCGGCAGAGTTGTCACAATACACATTTATAGGTAATTCAATTGACGGCATCACTCCAAGATCCGAAATGAATTTCCTTATCCAAACAGCTTCCATAGCCGCCTCCGATGCAGCGATATACTCAGCTTCTGTAGCAGACATGGCCGTTGTACTCTGCTTCTTACTCTTCCAGTCAACAGCTCCTCCATTGATGACAAAAACGTAACCCGTCTGAGACTTCGTATCATCTTTATCAGTCTGAAAGGACGCATCACAGAAACCTGTAACATTCAGTTCTGCGTCTGGATTTCCCCCGTACACAAGAAACATATCTTTAGTATTCCTTAAATACTTAAGAATGTTCTTAACAGCATGCCAGTGATCTTTCCCTGGATTCTGCTGGTAACGACTGGTTAAATTTTGTGCGAATGCCACATCTGGCCTTGTGCATCTCACTGCATACATGATAGATCCTACTGCCGAAGCATATGGAACTTTCTTCATGTGTGCCACCTCTTCAGGTGTTGAGGCACATAGTTCGCTGCTTAAGCCATGTTCTACTTGCATGGGCAAATATCCCTTCTTGGAATTTTGCATATTGAATCTCTTCAATATTTTATCCATGTAAGCACTTTGGCTTAATCCAATCAACCGCTTAGATCTTTCTCTATAGATCTTGATTCCAAGGATATACGCTGCTTCTCCTAAATCCTTTATAGAAAAGCATTTACCCAAATAATCCTTTAACTTCATTAAGGCTTGGTATATGATTTCCCATGATTAATATGTCATCGACATATAGAATTAGGAAAGTAGTGTTAATCCCACTAGCTTTGTGGTATACACATGGCTCATCGAAATTTTGAGTAAATCCAAACTTCTTGATTTCCTCATCAAATTTCTTATTCCATTGCCTGGATGCTTGCTTTAATCCATAAATGGATCTTTGAAGCTTGCATACTCGCTCAGGAAAATCTGGATTCACAAACCCTTCAGGCTGCGCCATATAGATGTCTTCATCTAGGCGACCATTAAGGAAGGCGGTTTTGACATCCATCTGCCAAATCTCATAGTCATAGTAAGCAGCTATGGCTATAAGAATCCTAATAGCTCTAATATCGGCTACAGGAGAAAAGGTCTCCTCATAGTCAATACCGTATGTTTGGGTGAAGCCTTTAGCCACCAAACGAGCTTTGTAGGTGTGTACATTTCCATCCATGTCCGTTTTCTTTTTGAAGAGCCACTTACTCCCAACTACCTTAGCATTGGGAGGAAGGTCTACTTCAATCCTGACATTATTGTCTCTCCTGGATTGCATCTCCCCATTCATAACAACCTGCCATTTTTCCTTTTCAGGACTATTTATGGCAGCTCTATAACTAGTGGGTTCATCTAGATCCCCTAGTATAGTTTCCTCACACTCTACGTTTAAACATAGACGTTCAGGAGCTTTTGTAGATCTTGTAGATCTACGAATGGGTACCACTTCAACTTTAGGTGGAGGACCTAAACTTTCAGGTTCCACAGGAAGTGTGCTAGTGCTGTCAGAAGGTGACGCATCTTCTTGATCATTCTCTAGATCATATTCTCTCCCACTGAATTCTTGAGATATTAGATTATCCTCAAGAAATTCGCCATACCTAGCTACGATGGTTTTATTATCTGGTGGGAACTAAAGTAGTAACCCTTAGTTTCCTTAGGGTATCCTACGAAGATACACTTAACAGATCTTTGTTGGAGTTTATTAGGTGAGTCACGTTTAACAAACGCCTCACAACCCCAGACCTTTAAGTAAGACAAATTTGGAGCCTTTCCAGTCCATAGTTCATATGGAGTCTTATCAACCTTCTTAGTTGGAATCCTATTCAACACTTGAACAGCTGTATCAAGGGCATAGTCCTAAAAGGATAAGGGAAGAGTTTTCAGATTAAACATAGATCGTATCATATCTAACAATGTACGATTTCTCCTTTCAGATACTCCATTTTGCTGTGGAGTATAAGGAGATGTAAGTTGTTGGACAATGCCACACTCAGCTAGATAATCCTTAAACTCTTGGCTTAAATACTCACCGCCACGATTGGATCAAAGAGCCTTAATCTTCTTACCGAGTTGTAATTCTACTTCACTTTTAAAAACCTTGAATGTCTTGATGTGCGTGGTTTTGTAACCTTACAACAGGTTTTACCTCTCGAGGGATCTCAAGAGGCTTACAACCCCACCAGGCAGTGTACCTGACCGATGTAGTATAGTGTAGTGGTAAGTACGGGGGATTGATCGTTCTCCACAGGGAATAGTGTTCGTTAGGTATGAAAGGCTACTCTAATTAGGTCTAAGGGTTGAGGAAGATTCTTTTTATGTTTTTATAATTTTATGAAAGCAAGTAAAATCTCGGTTTTGAAGGAGTGGGCGGAATTAGTTGCTAGTCAACTAACCCAAAATTACTACGGATGCAAATAAAATAAAATAACAAAAATGAAATGTGGTGAGAAACTTATGTGTAGAGAAATGTGTTTACTTAGATTTCCTTACTCCCTAACTATCTTTTACCGGTTAATTAGTGTGTATTAGTCGCGTGGATGACGGGTGTATTCCTTAATACCATTCGTGGGGTGGCGTACTTACTTCCCCAACTCTACAAGCTCCTACTTCACTCCTATGTCGAGCCGGCTAGGAAGCTCCTAACATGGGATCACTAGAATTCGCTTGTGCATTAAATACAACCATAAAAACCTTTAGTACGCGTTTGGTTCATGTTTCTTAAGACGTTCAAGCAAGTTACCGAATAGGAAGTTAGCCAGTTTTCTTAAGCCTAACATAGATAAACAATCATCCAATACAACTAACAACACACTAACAACCAATAATCAATAGCTAGGTTTCATTAGATCTAAGCAAACACAAGATAAAATTAGCCTAACATGTTAAACAAAAGACAAGCATAAGATAGAATCAAACAACACATAGACATATTGAATGATTAATTGATAACTTATCTTTCAATGAAACATGGAAGATCTCAAGGCAAAAAGCCCTGAAAAAGTAGCTAAAATCGTCTTAGGGTTTTATCCCAAAATTCCACACACTAAGCTCTCCCTAATGACAAAAGATTAGAAAACTATATATAGATTTTTGGATCTGACGGCGTCACCTTATGGATTGTGACGCCGTCACCTCGCCGCTTTTAGGGTTCCCGGGTGACCTTCTTGACGCCGTCCCTCTTTAGCTCTTCAAAAATCCATTCTGGCCTATCAAGGCTTGACGCCGTCAGACCATGAACGTGACGCCGTCCCCTTATGATTTAAGCCGTGACGCCCTTGATTTAGTTAAAGCGTGACGCCGTCAGAATTCTCATGCTAACTCACTGGCCCGTCATGAGTAAATTTCACATCCCACTTTTCTTGCCAAGGCATGACGCCGTCAAGAGATGATTCTGACGCCGTCAAAGGTAAATTTTAGCCGATTCTTGAGACTTTGTCGTATTCTTCACTTTAATGCTCCAAAAACGTCCAAAATGCCTCCTTTTCCAGATTTCTCCTCAAAAGTACCTAAAATGACAAAAGGAACGATTTAGGGCAATATTTGATCAAATAAATACGATTTCGGGCTTAAATGACCCCTTAAAAGCGGTACACTTTTCGCCTCATCAAATACCCTTACACTTGAGATTTGCTTGTCCTCAAGCAAATGCGCTTTTATTCTAATCAAAATACAAGTTAGGGGTCATTTAATGCTAACATAAAAGTAATTACAACAAATAATCGTTCCACTTCAATCATAATAAGCACGGAGATTACATACTAGCACCTCACAAGTAGTGTTTAGATACTCACATCTCTCAAGTGTCATCAAAATAAATCTCATAAATGAAAACGGAAAATATCTCTCACTACCTGTCATAGCAAATAGATTACCATAGGCTTGGGAAAGGATCGAAAACCTCCTCCACTAGGCGTAAGCACCTAAGATAAACTATCAAAGAGGGCTTTTAAATGGGTTATAACGTTAGGTGTAGGGAAAAGGAAAACACGGTTTTGTTGGATACGGGATATTTTACTGGTGGCGAGTTAAAGATCTTGGTCAATTACATGTACTATACAATGTTGCTAAGCCAAGACTCGACTCGATTTTAAGCTAGAAACAAAATAACAAAATAACAAAAACATAAAGATAAAGATAAACATAAAATGAAACGGGATGGTAGTCCGTATGTTTTTTCTATTTTTCATTTTCTCATTTTTTGTATTTTTCTTGATTTTTTCGATTTTTTTTTTTTTTTTTTTTTTTTTTTTTTTTTTTTGACATACATTCTTGCCCTACCATCCAAAATAATACATCATAGGGGCATTGCATCCCCCTTACACTTGAACTTTTACATAACTTTACAAATACTAATCTAATGACTCGAATTAAGATAATTGAAAAACTTGGAGTACTTTTTAAAATATTTAGCACATATGGGGGTAATAAATGATGTTCTTCCCCATTACTCCATTACACTAGTACTTTACCCATGAGTCCCAATCGTCCCAAAACAATATGTACAAGGATATGACTCGACTTAGCAACCATGTAATCAACTAGATAATTAACTTGGGGTTAAACAAATGTTGTCACAATAATGCACTAAAAATGAGTGCATACAAGGTAGGCTAAGGCGATTTGGGTGTACATTTTAGTGGGGTGTAACAAATTCTTCCTTTAAGTAAAATGCTTAAAGGTCGAAACGAAAAGATAGGCTCTGAGGGGTGTACTAGGGGTATCGTGTACTAAAAATGAGTACAACGCAAAGGGTGTGGGAGAATCACTTGACCAATGTAGCCAATGTAATTATAACAAAAACACAGGTGTAAAACAATGGGTTAATCCTAATGCCTCTTATCATGTAGTAAATCTAACTACACGAATGTAGTCTCACTTGTGGCCTTGGAATGGTCCTAACGCAAGTTCTAGAATCTAAGTGCTACCGGTACACACATCATAGCATAAATGCTTTTCCTACCAATTCTAGGGGCGAACCTCACATATTTGGGGTGGAAAATTTTTTAGTGGTACGGTTTTTGTGCTAGTCATATAACTCCTATCCGTGAGACGCTCATTAAGATCAAAGTTTCACTCCTATATGTTGTAAAAAATTTTAAATTTGGCACTAAAATTACCTTAACAAGTATTTATCTCAGTTTTATTACACATCTACTATCAAACAAACAAAAATCAAGCGTAATTGTATTCTCTAAAATCGTACTTTTACCCTCCCCTTACACTTAAGATGAACATTGTCCCCAATGTTCAAATAACAAGATGTAAAAGCATAAAGTAAAAGAATGAAATCAAATACTCCCCTGATTCGCTCGTTGGATAGTGAAATCACACGGTTAGATCTTCTTCCAAAGAGAATGTTGAAGCTCCATGACTAATGCATCGCCATAAGCTTGATTCCAAAAACATCTCCTTGTCCAAAATAACCTGTTAAACCTGAGAAAACAAACACGAAAACCTGCATAACATCGGCGGGAAAAATCTATATATAAGGATATAATGCTTGTGGAATGAAAATTTTTCAGATTCCTGGAGATTATAAGTTGGAGATTTTAATAAAAACTTTTTATGAAAACAAAACTTTCAAAAATTTCTGAAAATTAAATCTGACGCCGTCAGGTTATGAACCCTGACGCCGTCAGAAATGACCTGACAAAAATTTTCATTTTAAGTTTCCGGAAAATTTCTGGAAAAACCTTTACCTTACTTCCTGGAATTCCTGCAAAACATCATTATGACTCGATACAAGCAGTTGACTCAAACAAATACTAATATGTACGTTAATTTAATATTATTATGATTCATGTTCATTTGTTCTAATAAACCGATTTGACTTTCCCTTACACTTAACTTTTGCAAAATACCTTTATATGTAGTTAAGACGAAGTTAAAAACAACATAAAGCATTTTCACAAATTACTTTTGAACATGAATCAATACTAATAAAAATTAAACATACATACGGAAACAAATAAAAACAAACAAACAAATGAATAAACACACAAAGCAAATAAAACAAATAAAGCTTGGGTTGCCTCCCAAGAAGCGCTTGTTTTTGTTCGAGTCATGAGCCTGACTCTACCCTTATTTAATGGATAAAGGAGAGGTTTTCCCTACACTTAGGATTAAGTGCGGGTGATAGTAGCGATACACACCAGCTCGGTAGGAGTATGCCACGTGAGGAAAGAGTGGTGGATGAATTATATGCTCAAAGGGGTGTGCTCCTTTCATTATAACCTTGCCTAGTTCACTTTGGTCAATGGGTGATTTTGAGTTTCCTCCTAAAAAGGGATCATCTTCTATCAGCTTCGAGAGACTCCTAGTTGGGAATCCATCTTGACCTAATAAACCCGGTTTAAACCCATAATATTTCTTGTGATCAATCATAAATGGGTGATGTAAGTATGTAAGGTCATGGTTCACTCCTATATTAGCTTCCACTCCACATGGCCTAGAGTCTACTACCTTAAACATAAAACTACCCGGACTACATGGTTTGATGGGTGGGTCGGGACCTAATTCAATTCCTAAGTTCACATCTAAGGATGGAAGATTAGGTAACGGTTTTGGTTTAGGCTCCGGTTCATCAAAACTAGGAACTTCCATAGAACTAAAAGATAGGTTATGACTACAAGTATTCAAACCTATTTCTTCTAGTTTTGTTTGGTCAAAGGGCTCTACCTCTATTGGGGTTCCTATAGTCTCCTCAACTTCTTCCGGGTAAGTCACGGGCGGTGTGTGTGCCTCAAATGATGGTAGGACTTGTGGGGTACTTGGTGGGCTTATGTTACTTACCTCATCATTCCTTGTGTCAAGATCACCTATATCCTCATCATGTGTTTTAGTAGAATCTAACCCTAACATTTTCCCTAGTATCTCAAGTGCTTCTCTAGGCATCTCAACTTCTATATCCGAATCATAAGGATCATCCTCAATATTCTGACTGCTATATTCAAATTGCCCAAAAGATTCATCATGTGTTTCTTGAGATTCATCGTCATCGATCACAAAACCTAGGTCTTTTTGATCAATGTGATCATGCTCGGCTAGATCCTCCATCACATCAAGGTCACCTATGTGTTTGTTTTGTACTATGGCATTACATGACAACCACTTAGGTATCTCAACACTAATGTATTCATCCCCAAACAAACTTGTTTCATGATCCAGGAAATTTTTATTCAATTGACTTGTACTAACGTTTGTTGGGTTGTCTACCCTATAATAATATTGGGCACAATCTTCTATGGCATCCCATGCTTCTTCAGCACTTAATTCCCTAAAGTCCCCATTGGCAAAATCCTCAATGCGCATTTGGTCATATTGGCCAACACGATAGTAAAAGGTTCGGGTTAGGGATGCTAAAGCGAAACTATGATGAG
Source organism: Artemisia tridentata subsp. tridentata (assembly GCA_021014915.2). Taxonomy (NCBI): domain Eukaryota; kingdom Viridiplantae; phylum Streptophyta; class Magnoliopsida; order Asterales; family Asteraceae; genus Artemisia; species Artemisia tridentata. Next base: position 395,084,427 of record CP139505.1, read on the forward strand.
GGAATTTTCGGAGTAAATTTCTAAAACGAGTCCATGCATCATATATGGGTTCATCTCGATATTGTTTGAAATTCGAGATGTCAATAGGGTAGAACGGCCTTTGTGGTTGGTGGTATGGTGGATTCGCGTACTCCATAATGGTGAACGGAAGAGTCAATGGAAATTACGAACAAACACACAAAGAAAAAGATAGACTAAAGAAATCTAATAAAAAGAAAAATAAAAATCTCACTAGAAAAGAATCTAGTGAGTAGACCTAATAAAATAAAAATTCAACCTAAACAATAACTATTCCCCGGCAGCGGCGCCAAAAACTTGATGTGCGTGGTTTTGTAACCTTACAACAGGTTTTACCTCTCGAGGGATCTCAAGAGGCTTACAACCCCACCAGGCAGTGTACCTGACCGATGTAGTATAGTGTAGTGGTAAGTACGGGGGATTGATCGTTCTCCACAGGGAATAGTGTTCGTTAGGTATGAAAGGCTACTCTAATTAGGTCTAAGGGTTGAGGAAGATTCTTTTTATGTTTTTATAATTTTATGAAAGCAAGTAAAATCTCGGTTTTGAAGGAGTGGGCGGAATTAGTTGCTAGTCAACTAACCCAAAATTACTACGGATGCAAATAAAATAAAATAACAAAAATGAAATGTGGTGAGAAACTTATGTGTAGAGAAATGTGTTTACTTAGATTTCCTTACTCCCTAACTATCTTTTACCGGTTAATTAGTGTGTATTAGTCGCGTGGATGACGGGTGTATTCCTTAATACCATTCGTGGGGTGGCGTACTTACTTCCCCAACTCTACAAGCTCCTACTTCACTCCTATGTCGAGCCGGCTAGGAAGCTCCTAACATGGGATCACTAGAATTCGCTTGTGCATTAAATACAACCATAAAAACCTTTAGTACGCGTTTGGTTCATGTTTCTTAAGACGTTCAAGCAAGTTACCGAATAGGAAGTTAGCCAGTTTTCTTAAGCCTAACATAGATAAACAATCATCCAATACAACTAACAACACACTAACAACCAATAATCAATAGCTAGGTTTCATTAGATCTAAGCAAACACAAGATAAAATTAGCCTAACATGTTAAACAAAAGACAAGCATAAGATAGAATCAAACAACACATAGACATATTGAATGATTAATTGATAACTCATCTTTCAATGAAACATGGAAGATCTCAAGGCAAAAAGCCCTGAAAAAGTAGCTAAAATCGTCTTAGGGTTTTATCCCAAAATTCCACACACTAAGCTCTCCCTAATGACAAAAGATTAGAAAACTATATATAGATTTTTGGATCTGACGGCGTCACCTTATGGATTGTGACGCCGTCACCTCGCCGCTTTTAGGGTTCCCGGGTGACCTTCTTGACGCCGTCCCTCTTTAGCTCTTCAAAAATCCATTCTGGCCTATCAAGGCTTGACGCCGTCAGACCATGAACGTGACGCCGTCCCCTTATGATTTAAGCCGTGACGCCCTTGATTTAGTTAAAGCGTGACGCCGTCAGAATTCTCATGCTAACTCACTGGCCCGTCATGAGTAAATTTCACATCCCACTTTTCTTGCCAAGGCATGACGCCGTCAAGAGATGATTCTGACGCCGTCAAAGGTAAATTTTAGCCGATTCTTGAGACTTTGTCGTATTCTTCACTTTAATGCTCCAAAAACGTCCAAAATGCCTCCTTTTCCAGATTTCTCCTCAAAAGTACCTAAAATGACAAAAGGAACGATTTAGGGCAATATTTGATCAAATAAATACGATTTCGGGCTTAAATGACCCCTTAAAAGCGGTACACTTTTCGCCTCATCATGTCTCAAAGATTTCATGTTTATGTTTAAGTAAATAAACATAACCATAACGACTATAGTCATCCGCGAAGATTAGGAAGTAGGTAGCACCGCGCTTTGACACATGTCTAAGTGGACCACACACGTTAGTGTGTATCAATCCAAGTAGATCCTCAGCCCTTTCCACTTGATGTGAAAAGGATTTCCTTGTCATCTTACCCGATATGCAAGATTCACATTTATCAACTGAATCATCATTGATATTATTCAAAAGCCCATCGTGTTGCAGCTTTTCCATGCGTTTCTTACCTATGTGGGCAAGACGACAGTGCCAAAGATAAGACTAATCCAAGTTAGACTTGATTTTCTTATTGCCAATGCTATACATAGAATTATTTCCATTGGATACATGATTTTCCATATCTATTTCAAACACACCATTTAATGGAATTGCATTAAAGTAAAAAACAGAATTTAAAGAAACAAAAATTCCATTATTATTAAATGCGTGTTCAAATCTATTATCCAACAATAAAGAAACTAAAACAACACCTCTAACAATAGATGGTGCGTAATGACAATTGTTCAATACTAAAATTAAACCCGAAGGTAAAACCAAGTCAAAAGTCCCTATGGCTTCCACTGCTGCACGTATGCCATTGCCCACGTACAAGTAGCATTCTACATAGTTTAGTTTCTTTGCTCCTCTAAGTCCCTGCGATGTATTACAGATGTGAGTACCACATCCTGTATCATATATCCAGGCATTTTGCTTACGAGGAAAGGAAAATAATTCAACCATAAAAATACCTGAAGTGCTCGCGCCATTTGCAGCCTTGGCATTTTTATTCTTGCGACACTCCTCAAGCAACAATGGACAGTCCCTCTTCCAGTGTCCAGGAGTGTTACAGTGGTGACAAGCAGCCGTATCCATCTTGGGATAATCCTTCTTCACAGGATTCTACTTCTTAGGCTTCTACTGATGGACCACAACCTGTTTCCCTTTATCAGCTTTGCCTTTGCCCTTCTTGTTCGCATGTCGCGGCTTATTGGGCTTAGTGATCCTACCACCATGAACAGCCATCACAGTTGGTGTAGGTGCCTTCTTTGAGAGTCCCTTCTCAAAGTCGATAAGCATTGCATACAAATCACTTATCGTCTTCCCCGTGCAATGCATATTAAAGTTGCGCACAAACTCACCATACAATTCCTCATTGAGGGATCGGTTGATGAGGCCAACTTTCACATCTTGCACATACCCGCATCCAAGTGTGTCCAATTGGTCAAGATATCCTTTCATCTCCAATACATGGGCACTCACAGGTTTTCCAGCTTCCTGCTTGCACTTTTGCAAAGCGTCTAGGACATCATACAATTCAGCCATAGGTGGCTTCTCAAACATGCGTTTGAGTTCATTTATCATGTCCATAGGGCCATGATGCTCAAATTGCTTCTGCAATTGAGTATCCATGCCTGATAACATTAGACAAGCCACATCATTGTGCTTTTCCCAGTTGTCATTGAATGCTTGCAGTATCTCATTAGATGAGTTGGCAGCAGGAGCTACAGGAAGAGGCTCACTAATAACATCAAGTCTTTTGGCCACTCTAAGAACAATCCTCAGAGAGCGGTACCAATCATTGAAGTTTTTAGTCCCAGTCAGTTTCTCTCTTTCAATCATCTGTTTGAAAGCAGAGGTCATGTTTGACATGTTATTGTCGGGGTGGGCCATTTCTACAGAAAAAGTTCAAAAGTTAGTACTTTCGATAATTAACTTTTCAAGAAAATTAAACACCCATTGGTAAAATAACCATTTAATTTTCATTGAAAACTAGGATCCAAATTGACGTCGTTTCATTTGCATCAGCTTTGGCTGCTAGCAATGAAAGTACTCAATAAGGTACGGGTCAATCCCAATTGCCAATATCCAATTGCAATTCCTAGAAACCGGGGACTTACATATTTTGCCAACTTCAGTTGCAAATGTAAGCATGTTTCATCCCCATCTTTATGCCTTGACGCCGTTCCATTACATCAGCTTTGGCTGCTAGTAATGAAAGTGCTCAATTAAGTCAACCAACTTAGGAAACTGTAAATTGACGTCGTTTCATCACATCAGCTTTGGCTGCTAGCAATGAAATTACTCAATTTACCCTTAGACAACCACCCTTTGAACATCACATTCAGCTTTGGCTGCTAGTGATGTAGGATAAAACCTTAGGTGTTTCCTTTTCAGTTGGATGGCATATGACTTAAATTTTAAGGGTATTAAATTTTGATGTATGTAATCAAAAATATGTATAAAGATGTCATGCATTCATTTTTGTATCATATAAATTTCAAAACTAGTTTACTCATTCGCAGCTTAAAATCAACAAAATTTTAATTGATGGCATTGAGAAACTTACAACATTGCCTTAAGATGCTTCGTACTTTTTCATGGTGTACTTGGTAAGTCTAATATTGACGCACAGGCGAGCGGAGAGACAGAATGGAGTCTCTTTAAGGCCACAATTTAATCCGAAACCAACCTCATACCCACTTTATAGTTTGTCAATAATAGGTCCGCCGCTTCGACCACTTTTGTACAGTTGCATCAATCAATTAAAAACTTTAAGATTTAAAGCATAAAACATTTATGTAGTAAATTATTAATTGATAGTCTCGCCTGGGAGCAAATTACCGTGCGAAGCGAACCACTATAAGCACATAAGACTTGGCAATATAATTTACCACAAAGGTTTCATAGTTATTAGGTTCATTTATTTTTTTTTATTCAAAAAAATTACCCTCTTTGATGTTTACAATCCATCATAATTAAAACACAAAGATCAAGTAATTAAAAAAAAATAAACAAACACTCAATAACACATATATGATCATTAACAATATCATATAGCCACATGAAAATCTTTTAATAAATCCTATTAATAATTTCTATATGAATTTTAATGTATGTAATTAATAAAACTCCCATTTGTTTTCGAGCTCATTGTGCCCAATGGTCCACAGACGCCAAATAACTTGGCCGCGTAAAATATAATTAATTATATACCACATTGAACATAACCAATTAATTAATATATTTTAATTATGGTCTTCCCTAATTTTAGATTTATCTTTACAAAACATGTAGCAATTAAACATCAATTTTCATGACAAAACATGCATGTTTTTGTCATGAATCCCCATATTGCACTTATAATCATGTAATCACATATTATCAAGCCAATCATGTACGCATACTAAATTAATGACATCTCAAGGTACTCATTAATTTTTCAGATAAAAGTTTACATGCAATCCTAGGGTTTTCTACAATTTTTATCAATACCAAAAACCCTAAAAACCATTAATGGGTGTCAACCCATAATATAAAAAATTAGGGTTTACATAAAAAATTAAAACCCTAGATTATCTAAGCATGTAAAGTTTAATTTTTATGTGTTTAGTAATTAATTACATGTATTAAACGAGGCTCTTGATGCCACTGTTGGAATATTAGAATCATAAAACTATAAACTAATAACCATATAACATCAAAGACATGCACACCTTTTGATTAACTAAATTTAAATAGATGCGTACCTTTTGATTCCTAGCAAGAACAAGGAATCGTGCACTCCAAGAACAAGGTATAAACCCTAATTAGGGTTTATTATGGATCGACCTACACTAGTCGAATAGGGGAAAATAACAAGCTAAAGCAAGCTTGTACTCCGTTCTTGTACACACGTAATACTAGCGTTTCAATGGGAAAAGCTAGGTTCAAGATCACTAAACAAATCCAACACTTATGTTTTAGCAAGATCGAAAATCCCAAGGTGTTTGGGATGTGATTTCAATCGGCCAAAGACAAGAGGAAAGAAGAAGAGAAGTTGGAATGCTAGAGATTCAAGATTAGGGATTAATGAATACAAGGGATTGTATTTATAGGCTCCCTAACTTGTTCCCTACTCTAAGCAACAAACCCTAATCCCTTATTAGGGAGGGTCGGCCGAATATAGAACCAAGGGAGGGGTTCTAGATCCTTCTTTCCTTCTATTTCATATTTGGTCCTTTAACTTAATATTTAACGACCGTTATCCAAACCTCGTTAAATACTAACGACCGTTAAGTGTTTATTAGTGAAATGAATAAATAAATCATAAATCTATATTTAATTATTCAAACCATTGAGACTCTTACGTATTGTGTGCAATCCCGAAGTCTCGTGTTCAAAACTGGACATACGAATATTAATTATTATCCATAAACTCTAACAGTTAATACACAACCTACAAAGTAGACAATTGTAGCAACGAAATGTAATCGTACATGTGTTCATCCAATACACCAATCTTCTGTAAGAGTTGATTTAAACTTCATTACTTGATTTTGAGGCAATGTTATGCTTACTATCCTTTCATCAGAACAACCTTTTGGTGTTGGAAGAACCAAAACGACACCTTCATCGCCAATATTATCGATAACGCAACTTATGCAGATAGGTTTTTGTCCTCTAATTTCCATGTCATAAAATGAGGCATCACTCAAATCCACAAAGGTCAAATTCGCCCCGTAAATGAGAAGATCTGGAAGCTCTTTATCATTTCCCATTGCTTCTTTAATCTTCACTCGTTCATCATCCACATTTTCCATAATTAGGGACCCTAGTTCAAATGGCTCACTAGTGCATTAACGACTTTCACCGACGACATTTTTCCTACCATGACGTCGGCACCATAAAATCCTGACGACATGACGTCGACACCCTCTTGTCAACAATGCTCCGTCGCTATTCACCTTCCCGAAAAAAAACCCCGATTACACAGTGGGACCCACACGTTTTTCCAGTCAAAGTTTTTTGTGGTTCGACAATTTGGTACCGATGTCGTCGGGACCATACTACTAATTAAAGATTAGATTAGTTAAGCCTAATTACTTTATAAATTAATACCGATGACATGATGTCGGTATTAATTTATCTTGGTGGAGTAGGTTTAATAACTGGTGTAGGAATTTGTTCATTCTCTTTTGGTTCTTCTTCTACTTCGTCCTCACTATCATCATGAACAATAGTGGTTGTTTGGGTTGGGTTTGGTGGTGGATCATAAGATAGACCGCTACGAGTATATACAACATTCACATGCTCATTCCTCGTTTGAGGTGGACGATAAGATCCAGATGATGATGGTTTGGGGTTGGTTTGAGTATTGCTTGGCAAGGTACCCGATGGTCTTGCAGCAAGTTGATCGGAAAGACGACCAAATTTGGTTTCAAGATCTTGGATAGAAGCTTGATGATTCTTTTGTCCTTGTTCGACTTTGCTTTTGAGCATAAAGAATTGATTTTTCATGAATTCGTTCGTTTGTTTTTGAGCATGCACGAACTCACGCATGGTTTTTTCGAATTCAGATTCTTCGTTTTTTGTTTCACGTGATTGTGATGATGAACGGTTATCATCACGAGAAGATGTTTGACGATTTTCTTCAAGAGTTTGGGAATTTTGGGTATCATCCCTTGGTGGACGATCTTGCCAACCTCGATAATTTCTACCGTAGAAGTTTCCACGATATCCTCCATAGACATAATTGGCTTCGGCTTCGGGACCTCCCATGGGTTTATCATCACACTCGGATGATGAGTGATTTCCACCACAATGGGTACATCCCTCACGCATTTCTTTGATTTCTTTTTGGATACTTTGGAATTTAGAATCGATTTTGGAGGTGAGATCTTTCATCATATCCATGATTTTGGAATTTTCATTCGTCCCTTCCGCGAATGCAACGGATTTTCGTTGAGGTTTGGTTTTGGAATCCTTAGACCAATCAAGCTTAAGAAGTACACGGTCTTCTAATAAAGTGTAAGCTTCGTTAGGGGTCTTATAAAGGAAAATTCCTCCGGCATCAAGTATGCCTTGAGTTGTGTCATCTAGACCATGGTAAAAGATTTGAATGATATTACCACGAGACAATCCATGCCCATGACAACTTCGGAGCATGTTTTTCATTCGAAGCCAAGCTTCGACAAGATTTTCTCCTTCTTTTTTAGTAAAGCTACGAATTTCACCTAAGAGACGATCAAACATGGCCGGTGGAAAGAAACGTCCAACAAATGCTTCTCTCATTTGGTCCCAAGTTGTGATCACTCCGGGGCTTAATTCATTATACCAAATTTTTGCTTCTCCGGTGAGAGACGATGGAAAGAGTTTGAGTCGGATTGCATTTGCATTGGTATTTCCATAACGAAACATGTCACAAATTTCAAGAAAATCGGCGATATGTTTGTGTGGATCGGATTTAACTCGACCATCAAATTGGCTGTCTTTAATCATCGAGAGATGATGACCTTTGATAGTAAAGTTATCTCCAAGATTAACGGGAACAATGGCGGCTGCGGATGTAGGAGCTACAACCCTATTGGTATACCACATAGGTTCATCGTCTGCCATTGGAAATGGTAACTCAAGAAAAAGATTAACGATTGGATGAACTTCGGAAAGGTTTTCAAATGGTGGGTTAACGGTTTTTGGTATTCTTTGATCGGGTGGAATGAATGGAGTTCTCTTTTTGCAAAATAATCTTTCGGGATTAGACAATGGTGAACTTAATTCTTCGTTTGAAGAACGAGTGGTCATGCACGAGAAAAACGAGCCTATCGAAAAGGATTTAAAACTAAAAATTAAAATAATTTTTTTTTTATGAACAGTAGCAAGTGAACCGGACGGTCGGAGGAATGGACCGGCGGTTGGGATGTTTTTTATTTTTACCGAGAGTTAGAACCGGATGGTCGGAGGAATGGACCGTCGTTTTGGTCCGATTTAAGTTTTTCCGAGAGTAGGACCGCCGCGGTTTGGGAGTGAACCGGCGGTTTGCAGAGAATTTAAAAGAAAAAAAATTTAGAGCTTAACGAATACGAATTAAACGAATATGAATTAAACAAGAAAATTATAAACTAAAACTTTACAAAGAATGCGATCAAAACCCCGGCAACGGCGCCAAAAACTTGATGTGCCCGTTTCGAGTGCAAGTTTTAAATTTATAACACGATCTACCAATAATTCAAACGAAACACATACGAGCAAGTATACTTGTCCGTGTGTAGTAAGAGGTGAAATGGTAAGCCGAGGTCGTTCACAGGGATTTGTTTGGTTTTTGGGAGGTGAGTTTTGAATATAATATCAATCTTGTTCAACGATTCTAATAGCAAGCAAATAATTATGATTTAAATTCAATATATATAAAAACTACACTTGGCTAGACTAGTTTTGCACAATTATCTTGATATGATTATGATAATAATACCATTTGATTATGATCAATGAATTAGGTGGTGTTCTAATTCGACTAGTGGGTTTACTATTCCTATTGCTTCCAACACTTTCAATCCTCGTCAAGATTTTAAGATGACAAAAATAATATTTAAGATTTGATCAACCAAGACTAACACAACTCAATCACTTGATTCGCTTTCGTTTCACAAGCAATTTGTGAAAAACTAAAAGGGGGGGTTGAATAATTTTACGTCTTTTTAATTTATTATAAAAACTTTGTTTACTTTTAAAAACTTAGATTCGAATTTATCTGAACTCAACTCTTGAACAATATGAACAAATATAAGTAAATCTAAATTAACAATGCAAGTAAAGTAATGAAATGAAATGAAAGATAGAGATGGAAAGATCGAACCGCGAGACAAAGGATTTATAGTGGTTCGGCTACAAGGACACCTTCCTTGCCCTACTCCACTCCTCGAGCACCTAACTCGAGAGTTTTCTTCACTATGTCAACAAGCTCCCTTATGGCGGAGAAAACCTTACACAACTTTTGCTTACACCAATTTTACGACACAAAGCTAAATGTCGAGTTCTAATCGTAGCTAGAACCAATCTCACAACTTCAATCACAACTTCTTCATGACTTCTTCACAACTTCTTCACTACGGCTTCACAACTTTTTCACAACGGCTTCACAACTACTACACAACGGCTTCACAACTACTTCACGACCTAGCACTACTTATATACTCTTCTACTTCTTCACACCTTCACTACTTACATACCTTAACTTCTTCACAACTTCACTACTTACACACTAATCTAGCCTAAACAATTATGCTCACACATATCTAACAAATATACACAACTTATACAAATGAATGAATGATTTACAATTTTGATACACCAACAACTTGGATGGAAGAGATACACTAAGTTGTAATACTTCTTGTCTTGAAGGATAGAAGTATTCTTCTCTTGCACTTGAGAGGTTGAAGCTTTGGATCACTTGAAACAAAATCTTATAATTATATGATCAAAGGGTTTTTGAAGATATGAAATGAGATCTAAATTAGAAAAAATTTAGTGCAAAAGGTGAGGAAAAAGTCCAGGAATGAACCAGTATTTATAGGCAAAGCTGGGGACTGGAGGAGCGTGGCCGGTCCCCTTAATTAGGGGGCCGGTCCCCTTAATTATTAAGGGGGCCGCCTGCTCAAATTAAGGGGGCCGCCCAATGTATCCGTTGCCCAGCTTTGTCTTTTTGTGAGGAAGGTTTTTCTGGAACATTTTTGCCATTTTTGGTTGAAAATTTGAATTTATATATTTATAATAGATTAAACATATTTATTTAATACCAAAAATGATTTTCTAAAGGATATAAAATGTTTGTGACATTTTATAGAAATTCTAGTGATTAAGAAAATGTTCCTTTGATCATATAATGCATTAGTCATTTGTTTATTCATCCCTTAAGTGACTAAGTAGTAGAATTGAATATTTACAACTAAATACTTGTTTACGTCATAATCTTTCGTTTAATAATTTTACATTTTTTGATTATCAAAACGTACAGATATCGAAAGATGTTAATAATGATTTTAGGCATTATTTATATCAACAATCTCCCCCTTTTTGATGATTACAAAATCTAAACTCATTAAATTAAAAATAAAATTTTTAGACAAGTATTTAGTGAGTTTATATTTACTTCTCCCCCTTTTTGTAGCATCAAAAAGGTTATGCCGACTAGAGCTCCCCCTTGATGTATACTCCCCTCGTTCGAGGGCACCAAGGAGACGAGCTATGGAAATCTTGGCTTCAAAAACAAGTTAAGAACACAATACATATATATGTATAGCAAAAATATTTAGAACAAACAACTAATCTATTCATGCATTCAAGATGATCATGTATAACACATGAATCATCATTACATCACACAATATGCTTAAAACATAAGGATTACGACATAAGTAAAAGATACTAATGGTCCTAATATTGCCAAAGAGAGCGATTGGACTTGCTTGCAACACAAAAGGGTGAGGAATTTTATTTTGGGGCGAAAAGCATGTGAATAGGACTTTGATATTTGATGGTGAGGGAAATGGAGCGGATAGAGTGGATCTAACGATGTTATATCGGGTTAGAGGAGGAATAGGATGAGGGCGAGTGAGTAGATATTCGATCAAGGAAATATCTTCACTTAAGTGGAGGATTTGTTTTTGAAGGAAGATGCAGCAAGCACAATAGTGGGTGTAATTTGTAACTTGAACCAAGTTAAGAGAGTGGGGTAAGCAATTTGAGTAGGGTGAGGATGGAGGTTGTCCCTTGTTGCGTTGTGCAAGGTGCATAGCAAGGAGATCACTAAGGTCGTGGATTTGGTTAATTTCTTCATGAAACTTCTGCTTTTCTGTGGGAATGTAGATTTGATCAATTGGTGGGAATGGATGAAATTGGGGTGTGTGGTTTGAGGAAAAGTTTGATGTTTGACCAATATGAGGATTTTCGAAGGTTTCATTGAAGTTGGTTTGAGGTTTGGAAGTATAGTTTGGAATGAATGTGGATGTTTGGCCAACACGATAGGGTTTGTAAAATGGTTCAATGGAATGAGCTTGAGATCTTGGAGAGTAGTTGGGAACAAATGAGGATGGAGGTGATGGTTGTCTAGTCACACCATTTGTTGAGATGGACTTGTTGTGAGGGTTAGTTTTTCTTTTCCACACGCGTTTTTCGGTCATCCTTGCTAACCTTGAGGTTTTTGGTTTTGATTTTATGGGAGAAGACATGATGAGATGAGTGAAGATGGTGAGGAATGGGGTTATTTATAGTGGAGGATTGATGTGATTAAGGATGGATAAAGTTGTTGTGGTGATTAGGACAAAATATGTTTGTGAATTTAGGGAAGAGTAGGATGAAATGGGCTAAAAAACAGAAAAAGATTCTGTGAACTCTACATTTAGATGGCCGGTCCCCTTAGTTATGGGCCGGTCCCCTTAATAATTAAGGGGGCCGCCTCATGAATTAAGGGGGCCGCCCATCTGATGGTATTCAGAGTTCCAGAAATGGGTTTTTCTGCAGGAATAGGTAAGGAGGGCTATGTTTTGAGTTTTTGGTTTTAGGCAAGTCCAACTCTTTGAGGCAAGAAAGTATGTAATATATTAATAATTATGCATGCAAGACATATTAATAAAACAAATAAGCAAGCAAGAAATTCTATTTAGCAATCAGGAATATTAAAACGAGTAATCATATAAGGCAAGGATAATAGAACAAAGGCACTAGGAACTAACAAGGAATTAGTGATGGAACAAATGTGGAGATGTGATTAGCAATTTTGTTCTAGTGTGTGCCTATATGCAACAAATGTGGAGATGTGATTGTTTCGACTCCTAAATGCAAAAATTTCATAAGAAACAATCCAAAGTCTCCTTGATTTGATTTTGCTTAATTTATAAATATCAAAGATATATATTAGGTTATATATTTTGACAATTCACGTGAGATTTTATGCATGAAAGAAAAATGTTTTTAGCATTATTCAACAATGCAAGAAAAATGGTTTTCATGTGTTTTCCTAGATGTGAGAATGATTTGAATAAAATAGATTGGGTTTTGTATATAAATATGTTTATGCAAAAGAAAAATGTTTCTCAATCTTTAATTTTGTGCAAAACAGATTCCTAGACACAGATGAGAAGAAGGAAGAAAGAAAGAAGAAGAATTTTTGTCAGACAGATGGCCGGTCCCCTTAATGAGAGGCCGGTCCCCTTAATAATTAAGGGGGCCACCTTTATAACATTAAGGGGTCCGCCCATCTGACGATTAAAAAAATGTACCAAAAATGCAGAAAATTCAGTCAATTTGTTCCATCATTCCTAGGCCTAAACGTAAGTGGTTAAAGAGTTCGCGCTTAAGGGGCTTAGTGAATATGTCCGCTATGTTATCTTCCGATGCAACCTTTTCTATAGATATGTTTCCTTTTGGAACGTTATCGCGAAGGAAGTGGTGACGTATTTCTATATGTTTAGTCCTAGAGTGTTGAACGGGATTCTTACTCAAATCTATAGCACCTTTATTATCACACATAATTGGGACATTATCTAACCTAAATGCCATAATCTATGAGAGCTTGTTTCATCCATAGTGCTTGTTGACATGCCTTTCCAGCGCTTACGTATTCGGCTTCTGTAGTAGAAATAGCAAGAGCGGTTTGCTTCTTCGAAAACCAAGATGTTAGGAAATATCCCATGAACGTGCAAATACCGCTAGTGCTCTTTCTATCCACGTAGTCTCCCGCATGATCCGAATCCGCATAGACGATGGTTTCTATGCCGGATCCCTTAGGATACCATAATCCTAAGTGTATAGTGACTTTAATGTATCGGAAGATACGCTTAACCGCTTCCAGGTGAGTGGTTTTGGGATCCTCTTGAAAGCGAGCACAAAGGCAGACACTAAACATGATATCCGGTCTACTTGCCGTTAGGTATAGTAAACTACATATCATCCCTCTATACTTAGTGTTTTCTACGGACTCACCTTCTTCATCTCTTGTGAGTTTTACTTCCGTAGACATCGGTGTTTTCATAGGCTTAGAGTCTTCTAATCCAAATTTTTTAAGCATCTCCTTAATGTACTTAGATTGATTAAAAAATATTCCATCTTCTAATTGTTTTATCTGTAATCCTAGAAAGAAATTTAGTTCACCCATCATACACATCTCAAACTCATCATGCATGATTTTGGCGAATTCATCACACATATCCTGACAAGTCGATCCAAATATAATGTCGTCGACATATATTTGGACAATGATGAGATTTGGGCTTTTCTTTTTCGTGAAAAGAGTGTTATCTACCATTCCCATGGAATAATCATGTTTAATAAGAAAAGCTTTTAATCGATCATACCAAGCCTTAGGAGCTTGTTTAAGTCCATATAAAGATTTCTTGAGTTTATAAACATAATCAGGTTTTGCGAAGTCAATGAATCCTGGAGGTTGTGCCACGTATACCTCCTCATTGATAAAACCGTTAAGGAATGCACTTTTCACATCCATTTGAAATAACTTAAAGTCTAGGGCGCATGCATAGGCAAGGAGTATTCTTATAGATTCTAATCTAGCTACGAGGGCATAAGTTTCGTCATAATCAATTCCTTCTTGTTGATTATAACCTTGGGCAACTAACCTAGCTTTGTTCCTAGTAACAATTCCATTTTCATCCAACTTATTTCTATAAACCCATTTAGTTCCTATGATGGTCATGTTCATGGGATTTGGGACTAGTTCCCAAATGTCATTTGTTTTAAATTGATTTAGTTCTTCTTGCATAGCAATAACCCAACTTTCATCTTTTAAAGCCTCATTTATATTTTTAGGTTCTATTGTTGAGAGGAAACAAAAGAAGTTATTTTTATCTTGAGCTTGTGATCTAAGAGTTCTTTGATTTAGGCTTCCTATTATATTATATAATGGGTGTGATTTAGATTCCTTAACATTTACTATTTCGTTTTCTCCTAGTGTTATATTTTCATTATCATCACCTAAGGGTTTAGTTTTACTAACCTCAATAGCTTCTTCTTCAACTAGGTCATCATCTTCTAGAGGCAATGTTTTAGGTGGTGGTGGAGTTTCATCAAATGTTACATTTAATGACTCTTCTACTTTCATAGTGTGTTTATTAAGTATTATATAAGCTTTACTATTTTGCGAATACCCTAGAAAAATTCCTTCGTACGACTTAGGGTCAAACTTAGTAAGGTAATCCTTTGTATTGAGAACAAAACATTTGCTCCCGAATACCCTAAAGTAATTTAGATTGGGTTTTCTACCTCTTAATAACTCATATGGGGTTTTTCCTAAAATTCGCCTAATTGAGACTCTGTTTATTATATATGTTGATGTATCTACGGCGTGACACCAAAATTTTTGTTGGATAGATTGTTCATTTAGCATTGTTCTACTCATTTCTTGTAAGGAACGATTCTTTCTTTCTACTACCCCATTTGATTGTGGAGTGCGAGGGGCGGAGAAATTGTGAGATATTCCATTTAAATTACAATATTTTCCGAACTGCACTTCGTTATCAAATTCCCGACCATGGTTCGTCCTAATAGATACTATAGAACATCCTAATTTGTTTTGAATCATTTTACTAAATATTTCAAACTTATTAAAGGCTTCGGTTTTATCACTTAAAAATCTAGTCCACGTGTATCGTGAATAGTCGTCTACAATTACTAAGGTATAACGGTTACCTCCGTAACTCCGCACAGCGGATGGACCAAAAAGGTCCATGTGTAATAATTCTAGGCATCTAGTAGTGGAGACTATATTCTTAGCTTTGTGACTAGCATGTGCTTGTTTTCCAATTTTACAAGCATCGCAAAAATGTTGATCATATCTTAGGTTTGGCAAATTTCTAACTAATTCCTTAGAGGCTAGGGATTGTATTTGTTGCATATTTGTGTGACCTAATCTCCTATGCCACAATGTAGAGTTTTCATCTAAGGTTGCTAGACATATTTTATCTTCCGGTTTATTTCATAGTTTCATGACATAAACGCCACCTTTCCTAATTCCTCTACCTATGACCTTTCCGTCCTTAACTATTTCGCTATCTTTATCGGTAAAGGTAACCCTACACTTATTATCGCATATTTTTCCTATACTAAGCAAGTTGTATGTTAAATTATCTACATGCTCAACATTTTCAATAGTTAGGGAGTCTTGAGAAATCGTACCTTTGCC
The DNA here is from genome assembly GCA_021014915.2 of Artemisia tridentata subsp. tridentata. Classification (NCBI taxonomy): domain Eukaryota; kingdom Viridiplantae; phylum Streptophyta; class Magnoliopsida; order Asterales; family Asteraceae; genus Artemisia; species Artemisia tridentata. Next base: position 395,100,232 of record CP139505.1, read on the forward strand.
AATGATTTTTCCACACAAGTCACTACCGAAAATAACATTACCTCTGTTGTATGCCTTGTAGGAGGAAAATAGCTTGTGATTCCCTGTCATGTGCTTCGAGCATCCACTATCCTTAATCCATTCGTCGGGCTCCAAATTCATTCCTAGACATATTTCATCGGTAGCTTGAGCTACAAGACATTTTTCGTCGTTTGCTTTGTCCGCTTCGTCTTTGTCGCTATCACTCCATGCTTTACTAACAAAGGCGCTTTAGTAATCATAACCCGGTGGCTTTGGACATTCGCCAATGAGATGGTTTGGGCTTCCACATCTAAAGCACTTTGTTTTCCCGTAGTTATCATTCCTATTTCTTTGAAGCGATCTTCTTTCATCTCGTGGTTGTCTTGTGAATCTTCCTCGTCTCTTGAAAAATTTCTTGAACTCTCTTACGGTCATTGCATATTCTTCGTCTTCACTATAGCCACTTGAATCGTCATCATCACTAAGTTCCTTTTTGGCTTTTAGCGCAAGAGATTTGATTTGATCTTTCTTGCTCTTGACCGTTTCCGAGTCTCTCTTTATAATTTCTTCATGAACCTTCAAGTTGCCGATAAGTTCATCAAGCGAAAACGTCATCAATTTCGATTCTTCAATAGTCGTGACCTTCGCGCGCCATTTTGGATGTAATGCTCTAAGAAATTTCCTTACACAATTTTTGCTAGAAAAAGTTTCATCAACTGCTTTTAAACTTATGATAATAGTGTTAAATTTAGCAAATGCATTATCAATAGATTCCTCTTCAGGAATTGTAAATTGTTCATATTGTTGAACAAGAAGATCTATTTTGTTGTCTTTGACTTGACTATTACCTTGGTGAGTGATTAATAAAGAATCCCAAATTTCTTTTGCGGTTTGACACATAAAAATTCATTCATATTCTTTGCGTGATAATGCATTATAAATTACCATTTTAGCCTCATTATTTTTTGCTAGTTTCTTTTTTAAATCATCATTTTGTTTTTCAAAAGGTACAATTTCATCTATTTTAGTTAAAGGATTATTTTGAATAGGGGAAAAATCACCATAGGTAATAACATGCCAAAGATCAAGATCTTTTGATTTCACATAAGTTTCGAATCTATTTTTCCAATAAAGAAAACCATCACTCTCGAATAGTGGTGGTCTTTGCATAGATTGCCCTTCTAAATATTTTTCGGATTCCATAGATCGTTTCAAGTTTTAAAATACAATTTATTTTAAAAATCTTGTTTGACGTGGCTCTTGATACCAGTTGTGGAAAACTAGAAGGGGGGGGGGGGTTGGATAGTTTTACGTCTTTTTAATTTTTTATAAAAACTTGGTTTACTTTTAAAAACTTATATTCGAATTTATGTGAACTCAACTCTTGAACAATATGAACAAATATAAGTAAATCTAAATTAACAATGCAAGTAAAGTAATGAAATGAAATAAAAGATAGAGATGGAAAGATCGAACCGCGAGACAAAGGATTTATAGTGGTTCGGCTACAAGGACACCTTCCTTGCCCTACTCCACTCCTCAAGCACCTAACTCGAGAGTTTTCTTCACTATGTCAACAAGCTCCCTTATGGCGGAGAAAACCTTACACAACTTTCGCTTACACCAATTTTACGACACAAAGCTAAATGTCGAGTTCTAATCGTAGCTAGAACCAATCTCACAACTTCAATCACAACTTCTTCACGACTTCTTCACAACTTCTTCACTACGGCTTCACAACTTTTTCACAACTACTTCACAACGGCTTCACAACTACTTCATGACCTAGCACTACTTATATACTCTTCTACTTCTTCACACCTTCACTACTTACACACCTTAACTTCTTCACAACTTCAATACTTACACACTAATCTGGCCTAAACAATTATGCTCACACCTATCTAACAAATATACACAACTTATACAAATGAATGAATGATTTACAATTTTGATACACCAACAACTTGGATGGAAGAGATACACCAAGTTGTAATACTTCTTGTCTTGAAGGATAGAAGTATTCTTCTCTTGCACTTGAGAGGTTGAAGCTTTGGATCACTTGAAACAAAAGCTTATAATTATATGATCAAAGGGTTTTTGAAGATATGAAATGAGATCTAAATCAGAAAGTTTTTAGTGCAAAAGGTGAGGAAAAAGTCCAGGAATGAACCAATATTTATAGGCAAAGCTAGGGACTGGAGGAGCGTGGCTGGTCCCCTTAATTAGGGGGCCGGTCCCCTTAATTATTAAGGGGGTGCCTGCCAAATTAAGGGGTCCGCCCAATGTATCCGTTGCCCAGCTTTGTCTTTTTGTGAGGAAGGTTTTTCTGGAACATTTTTGCCATTTTTGGTTGAAAATTTGAATTTATATATTTATATTAGATTAAACATATTTATTTAATACCAAAAATGATTTTCTAAAAGATATAAAATTTTTGTGACATTTTATAGAAATTCTAGTGATTAATAAAATGTTCCTTTGATCATATAATGTATTAGTCATTTGTTTATTCATACCTTAAGTGACTAAGTAGTGGAATTGAATATTTACAACTAAATACTTGTTTACGTCAAAATCTTTCGTTTAATGATTTTACATTTTGTGATTATCAAAACGTAGAGATATCGAAAGATGTTAATAACGATTTTAGGCATTATTTATATCAACACAATTGACAACCACACTATTTTAGTTTTCCAAGTTCAACCAAGTTACTTATGAAATGGTCAATACATAAGGTAACACCCTCATATACAAAGGTTTACAACTAATTGACTAACAATGTCTTTTTCAACCCATTACACTATTAGTAATTAACCAAACTTGATAACTCTTTGGTGGAGAAAACTCTTAATAGTACAATTCGATCTTAGTATTAGCTTTTCATTTAACTAGAACCATGGAGTCATAATCAACCAAGAATCATGTCACAAACACCATCTAGGCAAGTGCACAAGGCACTTAGCCACTCATGGCAAAAAAAGAAATAACCACAAGAATTTTATCACTAGAAAACATGATTAAAAAGTCTTACAAAAGTTGTAATGATGATTACAAGATTTAGGAACTCTTGTGAGATGATCAACAAAGATTCCTTGAATGATTAAATTGATGATTGGTGAATGTAAGCTTCTTCTTTTCCTGCGTTTTTTTTTCCCTTATCGCCCTTATTGAGAGAGTAAAATACTTGTAGTAGTTGTTGATGAATCTTATGTCATGGATTGTGTTTTTTTTAATTGTCCTCCTTCTTTTCCATCCAAGCATACATATATATAAGATGACTCCCCTTGGTCACCAAGCAAAATACTTGAGCCCAAAGTGTCATAAATTTCTGCACTTGGAGTAAATGAAGTGTAATGGCAACCCATATGAAGAGTTAGCTCATTAAAGATAGTCTTTAAATGTGCCAGCAATTGTATCAACCCAAGGTTGAAGGTCTCAACCTAAGGTTCAGATTCCAGCCCAAGGTTTGGAGTAAGGTTGGCATGACTTTGTTGAACCTTGGGTTGAACTTAAACAGTCAATGTATTTCTTAAACCTTTGGTTGGAGAAGTAAGCCATAATTCTTTTCATATAAATTTTCATTCATTTCATCAATTCTTGATCTTTTCTTGAACTTGGAAATCATTGCAATCTTGATTCTTTATCTTTAACGATCCTTCCAAAGCCTTGATTGTGAGAAGAATCTTACGTTTGTGCAAAAGCTCTTGATTTAACAATTTTCTTCATCTTTTTAGCCATTTACTTGAACTTGATTGTACCTGAACCTAAATACATCTTTTGTACCTTTTTAAGCATAATATGTTCACAAATACAACCAAATACAATGCATAAACATAGAAATAACGCAACTAAAACATGTGCAAAATGAGCGTTATCATATACGTACGAGTATAAATTGCATTCGAATCAAGAAACATGCTACACCCTATCTCTTTCGTCACTGATTTAGACAAAATAAAAGATATGTGCTCAAACAAACTATGCAATAAATGCGGCTAATGAATATCCAACTACCACACCCTAGGCTACAGCAGCTAGGATTTCAGAAACGACAAACATCTTTTCAAAATTTAAAAAATGAATTGGTGTCCATGTATGTCTCGGAATATGATTGCACGTGGATGGCTAGGATAAAAACTACAAAAGATATACATAAACCCTTCATAATTCTAACCCTAGATCGCTTTTCCATTGCGCCCAAAATACACATACACAATACTGTGCTTCGTGCTTCTTCTGAGTTTTAAGGTAATTTCCCTCCCCAATTTGTTGACCTCTTACTCTCATTGCTCTTATTTCAAGATGAGTATGGCAGCAAAAAGGATCATTAGGCAACAAAAATGTACCTTATCAGAACAGGCTTTAACAGAATTTCTTGGAAAATACCCTATATCCAAGGAGTGCAAAGTTATTCTTCCAAAAGAAAACCAAAATATATTTGATGCTCCAACGGGGTATGTGGGGCTTTATGTGCATGCATTTACAGAATCCAACTTTAGGATTCCAATCCATCCCCTAATCTTAGAGTTCTTACAATATTATCAAGTACATGTTTCCAGGTTGAATCCCTTTGGCTTAGCCAAGTTGACCACCTACATTGTTGTATGCAAAGCTTATGGCTATGAACCAACGCTTAATGTACTTAGAGGCTATATTAATTTTTGCCCTGGTGGAGATTGGTTAACCTTAGCTAAGAGAAGTGAGCCTGATGTGCCTTACTTAATAACTAAACCTTTTGCTAATATAAGAAAATGGAAAGGTCTATTTTTCTATGTACAAAGCACAATCATACCTCCCGAATACCCAGCTTTGCTAGATAAAGCATTCTGGTTTGACGAGAAATGCTTTGATGATCCTTTGCCGCACTTTATAAGAAACAATACCCTTTACCAACGTTTTGTACGCCATCCATTTGATGTTCAAACTTTTGCTGAACCGATATTGTATATGGCGGGCATTGTTGATCATTGGGAAGGCTCCCCGTTGAAACCTGAGATAATGTGTGAAGACAAAAGTATGTATATACCCATTCAAATAAAGTAAATAACTTATCTTCTGATATTTATCTCTTTCATTTTGTTGTTGCAGGAATGGCATTCAGAAATTTCGTAGTAGCCCGTGGTATCAGAGAGGTTAGTTTCGTCCCCCAAGATCCAAAGAATGTGAGCTACGGAGTAGGCTCTCCGTCAACATCCGTTAACAATAACGAGTGTCCGCACTTTGTGGAAAATGTAGTAGATTCCAATGATCCCCTTATCAAGGAATTTCATGCGAGGCTCATAGGGTCTTCCGGCATGTCAGACAAGAAGAAAAGTAGGAGAGGAAAAGTTGCCATGTCTGTGAAAACACCTCTGAAAAGGAAATTATCTCTTCCGACCCCTCCGACAAGAACGGTGAAACCCAAAGACCCCCATGCTAAAACCTTTATACCTACTACCCTAAAGATTCCTGAAGATGATACTCCTAGTAAGTTAAAATCTTGCATACGTAATGAATATTATTCATCATATGACTCATGTCACCTTTTGGTTAAAATAACTAAATCTACATATGATTTTGTTTGCTCGACATGTTTATTTATCGATGAAAATTATTGTCTTCTTAAATGTCATGTACTTTTGTTATACGTAGTAGTAGTATATATAACTTCACATTTAATAACTCACAATCCATCATTTGAAAAGAGCTCACAAACTTTGCTGAAACGAGATGGGAGTAGTTATTTGCATAGCTTTCAAGAAAAAATCCATTTTGAAATACGAGAAATAGAAAGAGTAAAAAGTAATTGCCATTACTCTATATATTAAAATGGAGCGTCGAGTAATAGAATGAGTAAAAAGTAATTGCCATTACTCTATATATAATGGAGCGTCGAGTTTTGCTACAGTTGTTGTAGCAGTGTTGGGCTCGCTTTTGGGCTGTGGGCTCCCTCTTTTCCCCTTTCGTTTGTTCCCTCGCTTCTTTTATCTCTATCCGAACGCTAGCAATACGGTACCTACCTCATTTATTTACCCTTTTTCCGGACGCTAATAATGTGGTACCTAAACCTTACTTGGCTGCCGGTGTTGTTTACTTGCGGATCGGTTATGGTAGCTGTTCTTTGTGGTAGATTTCTTTTGCTTATGTAGCTGTTCTTTGTGGTAGTTTTTTTTTTTTTGTGGTAGGTTATTTGTTCATCGTTTGGTTATGTGCTTGCGGATCGGTTACGGTGTTTTTTTGTGGTGCTTGCGGGCGGATCGGTTATGATACCTGCTCTTTTAGATGTCTTTTGCTTATGTAGCTGTTTTTTTTGGTAGTTGCTTTTTTTTTGTGGTACGTTATTTGTTCATCTTTTGCCGTGGCTTATTTGTTCATCTTTTGCTTATGTAGCTACTTCTTTTGGCGTAATCTGCCGATATTTTGTTTCTTTATGGTTTATGATTTAGATCTATATTTTTTTAGACGTCTTTTGCTTTGTCGTAGGTTATTTGTTGATCTTTCCCTTATGTAGCTGCCTTTTGTGGTACTTGGTGTTTGTTTTTTTTTGTGCCTTATTTGTTCGGCTTTTGCTTATGTGCCTGCTTCATCCGTTTTTAGGTCCGATATTGGAATTTTAGATCTATAGCTGTTTTTATGGTTTATGGTTTAGATCTTTAGATGTTTTGTGTGGCTAAAAAAATTATCTTGATATTAGTTTGTGTTACTCTTTTATTTACTTTAGTTTATAATTTCTTTATGTATGTTTATGCAGTTACTCTTTCATATTGTGATGCGTTTGTTGACTCACTTGATATGTCACCTATACCTGTTATTAGTGGAAATAGCAGATATGAGTGCCATATCAAGTGGTGTAACCAACGTTTCATATTTTTTTGGCGGGATTCAGTTTACTTATTTGCCTTTTTCTTCTGTGTTGGTGCCACAGCTGCCTTGCAAAGGTATTCGCGGCGCAATTCTTGAATGTCATAGTATAAATACTGACTATGTAACTGGATCCGTTTCGCAAACGCCTTCAGCTTAGATCGGCTATTATATAATCAGGTGGTGGCATGGCAATTACCGGACGCCATAGTGTAAACAATAGCTAAGCAACCGGTCTTATTTTGCAGCCACTACCTCTTTTCAGCTGTCTCTGTACAGCGCCTGGGATAATTTTCTCAGCTTACATTTTCTGAACGCATGTTGCTTGGCAAGGTAACCAAGATTGTGGTTGCAGCCATGCCGTGTGTTTAGTGTTCCTTGCAAAGGTTTCGCTAATACAGTTCTTAAATATCATGGTATGAATACTGCCTATGTAACTGGATCCGTTGTGCGGCTGCCCTCGATTTAGAGTGGCTGCTGTTGCTGCATTTGCCATAACAGCCTTCACCTCAGTTTCGAGCTGTGGCCTCACGCTTTTTCCCTTTCATTTGTTTGCTCGCTTCTTTTAGCCTTTTTTCGATGGCTACCAAATGAGAGAATGCACTGGAGAATGCGGTAACTACCTCATTTACTCTTGCATTCTCCTATATATAATGGAGCGTGGAGTTTTGTTACAGTTGTTGTACCAGTGTTTGTAACCAACGTTTCATTTTTTTTTGGCGGGATTCAGTTTACTTATTTGCCTTTTTCTTCTGTGTTGGTGCCACAGGTGCCTTGCAAAGGTATCCGCGGCGCAATTCTTGAATGTCATAGTATAAATACTGACTATGTAACTGGATCCGTTTCGCAAACGCCTTCAACTTAGATCGGCTATTATATAATCAGGTGGTGGCATGGCAATTACCGGACGCCATAGTGTAAACAATAGCTAAGCAACCGGTCTTATTTTGCAGCCACTACCTCTTTTCAGCTGTCTCTGTACAGCGCCTGGGATAATTTTCTCAGCTTACATTTTCTGAACGCATGTTGCTTGGCAAGGTAACCAAGATTGTGGTTGCAGCCATGCCGTGTGTTTAGTGTTCCTTGCAAAGGTTTCGCTAATACAGTTCTTAAATATCATGGTATGAATACTGCCTATGTAACTGGATCCGTTTTGCGGCTGCCCTCGATTTAGAGTGGCTGTTGTTACTGCATTTGCCATAACAGCCTTCGCCTCAGTTTCGAGCTGTGGCCTCACGCTTTTTCCCTTTCATTTGTTTGCTTGCTTCTTTTAGCCTTTTTTCGATGGCTAGCAAATGAGAGAATGCACTGGAGAATGCGGTAACTACCCCATTTACTCTTGCATTCTCCTATATATAATGGAGCGTGGAGTTTTGTTACAGTTGTTGTACCAGTGTTGGGCTCGCTTTTGGGTTGTGGGCTCCCGATTTTTCCCTTTCGTTTGTTCCGTCGCTTCTTTTAGCCTTTTTCCAATCACTAACAAATGATAGAATGCACTGGAGATTTATACGTGTCTCTTCCCTGTGGTTCTCTTGGTGGTTGTGCAGATCTTCTTCATGAACTTTTATTGGTTGCTGTAGCTGTTTAACTTTACCGGACGGCAATACGTTTATGGTTTGTGTGTTTGCTTCTTATGATCTACATGTTGATGTCTTATTAGTTTCTTTTTTAGATGCATTTTGCTTATGTAGGTGTTTTTTTTGCTACTTCCTGTTTTTTTGTGGTAGGTTATTTGTTCAGCTTTTGCTTATGTGTCTGGCTGCTTGACCGCCGATATTGTTCACTTGCCAATCTTTTATGGTCACTGCTCTTTTAGGTGTATTTTGCTTATGTAGCTATTCTTTGTCGTGCTTGCTGTTTTTTGTGGTCACTTATTTGTTAATCTTTTGCTTATGTGCCTGCTTCTTTTGTCGTAATCTGCCGATATTTTGTTTGTTTATGGTTTATGATTTAGATTTATATTATGGATCCGTTTATCCGTTTTGCGCCTGCCCTCAACTTAGACTCGCTATTGTATAATTAGGTTGTGCTGTGACAACTACCAGACGGGATAGTATAACCAATAGCTAAGTAACTGGCCTTATTTTGCAGCCACTACCTCTTTTCAGTTGTCTGTGTACAGTTACTGTGATACTTTTCTCAGCTTACATTTTTTTTAATACATGTTGCTAGGATTGTGGTTGCACCCATGACGTGTCTTTAGTATTGACTCAGTGTGCTTTTCTCGGTATCTCTGCAGATGTTCTTTGTAAACTTTTGACGGCTGCTGTAGAAATGTTGTGATTTTCATATCAAATAATGAACACGCATAGATGTTTGCGCAATAGGCTGTGATGAGTCTGTGAGTCTGATTTAAGAAGTGAATCCCTGGCACTTGGCAGGGCAAACTTTTAGATTTGCAACCGTGCCAGGTGTATTTACTTCTTGCGATCGCTTATTAATATCAATCCAATGATATAAAACTCATAACTTCTTCACAGATCTGAGCTAAAATGTTTAAGTTTGTCGCTTATTGGTTGTGATAGCCTGTCATGAATCTGTCACTCTGGTTAAAGAAGTTAATATGTGGCTCTTGGTAAGCCAATCTTTTAGATTTGCACCCGTGGCAGGTGTATTTACTTCTTGCAATCAGTTATTAATATCAATCCAATGATATCAAATTCTGAATTTATCTACAGATCCAAGTCAGATAACGTAAAACTAAAGATTGTAAAAAAAATAGACAGAATATCAGTGATGGATGTATGGCAACCAGTCACGGTTACTGCATATATGCAGCTATACCCAATTTTGTATGGTGTATACATCCATCATTGATACTTTGTTGTTGTTTTTTGTGCTGCACAATTTTTTTACACTGAACTGTGTCACTGCATATAATTGCCTCCTTTCAACTACTACTGTATTTACATGGTATTTACACTCACCATTCATAGTTTTTAAATCTTTGCGTAGTGATTGACTTCATATACATAATTTATTAATATTTTTTATTGTTCAGGTTTGTCTTCTTGCATATCCTAATGACCAGAAGTTAAGGACCGGTTAAATTTCACAACCTGTTTTTATATTTACTGTATTCATGTACATAGTTTGATCATCTTTTTCTGTTCTTCAGGTTACCTGCTCCATTTACATGGCTTTTCTCTGTGGTTTACATGCTGATATAAACTTTGCTTTGCCCCAGTTTCAATTCCTAATAGAATGCACTATATATATATATATATATATATATATATATATATATATATATATATATATATATATATATATAACATGTAAAATACATAAATACATACACACTTTTTTTTGGGTGCATATCTTTGTTATTCATTATTCTATTAAAAGGTTTACACTAACACATTATATATATATATATATATATATATATATATAATATATATATATATATATATATATATATATATATATATATATATATATATATATATATATATATACTAGTTTTCAAAGCCCGCCCGATGGGCGGGCATGACTTATAGTTGTTGTTTTGAAAAAATAAGTTAACGAAAAATAAGATATAAATGTACCAAAATTTTATTCAATGCATTAAGAATGAAAAGAAATTAACGGTTATCGAATATGTGAGAAAAAAAAAGTTTCAAAGGGGTACGCAAGAATAAAGTATCAAAGCATAGCATGTTTGATGGGCGAGCAGTCCTTATAAATATCCTTATAAATATCGTTAAAAAACTTAAGTTAACAAAAAATAAGGTATAGGTATAACCAACACTCGAATGAGTCTTTCCAGGATGTGCATATCGAGCTATCTGAACGGGAACATTCCTTCTTGTACTTGTTGCGTCTACATCCCTTTGTTCTTTTGGTTCAAGCTTCACTGTGATGTTTTTACTCTGTGCATTCAGACACATTTGTTATTAGGGAGTAGTAAATTAAAAAAACTAAAAGAAAAGTTAATTGTAGGTTACCCCGTCCATTTTGACACCCATTTATCCGTATTAACCAATTAACTTACCCGCCCATTTTCCAACATCCAAGTATTCCTTAAGGTAAAGAAAAAAGTAATTATATAATGATGGCCTGTTTTAAGTAATATAAGCGTTTGCTATACGGGCTCTTCATACGAAATAAGAACAGAAGATCACAACATTAAAATTATCACAAAATATCAAACTATGTACCGGGAAGAATGATAATCAATAGCTGTTGAGGGCTATAAAAGAATTATCACGTTAGGTTTGACTTGTGGATTACCCGGTTTTCTTTCCCTACCATGATATATCAATGATCTTTCAAAATTCAAAGAGTAAGCAATAAAAGTGGTACCTTCATGAATTTAACAACTTTATTTTCCAATTATGTTGTAGGCCTCGATCGTCTTTACTCGAAATGCCATGATATTGTTTAGCATTGACAAAAGCATGTTCCTCTTCCATTACTGAACCTACCAATTATCAAAGAGATTTACATTAATGTAAACAAAGAATAATAATACTCTTGAGTGACGTATAAGAAGATAGTTAAAAAATCCAAACAATGCAATTAAATTAATTGGATGGGAATTAATAAGGATATACTTGCGATCTGTTTTTTTTTTTTTTTTTTTTTTTTTTTATATATATATAAATATCCAAATCCCAACCCGTTTTACAATGGAAATTGCTCGTTGTTGCCCCAACCGTTTTGATCCGTTAATTAACACGTCCGTCCTGCCAACTCTAAGTTTCGTTGACCTACATTAGTCACTGAATCCATCGTTGTCAAGTATCTTTTGTTTATGAATATCGTTATCATATTTTTCTTTAACAAAAGGAGGGTGTTAAATGTTTTTATTGTTGTTTGTAAGTGAATTATATATTTAGAGATACAATAATTGGAAAACAAAGAAGTAATAAGACTTATGAATATTGAGTAGATATGTGCACCAATCCATTTCAAATATCTTATTCATGTCGGTCAAGCAAGGACTATGTTACAACACATGCTCTGTTTTGACACATGAGATTCTAACTAACTACATTGCAACTGACACCCAAACATGGGACTAACACAGAAGGAAAACTAACACCATACTTCATTCGACACACCGGGACCGACATACAAACATGGGACTTACGCACATTGAAAATTAACACTATACTTCATTTGACACACTGTTCATTTGGCACATCAACATACTAACTTACACATGCCTAAATGGGACTGTTCATTTGGCACATCAGAATACTATAATTGTCATACGTGACTGACACACAAGCATAACACACACAACACACCTTACAACAACACCAACGAAGCACAACCGAAAGAAACCCACACTCAGCGAGATTCTGTATAAGTTCTTAATTTAAAGTACCTAAGTCATTGGAAAAGGCTGACTGAAGAGTACACACATGTGACTCCTTCCCGTGGTTCCTGTTTGTCTAAATGATTGGAATGACTCAGTTACGGTGTATTTGAGCCGGACACTATATTGTTTCTTGAAATGGCTAATATAGAAGACTTCAAATTCAACTCATTGACACCCGACCCTATATTATTTTGACCCATTACCCAACCCGCTCATTTTGCCACAATACCACCTACACAATGCCCTCATATATGCTAGATTAAAAGTGGGAAATAATATAGTGTTGCAATTGGTAGAATCATCCATTCATAGACTCAAGTTAATCAAGATGTAGGGTTTACATTTACCATATGCTTATATATTCATAGATCTGTTTTTTTGGACATCACAATACCAACTACAATTGGATCCCTAGTCAACTCTGCAACTGCCTTTAACCATGATAAGTTAACTTTTTTCCCGTTAAACAATGGTTTATTTGATAGCAATTCAACCATGATACACCCTAATGACCGTATATCAATTGCAGTAGAATGGTGTTTTGATCCAAATAAAAGCTCTGGCTCCCTAAAAAGAGATAAACAATATGATTAGCTTGAAAACATGTAACACTCGAAGGCCTGTGATAGCAAGCGAAGTATCAATATTCGGAACTCATTTAAAGCATAAGATTTTTATGCCTATTATAACAAAATGCACAAGAAGTAAATATCAATTTCAGTTAAGGGAGATTTACGTTTACCTTTTTGAGATAAGCACCAACACCAAGATTGAGCTTCAAGTAACTTGTGTCAGCCTTAAAAGCTTCAGATACTCCAAGAATAGGGTCAGGAGAGCCATTGTTATGTTATAAAATCATGAAGTGTTGACAGTTACAACCATGGTAACTCGACCATGAGACTAAAATTATAATATAGAACTAAATATCAGATCAAATGAAACTATCTGGGATATAGTCAAAACAGTTGCAAAGATATGAATAAAGTGTTCCTACAAAAAAGATGTAGTAACATGCAATACTTATATATGCAATTGATGCTTGCTATCCTGCCCCAATAATTATTTCATTCAATCATATCATATAACATATCTGCTAATATATCAAGATACAACAAATAGACTAACCCCTCCCCCTGCCATAACGATAGCCATAATAGCTGCTGCTTCCATAACCCAAGATAGAGGAATCGCCATCTTTCCATATATGCCATCTTTCCATTGTTACCTTCTTCGGTTCAATGGAAAATGAGAGTTGCATTTCCTCCTAGTTCCTAAAGAAGAAATACATGAATGATTTTATTGGAATAAGAAAATGAGCACCCAAATGGCGAAAGTGCAGAATGAGAAGATGATTTTAGCACCTAAATGGCAGTTGGGCTGTTTCTTATAATCTCTGTGCACCAGATAACTGTTTCCTGTTCTAGCTTTTCTAGCTAAAACATGATTTAAAAAATATTTCTCAGTATTGAGTTAGACCAATCTAAGTATTGACTAAAGTATGCTCCTTCACATACAATATGCCCATTTTAAAAATAACATAGATCGTGATTATATGAATGAAAATGAACTTACAGGTACCACGGTATTGATCTGTCCCATATTTTCTGCTTCGAGGAAGTTGCCAGTATTTCGATATAGTTGTTGAGCTTGCTACTTTGGAAGCCAGCTGGAACTTTTTTTGCAATATCTGGCGGTGTTACAGCTGCTACAGGTTTAAGAGTCGGCTCAGTAGTACTTACAGCATGCACCTGAATGGCTGGAGCCTCTGCATTGCCTTTGCTATGTTTTGGTTCATCTCCGCTACCAAATAGGTAGTAGAGTGAACTCTGTCCCCCGCCACTGCTGACACCACAACTGTAGCAACCCGTAGAATTTCCTAGTCATTAGTGAACACTAATATATTATTAACACGTCGTTACTGTTCACTTAACCATTTTTACGAGCCAATTTGAACTTTTTGTTTATTACATTCCGAAATAAACATTGTTATTCGATAGATCAAGCCGCACGCGTTCCGACACTGTGATAGTATGGCATGAGTTTAAATAAATCAAACGAAGAACGTACAGAACGAACCATAAATATAAATACGGACTCGGCAATAAAAACAAATAATTTATGACGATTCTAAACTCTCGAGTTAGAGATATTTAAACGAAGCCTGATCCGACACGGTCTAACGAGACCCGGGCATTTAAAACCACTAACTATGTCTAAATTATTTCTTTTCTACCTCACTTATTATTTATCTTTGTTTTGTCGCCACTTATAGGAGTATTACTTTGCTTCTGCTACACCTTTTGACTTTATCTATTCCCCAAAAACTAGTCACTGTCATTTTTCTTTCTCTCCTTCTTCATTGTTTTTGTCAACTCCATAACCAACTACAACATCATCACCTTTTCAATCCCACCTTCTACCTTAGCCTATTTTCGGCAAAACCACCATCCCCAAGACAACACCTTCCCTTGATCTATCACTATTGCCGCTCCCCCAAAAACCCCAAATCCGAACCATCACCATCCATATTTAATTAGTGTTGACCAAATCCTTTGTCCCTTACTTAGTCACGAGAATTCATAAGAGCCATTAGTATAAGGATTTGACACCAATTAGGAATATTAGTTTTTCCCAAAATCAAAAGAAGGATGGAGCCTAACTCCATTTTCATCTATAAATTCACCTCCCCTGGACTCTATTCGAATCACACCAAATCAAACACACCTCAAATTGAGAAGTTCTCAAGCAAAAGGTTCAAGTGTGATTCGAATTGGGAAGGAAGTGGGTTTTTGGAGCTTTTGATCCGGGTTTAGAAGGCTGTTTAGTGTTCGACACCTCTCACCAATTTCAGGTTATCATCAATCTTTAAGTGATATTGTTTTAAAGTTCTTATTTTTTTTATCCGATTGAGTACACTAGGATTAGGTTGAATTAGATTTTGTATGGTTTGAGTATTAATTAATATATACATCGAAGTTATTAAGGAGCTGTGATTAAATTTCGTTAAGAAAAGTTTGAAATAGTCGAAAGTGGTTTTGGATTTAGAATGGGGTTTGACTTTGAAAGTCATGGGTTTAGTTGCGGAGTTGTTAAGGATTATTGAAGCCTTGATATGATAGCAGTAGGATTAGTCAAATGGTATACTCGCGAAGTGGCAACAGAATGGGTCGAACTAGGATGAGGTATCGATAGTTAGGGTCATTTGCCTTATGCAGTAATTTAGAAATAGTCAAATGTAGTTTGAATGTAAAAATGGGTCGAATAAGGAGTTTTGACTTTTAAAGTCACGGGTTAGTTTGTTTTGGTTTCGGATTAGTTTAATTATAGAGGATTTAAAAGACTTAGAGTAGTCAGATTATACGAGCGTCGAATGGCATCATGAGATTAGAACCACCACTAGTGAGACCATAGCTCGACCTTAGTAGCATGCGATCCTTTTCGTCAAAGTCTCGCTCGAGACAGTCTACCCTTTTGTAAACCGCAAATGTTTGTTCTTGTTTCAAACCAATATACCAGGCAACACATTGAAATCAAAAATATGCACACCAGTATAAATTGAAAATAGGAAGTTGGGTTTAACGTTAAAGCTGGGCCGAAGCCCAGTAACTACTAAAAAGAAATAAAATTTAGTTGTCACTAGTATTGGGCCAAAGCCCACTAGAGGGTTGGATTGTGAAAAAGGTCCACAACCCACTTGTTTTGAAACAGATAGGTGCGTTTGGTTATACAATTTTAGAAAAAGAAAATGTTTCATTTTTTTTTAATGTGTTAACATTAGATAAAACCCGAGCTAACTACGTGTCGAATATTAATTATTAAAATTGTGACGAAGGCGAATAACCGAGACACTAAAAATTATTATACGCCGTCAATAATAATTACGTCATAAAACAAATAGTCAAAACGTGCAACAATAACATAATTGTTTTAAAAACTCTTAAACTATTTATACGTTCATCAAATCTTAATCAGAAATGAAAACTAAATTATGCCATACTAATCTAGGTCACGCGTTGGAGTTACTACACACCATTTGATTCTATTTCTACTACTACACCAAGGTGAGATTTCATAGCCCCTCTTTTTCACTACTCGTTTTATTTACTTTTTTTGGGGGAGATACATGCTCAAAACTGGTTTATTTATTTAAACAAATACTTTAGAAACTTTCACGGTTTACCGTGAGTTTCATAGCCCCTATTTTTATACTTTTGAAACTACTTTTGGGGGAGATACATGCTTAAATTATTTTGCTCATTTATCAAATACATGATTTATGCAATTACTCAAATATTTATACTTTTATACAATATGCTTTTATACTTGTCTTTGGGAAAAGACACCCAGTAATCTTATGATGCATTGGTATGCAAGTCATCTAATATAGTTTGCATTGGTATGCAAGTAATCTATTATATTGTGCATTGGTATGCAAGACATTTATTCTATTCTTATTGTGATAGCAGTGGATTGTAAACACACAGGTTGCAAGTCTTGTATGGGCGGGACTTGGAACTGAGTGGATTTACAAGGCCTTTGCTGTGAAATCTTTATTCAAATATACTTGATAGACATACTATGTTAGCAGTGGGTTGTAAACACACAGGTTGCAAGTCTTGTATGGGCGGGGCTTGGAACTGAGTGGATTTACAATGCCTTTGCTGGAAAAATCTATATTTAAACACTTTACCTTTAAACATCTTTATTGAAATGCTTTACTTTTAAACTAAACTCTATGAACTCACCAACCGTTGGTTGACACTTTTTAGCATGTTTATCTCAGGTTGTTAAGACTATTATGGATGCGTGGATTGCTAGGGTCATTTGCATACTTGAAGACGCATATCTATCTTTATCATTCGATAAACTTTGAAAACTTTTATGTAATCTTTACTTTGGAACTTATTGTCATAACTCTGATTTTAATAATTCGAATGATAACTTTTCAAAACGTCTCATTTAGAGGTCGTTTTCTATACCTTGATCTGTATTATGAAGTAATACCCCCTTGATTCTACTGTTTCCGCTGCGGTAATTTGGGGGTGTTACAGATTGGTATCAGAGACCAAGGTTATAGAGAACTAGGTTGCATTTAGGAGCCTAGACTATAACTGCTATATTCCCTGAGATCCTTATCCCGACCGTTTTGCTTACGTAGAACTCTTCCCATTTATGTGCGCGCCGTTAAATGTTAACTGTTAAGTGTTATAGTATCTGCACCGATAAAGGAATCTCAACATTTAGTCGAGTCATCAGAGGTGCGGAGCTCAGTGATAACTAGCTATTTAACTTAATCTTGTGACAGTTCTTGTTTGATGAGACATGGGATTAAGTTTAATAAAAGGTTATCACTTAGCCGCAGAGAAATTTGATGATTTTGCTAAAAAGATGATTTCTCTTGAGGATACCTTATAGGGAAAAATCTCAGAATCTAAATCGAGACATCAAAAGCATAGAGCTCAGTGATAACTAGCTATTTAACTTAATCTTGTGACAGTTCTTGTTTGATGAGACATGGGATTAAGTTAACTAAAAGGTTATCACTAAGCCGCAGAAAGTTGATGAGTTCACTCGAGGATTTTTCTGGGAGATAATCACCCTACTCTTACCGAAATATGTGTGCATGGTGATATGTACACGTGTGAAAGGAGGCAAGTATAATTATGGTGGCCAACATAATTATAAGTGCATCACAACACACGTGGACATATGTAATCATGTGTACGTTAATCGGCATTAACCCATTTAGGATAACAGCTAGTAGCGGGGTTTTTGTGAGAACGCTAAGTATAGATTGGATAGTCAACAGCTTTTCCCTTGTCTCTGACGCTCGCTAAATGTCCTTCATTGCATAGAGGCAATGGCAACAAGGAGATCAGCTCGCAATGCTAACCGAGGAAATGCCACACAAAGAGGTGGAAGGACTAGTGGACGTGGAGGTCGAGGAGGCAGCCGCGGCATTGGTAACAATGACAACAATGACGGTGGAAATCCTGATTTTGCCGCCATCATCGCCCAACAGCTTCAAACCTTGCTACCTACTATTATCACGCAAGTCGGCAATCACATCAACAACTCGGGAAACCACGGAAGCATAAATGACGACACAAATGGTGTAGGTGTGAATGAGACTACCACCCGTACAACTGGATGCACATATAAGGAATTTATGGCATGCAAGCCAATGGAGTTTAATGGCAATGGAGGTGCGTTGGAGTATACCCGCTGGATTGAAAAGATGGAGTCAGTAATCGACATCAGTGGCTGTGAAACGCATCAGAAGGTGAAGTATTCGGCATGCTCGCTGTCAGGAAAGGCGTTAACATGGTGGAACACGCAGATTCAAGCTAGAGGCAGAGAAGCAGCTGTAGGAATGACATGGGACGACTTCAAGGCACTGCTGAAAGAGGAATATTGTCCGGATAATGAAATGCAGAAACTGGAAAATGAACTCTACCATCACTCTATGATAGGAGCTGGCCATGCAGCCTACACCGATCGGTTTCACGAACTAGCAAAATTAGTTCCTCATATGGTTACCCCTGAATCGAAGAGGATTGAGAGGTACATCTACGGTCTAGTCCCCGAAATTCGTGGAACTGTGAAAGCAACTGAACCATCTACGATTCAGAGTGCAATATTGAAGGCAGGGACTCTAACAGATGAGATGGTTAGGAATGGAGTATTAAGGAACAATGACAAGAGGAAGGGAACAACTGAGTCAGACAAGCAAGTGGTCCCCATGATGGACAACAAGAGAGCCAGAAGTTACGTGGCCACTGGGTCTGGTCAGAAAGGATATTCAGGACCACATCCTAAGTGCACTAAATATGCTTATCATCACCCGGAGTCTGTACCCTGCCGAGAGTGTAAGAACTGTAATCAGTTGGGTCATTATACGAGTCACTGTAAAGCACCACGAAATGCAGGCCTCACAAGGAATAATCAAAAGACGTGCTATGAATGTAACAGCCCGAATCATCTCAGGCATGCGTGTCCAAAGTTAAATGGAACACCTGGACAAGGACAAGGAAACCTAGCTCTAGCTGTTGAAGGAAATAACCCAAACCCTTTAGCCCAACTTGGTCCAGCTCGTGGTCGGGCATTCTACTTGGGTGAATTGGAAGCAGCTAACAAGTAATGGGTACGTTTTCCCTAGTCAAGTAGTATTCTACCTTAGATACTTAAGTTTTGCCTGATTCCTTTAAACTTTACACATCGATATTTTTTTTTTCTTTTTCGCAAGCATCTTTTAAGAGATAACGCCGACTGAATCTCGGGACGAGATTCAAAAATTAGGGGTGGATACTGTAGCAACCCGTAGAATTTCCTAGTCATTAGTGAACACTAATATATTATTAACACGTCGTTACTGTTCACTTAACCATTTTTACGAGCCAATTTGAACTTTTTGTTTATTACATTCCGAAATAAACATTGTTATTCGATAGATCAAGCCGCACGCGTTCCGACACTGTGATAGTATGGCATGAGTTTAAATAAATCAAACGAAGAACGTACAGAACGAACCATAAATATAAATACGGACTCGGCAATAAAAACAAATAATTTATGACGATTCTAAACTCTCGAGTTAGAGATATTTAAACGAAGCCTGATCCGACACGGTCTAACGAGACCCGGGCATTTAAAACCACTAACTATGTCTAAATTATTTCTTTTCTACCTCACTTATTATTTATCTTTGTTTTGTCGCCACTTATAGGAGTATTACTTTGCTTCTGCTACACCTTTTGACTTTATCTATTCCCCAAAAACTAGTCACTGTCATTTTTCTTTCTCTCCTTCTTCATTGTTTTTGTCGACTCCATAACCAACTACAACATCATCACCTTTTCAATCCCACCTTCTACCTTAGCCTATTTTCGGCAAAACCACCATCCCCAAGACAACACCTTCCCTTGATCTATCACTATTGCCGCTCCCCCAAAAACCCCAAATCCGAACCATCACCATCCATATTTAATTAGTGTTGACCAAATCCTTTGTCCCTTACTTAGTCACGAGAATTCATAAGAGCCATTAGTATAAGGATTTGACACCAATTAGGAATATTAGTTTTTCCCAAAATCAAAAGAAGGATGGAGCCTAACTCCATTTTCATCTATAAATTCACCTCCCCTGGACTCTATTCGAATCACACCAAATCAAACACACCTCAAATTGAGAAGTTCTCAAGCAAAAGGTTCAAGTGTGATTCGAATTGGGAAGGAAGTGGGTTTTTGGAGCTTTTGATCCGGGTTTAGAAGGCTGTTTAGTGTTCGACACCTCTCACCAATTTCAGGTTATCATCAATCTTTAAGTGATATTGTTTTAAAGTTCTTATTTTTTTTATCCGATTGAGTACACTAGGATTAGGTTGAATTAGATTTTGTATGGTTTGAGTATTAATTAATATATACATCGAAGTTATTAAGGAGCTGTGATTAAATTTCGTTAAGAAAAGTTTGAAATAGTCGAAAGTGGTTTTGGATTTAGAATGGGGTTTGACTTTGAAAGTCATGGGTTTAGTTGCGGAGTTGTTAAGGATTATTGAAGCCTTGATATGATAGCAGTAGGATTAGTCAAATGGTATACTCGCGAAGTGGCAACAGAATGGGTCGAACTAGGATGAGGTATCGATAGTTAGGGTCATTTGCCTTATGCAGTAATTTAGAAATAGTCAAATGTAGTTTGAATGTAAAAATGGGTCGAATAAGGAGTTTTGACTTTTAAAGTCACGGGTTAGTTTGTTTTGGTTTCGGATTAGTTTAATTATAGAGGATTTAAAAGACTTAGAGTAGTCAGATTATACGAGCGTCGAATGGCATCATGAGATTAGAACCACCACTAGTGAGACCATAGCTCGACCTTAGTAGCATGCGATCCTTTTCGTCAAAGTCTCGCTCGAGACAGTCTACCCTTTTGTAAACCGCAAATGTTTGTTCTTGTTTCAAACCAATATACCAGGCAACACATTGAAATCAAAAATATGCACACCAGTATAAATTGAAAATAGGAAGTTGGGTTTAACGTTAAAGCTGGGCCGAAGCCCAGTAACTACTAAAAAGAAATAAAATTTAGTTGTCACTAGTATTGGGCCAAAGCCCACTAGAGGGTTGGATTGTGAAAAAGGGCCACAACCCACTTGTTTTGAAAATAAAACAGATAGGTGCGTTTGGTTATACAATTTTAGAAAAAGAAAATGTTTCATTTTTTTTTAATGTGTTAACATTAGATAAAACCCGAGCTAACTACGTGTCGAATATTAATTATTAAAATTGTGACGAAGGCGAATAACCGAGACACTAAAAATTATTATACGCCGTCAATAATAATTACGTCATAAAACAAATAGTCAAAACGTGCAACAATAACATAATTGTTTTAAAAACTCTTAAACTATTTATACGTTCATCAAATCTTAATCAGAAATGAAAACTAAATTATGCCATACTAATCTAGGTCACGCGTTGGAGTTACTACACACCATTTGATTCTATTTCTACTACTACACCAAGGTGAGTTCATAGCCCCTCTTTTTCACTACTCGTTTTATTTACTTTTTTTGGGGGAGATACATGCTCAAAACTGGTTTATTTATTTAAACAAATACTTTAGAAACTTTCACGGTTTACCGTGAGTTTCATAGCCCCTATTTTTATACTTTTGAAACTACTTTTGGGGGAGATACATGCTTAAATTATTTTGCTCATTTATCAAATACATGATTTATGCAATTACTCAAATATTTATACTTTTATACAATATGCTTTTATACTTGTCTTTGGGAAAAGACACCCAGTAATCTTATGATGCATTGGTATGCAAGTCATCTAATATAGTTTGCATTGGTATGCAAGTAATCTATTATATTGTGCATTGGTATGCAAGACATTTATTCTATTCTTATTGTGATAGCAGTGGATTGTAAACACACAGGTTGCAAGTCTTGTATGGGCGGGACTTGGAACTGAGTGGATTTTCAAGGCCTTTGCTGTGAAATCTTTATTCAAATATACTTGATAGACATACTATGTTAGCAGTGGGTTGTAAACACACAGGTTGCAAGTCTTGTATGGGCGGGGCTTGGAACTGAGTGGATTTACGATGCCTTTGCTGGAAAAATCTATATTTAAACACTTTACCTTTAAACATCTTTATTGAAATGCTTTACTTTTAAACTAAACTCTATGAACTCACCAACCGTTGGTTGACACTTTTTAGCATGTTTATCTCAGGTTGTTAAGACTATTATGGATGCGTGGATTGCTAGGGTCATTTGCATACTTGAAGACGCATATCTATCTTTATCATTCGATAAACTTTGAAAACTTTTATGTAATCTTTACTTTGGAACTTATTGTCATAACTCTGATTTTAATAATTCGAATGATAACTTTTCAAAACGTCTCATTTAGAGGTCGTTTTCTATACCTTGATCTGTATTATGAAGTAATACCCCCTTGATTCTACTGTTTCCGCTGCGGTAATTTGGGGGTGTTACAACAACCCATGATTTCTGCTTTTAACTTCTGTATACCCTGCTTGCCATAATAATGAAATAAGTCACGATAAGCTCCACAATAAATAAGTACATCAAATGAAATTTAGCTGACAGTTCAAACTACAGAGCATAGCGATGTTACTCTAACAATATCTAAACACGTCTAATGCAAATCAAGAGTGTATCAACAGACTTCCATTCTAAGTAACGTAGAATCATCCTCATCACTCATTAGTTTGACATGTCTTTTGGACATGGTTGTGCGTTTGGTACCTGCTACTCATATTAAGAAGCTTCTGAGTTGTGTGGTGGCTTCCCCGATCAAACGCGCAGAATCACAGGTACGATATTATGAAACAAAAGAGTGATAAAAAAATACCATCAAAAAAAAAAGAAAAAAAACAAAAAACAAAGACCATATAATCAAGAAACTAAAACATGTAACCAAGCCACTAAACTCAGCCTATTCATTGACTTGTTTAGACCCGAAAGTAATTAGAAAAGAAAATAAATTTGAAGCCTACCAAAAAGATGATTTTCGAGGCTACCCATTGGCTTCTACTCATAAACCAAACGCCTTTGATCTCCATCAGTGCAGTAACCTATCAAAGTCACAAGGTTCGAATGACGCAAGAGACTCAGCATAAGAAACTCCATAATGAATTCCTGGTGCCCTTGAAGACCATTGGTTTGATATTTTTATAGTGTATTTTTCCAAGGGTAAAGGCAACGTATGCGTTTTCCCCGGGTCGTGTCCCAACGAAGGTTGAATATCGAGTTATCGTTACGTGTCGAAAACGTGTGGTGAATGTGTGTGAAAAAGAGTGGTGATTTGTGATTTTACACTACGAACAATGAAATATGAAATTAAAACAACTAATTATGCTAATGAAACAATTAGACTAAGCATACGAACTTAAAAACGAAAATTTGAATTTTAAAAACGTTATGCGACGAATTATAAAACTTAAAAAAAAGTGAAATACTAAAATTTAAAACCTAAAAATGTAAGAATAATTTTCCTATATTAAAAATGATAAAAGAAAATTTTTGGAAAAAGAAAAATATATTTTTTTTTTACTTTTTAATATTTTTTTATGAATTAAAATCTAATTTAAACTAATTAAAAGATTTAAAAATAGTAAAACTAATTAGAAAAATCTGAAAATTTTAGAAGAATTTTAATTTTTAATGAGAAATTTAATAAAAATGATTTCAAAAGCTGATTATGTCTAAATAAGCTAAAACAGAGAATAAGCAATTGAGAAATAAGCTAAAAATAAGCTATAGCTAGCCAAAAATTTTCAAAAGCTCAAATATGATAAATCACATAGTCACAAGCTTAAAACAACTGATAATCAACAGCAGAGCTTATGTGAAAATCCCCAAAAGCTGCTGCACAGCTTATTCAAACCACAGAAACAGACAGCTTCTGACCCTACTTTTCAGCCCTGAATAAGCCTTCAAATAAGCTATTAAGTTGAAACTTAAGGGGGCAAAAGCTGCATACACTAGCTGAGAACTTAAAAAACACAAAAGCCCTCTATCTAGCAACTCAATTGATCCTCAATTTGGCCCTAGAAAAACTGCTATTGGCCATCATTATAAGAAACTCAGGTCTGCATGGATTTTTTGGAAACTTGCAGGCTGAATAAGCAGTCAAGTAAGCAAACAAAACTCAGATCCCAGATATTCTACTGAAAGCCTACTAAGTGAAATTCTAGAAAAGCCAAAAATCAGAGCTAGGGCTTAAGAGAATAAGCAACAAATCTGCCTAGATCAGCAGTGCTCAAATCAGTGGTCTGCACAAAAAGACTCTGACAGCAGGCAAGAAATTTGGCGAAAACAAGTGCAATTCTAAACCTGACCTATCCAGCCTATTTGTATATAATATGACACCTATTTAACTACTAATAAAACCACTTAGGACCTCAATTCAAGCTCAGCTTATTGCTGAGCTTATTGAAGCAAATTTTAATTTGAAAATTCCAACAAAAGACCACAACACTATAGTGGGCTATTATCTACTTAGCACCTACTGATTTTGATCTAATTTACCTCAAAGCAGCTAAATCTACTTAAACTATAGTGCAAAGGAACAGGATTCCCTCAAAAACCAAATAAGCCAAACACCTCTAAACTATACTAAATTGCAAAATAACACTACACCTTACTGAAATAAGCTACAACATTGATCACTACTTACCTAACTAACAATGAAAACTACTAAAAAGCAACAATCAACAACAATTAAGCACTAGATAAACTAATCAAGGAAATAGGCAGAAAAATAAGCTAGAAAAGAGAAGTAGCACTCACTGATTATACCACTAATTCAGAATGAACTGATTAATCCTACTAAACCCAGGCTTATAATAAGCCAAATATAAACACCCTAGAACAGCTTATCCACAGCTTATTCTTCAGCTTGATCAGCAGTTGACTTGTTGACTTTTTTGATCTTTGTGAGAAATTGTGAGATATCAATTGAATTTAACCACCAGAAACTAACAATAAGCTAGATAGCTTATATTAGCTTAAAATTAAGATAAATCAGCTTGTTGAAGCTTAAGTTTAAAGTATTTTTGAATTTTTGAAATATTTTTGGAACTATTTTTGGATTTTCAAAGGGCTTTTAACAAAAGCTGAGGTTAAATCAGAAATGAAATAGAAATGATTTGTAATGAACTAATAACAACTTTTAATAAACTAAATTCAGATAAACAGTTGAACTAAAGCAGGATCGAAGTAAAGCTAAAATTAAAATTTCACTAACAAAATGCAAAAGTTACATTAAGAAATTTAAAATTGCAAAGCTTAAAATAAATTTTGACAGAGTAACCTTACATAAAAACTAACTACTCAACTCTGAAAATTATCTTCTATTTATAGCCAATGGAAGAACCTTCTAGCCTCTTTGCCAAGTCATCAATCCGAGGGAGATTGTGCTTCTTCTCAGCCATATTCAGCCCTTGATCAAATCCCAATCATATATAGCCGTATGATCAATCTTCATGAGGTGTTTCCACCAATAGGAGCCTGCCATCTGTCCCATTCGTGTGCTTCTTTGATATCTGACACTTCTGACAGCTTCTAGATGCCCCATGATTTGACAATCATGCCCTTAATTGGGTAAATTGGTACGGGCTAACTTTTAGGGTTTATGAAACAGTACAATTTCTGGGTTCATTTGGGGAAAGGGTAAAAGGTTTGGCGGGGTGGGAGTGTTTGTTTATTTTTTATTTATTTTTATTTTTTTTGACTCTTTTGACTGTGTTAGTTAAAAGGGGTTGACCGGGTTTAGTTTATGGACGGGTCGGGTTAAGGTTTTGGGATGTGGGCTAGGTTATGTGGATGGGCTGGGTTTGAGTGTGTTTTAAAAGGGATAGTTGGGCTGGTGGTTTTAAAATCCGGTTATAGAGAGTGTTTTAAGAGATTTAGGGATTTAATTATAGGGACCATAAATGTAAATTCTGAATTCTCAAGGGACTGATCTTGCCTATTTTTCAAAGTTGATCTAAGGGCTGAATTTGCAAATCTTTGATACTTGGAGGATCTCAGTTGACTTTTTGACCATATTTTCTTCCCGGCATTGGCTCTTTAATCCTCTTCACAATCCCGTGCTCGGTTTCCCGGTTCTTTGCTTGATTTTGTCCTTTTCTTCAATATCCGTGCCTGCATATGTAAAAACACAAAAACACAATATATTTGGCATTTTGGTCGGGTTTTTGGTCGTTTTGGTCCGGTTTTGGTCTAGAAATGGTATGTGTTTAAGCACATACCAAAATTCCCCCAGACTAAGATATTGCAATGTCCTCATGCAATGTTATAAAAACACGTTTTCGAAACCAAAAATTTCCACTCTCTTTTTACTAACTTTGAGAAGTAGCAAAATTTTCAAAAGAGATTAAGAAATCTTAAAGTTCTAAAAACTCCCCATTTTTCCTTTTATTCTATTTTTGTATTTTCTTATTTATTTAAGTGACGGCTTTTGTCGACAATCATTATCTTACGATAACTTTTAGGGTCATTGAGCAGGAAACACGACTCATAAAGAAGTGACCATACGGATAAAATTCGTCGTCCCTGATTTTTCACGAGTCCCCAAACTAAGCTTAAAAACGAAATCATTGTTATTTACAAGTTAGATTGCCGACACTACTCATAAAAGCTAATTGTGGACTCTTTGTTCCCAAATTCCTATTTTCCTCTATTTATTTTATTTTTGGTGAGAATGAATTTCTTCAAGTTCTCGTTTCGAAATTTTTTAATCCGATAAAGATACCTAGTTTAAACGCTAAGTAGTTTCCAAACCTTCCCTTAAAAACCGTTGCATACAAAAATGAGGTCCACATCAAGGTCTCTGATTTAACACGATTTTGAGGATATCCCTTTTATTTGCGACCGAAACAACTCATCTACGAGTCCAGAGACGGAAGCCTTTATTAGGACACCCCCAGATTCGAAGTTTGGCATTTTTAACATTATTAAGCACTTAAACGTATTTAGTCCTTGGCCCTTTATAACAATCACAACATCGGCTGCGAACCGGCAAGATGTGATAGTCTATTATGACCTTGGAATTTTTCCTCTGCCTTTATTAGAAGTCTACAACATCGGCTGCGAACCGGCAAGATGTAGAAAACTTTTTATGGCTTTGGATTATTATTATACATTATTATATTCATTAATTATTTGCCAAACCCCAAGTCCTACGGCTTTTATAACAATCCCAACATCGGTTGCGAGCCGGCAAGATGGAATAGTCTATTACACCGTAACACTGGCAGTACCTTGATGTGTACCCAACTTTCATAAGCAAGGATTTTCTAAAGAAGAAATAAAAACTAATTATCGTCAAAACCAAAATACCTTTAATTATTCCTAGATTACTATTTATGAGTGAAACAAGCTTATGGGAACAAAAAGCCACAAGTAACTTCGATGAGCTCTAAAGAGATCCATCTACTCCACGTTTAGCAATCTAACTTATAAACGACTCTATCATTTCTCGTTCTTCGCAAATTTAAAATCTTAAATAAGATCCGCGAATGCTTAGCCTTATAATCAAGCCATGCGTATATAAAGTCAAATACGGGAACTTGCAAACTCTTAAAAAGAATTCGCGTTTTCTAGCTCCTTGTGTAAAAGACTAGCACGAGCTTATGGATTATAAACGGTTAAGGAGACAAGCTAGGGCTCAACACGCCTGGTCAAGTCAGAATTTTATTCCTACTCTTTCCAGCGGAAAGTCAACAAAAATGTCAAAATTTATTATATTTTTGCAAAAATTTTTAAATTTTTCTCATTTTTTGGATTTTTTCAATTTTGGAGGAAAAACGGGGTTGCATGAGAAAACGGCAAAATTTGCGAGGCAAAAATCAAATCGACAGATTACCCCCCCAGACTAAAACGAGACATTGTCCTCAATGTCTTAAAGGTAAGGGTTCTCCTACATAAATCTAAGGCCGTTTATTAATTATGCCAAAAGATAGATGTAAAACGATAAGATTTAGGATATCGGATGAGCAACGGATGATGAAACTCGAGTAGCGTGAAGGAAACTACGAGCACGAGAGTCTTCATCATCGGGCATTCCTGGACACATCACAGAAAACACGAAACACAAGGTATGGAAGAGGCGGCCCTCCTCACTTTTATTAGAGAATAGATAAGAAGATAGATGGATAAGCATGGGGTGCCTCCCACGAAGCGCTTGTTTTTGGTAACCGAGTCACATGAGCTTGACTCGACCCCGAATTTAATTGTCCTTGGGGGAGCAAGTGGAAAAGATAATCTTCATCGGACTTTCGTTCCAGATGTTTGGATAAACATTGAAGCATACGAAAGTTCCACTCCGATGAGATACCCGCGGTATTTTTTAGAAAGAATAACTAGAAGTGGTAATACCGGGGTCAAAGGTAATATCCTCACTCCCGAAGGAGTGAAGGATGGGAGAAGGCACAACATATGTGATGAAGAGCATAAAAATGTTGAGGATGATCATAATAAGCTCTTCATCATTAGCAGAAATTTTGTCAAAAGTCTCGGGTGGGAGGGTGGGGATAAAATCTTCATGAGACGGTATGCCTCCCCCCAGACTAGAATCTTCCTCCAGATCAAAATAGAATTGATCGTATTCCGGAGGAGATATGCAATGAGTGAGTTCACCGGAGAACTCCTCATGAAGAGGATCAATCATATGATGATTTGTAAGCTCAGGTTCCGTCACAGACTCATCACTTTCCTCCATCTGACTATCAAAGATTAGATTATCCGAAATCAAAGTAAACCCCGATTCGAACTCAAACAGAGGGTTGGTGATAGTTGTTTTGAAAGTTTCGGGAACAAGGTCATCAAATTTCTTTGGTAGATTGATTTCAACTTCCTTCGGAGGGAGAGAAAGAGATGGCTCTCGGTCTAATAATTTTTCAAAAA
The DNA here is from genome assembly GCA_021014915.2 of Artemisia tridentata subsp. tridentata. NCBI lineage: Eukaryota > Viridiplantae > Streptophyta > Magnoliopsida > Asterales > Asteraceae > Artemisia > Artemisia tridentata. The sequence goes on from CP139505.1 coordinate 395,129,355, forward strand.
GAATATCTCCCTCCGGATTAAGACAAGAATCATCAATTTCCGGTGAAATTGATTCATCTTTGAAGAACACCTCGAGCTCTTCCCGCAAGAGCACACTTCCCTCAATTGGAGGAGAAGGATGGGAAGAGTCGGAATTAAGAATCTCGATGTGATAAACTTGTTCTGGAGGTGGGACAAGTGGTGTGCTCTTAGAGCTAGCAATTTCCACCGCTTCCGTTGTAGTCTCCGATTCGTTTTCATCATCGTCGTCAAGAACACTCTTAGCATTTGCGGCACAACACTCAAACCATTTGCTCGATCCAGGATTGATTTTCATAGCCTTGAGCTCAGCACGTTTTTCTGACATGCTCTTGACCGTGAATCTTGAAAGGTTTGGATCAACTCTTTTAGGAGCAATTACGGGATCGGACTTTTGATCAACCGTAGCGACATTGCATTTGTCAGTTTGAGGTTTCGAGTTCGGATTAATATTGAACGTAACTTTTTCCTTATCGACCCGCAAAGTAATTTCTTCACCATAAACATCGATCAAAGCCCGCCCGGTCCTCAAGAATGATCTTCCTAGAATGAGAGGAACCCGGGGGTCGGCGTCAAAATCAACTACCACAAAATTTGCTGGAAAATGGAACGGCCCCACCTTTACAAAGACATCCTCGGCTACACCCTTAGGAAGGGTTATGGACCGATCCGCAAGCTCGAGGGTCATGCAAGTGGGGGTAAGTTCAGGCAAAGAAAGTTTCTTCCAGATGGATAACGGCATTAGGTTGATACTCGCACCAAGATCGGCCAAGGCGTGACATTCAACCTTTCCCGGAAATTCACATGGAATGAGAAATTTTCCGGGATCTCCAAGCTTTTCCGGAAGCTTTTTGAGAATTGCCGCGGAGCAGTTTTCGTTCACTGGAGTTTTTGTCATTTCAAATAATTTTTCTTTATTGCTCAACAAACTTTTGAGTGTGGAAGTGAACTTTGGCATCAGAAGTAAAGCGTCCGCGAAGCTTATATCAAAATGTAATTCTTGGAATATTTGAAAGAATTTTTCCATTTGACTCGAAGCTTTATCACGGAGCTTTTGATCACTCAATCTCGAAGGATACGGAAGATTTGCTTTGACGGGAATTTCTTCATGAGCTTTTTCTTTTGGTTCAACATTTTTTGGTTCAGATGGATGGACGACCGGAGGTTGGACGTCTTTGGTTCCTCCGTTGTTAGTAGGAGGTTCCGTGTCCTTGGTCACCTCGGTCTCACGGACGACTACCTTGGGAGGTAGAGAAGAATCGGTAGTCGGAGCCGTGGGTCCATCATATGAAACACCGCTCCTAGTCGTGATCGCCTTAGCATCGCCCCTCGGGTTGGCGATCGTGTTGCTTGGAAGAGTAGTAGTACCCGAACCCGAGGGTCGATCATTTAAACGTTTGTTCAATTCGGTTATCTGATTAATCATCATTCTATTCATTTCCTCTTGTTTCTTTTGTTGTTGTTGGTTTTGAAGAATGAATTGTTTTAATAACTCATCCGAGGGCGATGGGTTTGGCACAAATCCTTGATTTTGATTGTTTGGAAGATTTGGCCCTCGGTTGTTTTGAACAAAACCTTGGTTGTTTTGAAAATTTCCCTGATTAAAATTTCCTTGATTTTGAAAATTTCCTTGATTCGGGGCTTGGTTATAATTCCCTTGGTTTTGATAACCTTGATTGCCCCGATTTTGATTTTGATTAGTTGGAACATTACGGTTTTGCACTTGCTGATTTTGATTTGGTGGGAAACCGGGTGGTCCGAGGAAGTTGTTAGAACGGTAGCTGAGGAGATTACGGTCACCTTGGGGTTGGTAACCGTTACCACCCGTGTTGAAATTTCCAGAAGCAGCATACACATTCTCTTGAGTGTAGCCACCGGAGGCTGGGCACTCGAAATATTGGTGAGGACCACCACAAGTTTCACAACTATGGTTAACAACATTGACTTGATTGTTGTTGTTTTGAGTTGAAACCTGATTTTGATGAATTCTCAAGATAGCCGTAGACAAATCATTCATTTGTTTAGAAAGAGCGGCTATCTCGGAAGTAGATGAATCAGTGCTAGATCTTGTTGACTCATTCCTCTCGGCAGAGGAATCCCAGAAATTATGGTGGGTGGTCATATTTTCAATGAGATCATAGCACTCTTCGGGTCGACGTTTCATAAACGTACCACCGGCAGCAGCATTAATCGTATCACGGTGTCGTAATGTCAAACCGTTATAGAAGGTATCTATAATAGTGACCAATAACATATTGTGGTTCGGACACCGATCAATCGATAACTTGTAGCGTTCCCATGCCTCAAACAATGATTCATCGGGAAGCTGATGGAAATTGCTAATCTCATTCCTTAATTTCGTCACCATCGACGGTGGGAAATATTTCGCCAAGAACTTCGTAACCATTTCTTCGAAACTACGAATGGAGTTCTTGGGAAGACGATCAAACCAAGCGGTGGCATGATGCGTCAAGGAGTAAGGAAAGAGATATAGACGGAGGGCGTCATCGGAGACCCCATGTTGTTTCATACTTTGGGTGACGGTTATGAATTTATCAAGATGCTTGTTCGCATCATCACCCGGCAAGCCATGGAATTGGCACGAGTTTTGGACTTGTTGAATCATATGATGCTTAAGTCCAAAATCGGCGGCTTGAATATTGACGGGGGCAATCGGGCCACCACGTCTGTGCATTGTGGGTTGGCACAGCTCCTCCATCGTTCGGAGATCGGGAGCTGGCATGTGATTATCACCACCCACCGGCGGGTGTTGATTATTTTGGTCGTCGGCCATTTCTTCAACGTTTGAGAAATGAACACGGTGATTGTGATGAATAATCCTCTCGGGATTCGATAGTGGTGAAAGAAGAGGGTGAGAAGTAGAAGATCGGGTGTGCATACACCAAAAACAAACACAAAATCAAAAAGGAAAACCAAATTTGAAAATAAAATATTTTTGGATTTTTATTTTTTTATAAGAAAAATTAGATTTATTTTCTTTTTGGTGATCGTTAATCAACCGTACTCGTTTTTTTCAAAACTACGCGCAGCGTGGCAGGAGAGAAGAATGGATCTCTCTTCGGTCTGCAATTTAATGTCAAGACCTCCTTAAACCCCGTGTATAGGTTGTAGTAAAGAAATAATCCAAGAAACGTTTAATTTTCCGATCTCTTTTGTTGTTATTTCGGAATGGTTTACAACCGCCCTCCTTCAACGGAAGACCGAGGATGTTTATTAAGATGAAAACACTTTAGGAAAAGTGTTTTTTTTTAATTATTATATTTTTGTATTTTTATTTTTATGAAAACGAAAACTTCCGAGGAAGGGTCTTCAAAACACGATTCTTATGGCGAAACTCCAACTCTTTTCAAGCCTTCCCCGGCAGCGGCGCCATTATTTGGTTTGATATTTTTATAGTGTATTTTTCCAAGGGTAAAGGCAACGTATGCGTTTTCCCCGGGTCGTGTCCCAACGAAGGTTGAATATCGAGTTGTCGTTACGTGTCGAAAACGTGTGGTGAATGTGTGTGAAAAAGAGTGGTGATTTGTGATTTTATACTACGAACAATGAAATATGAAATTAAAACAACTAATTATGCTAATGAAACAATTAGACTAAGCATACGAACTTAAAAACGAAAATTTGAATTTTAAAAACGTTATGCGACGAATTATAAAACGTAAATAAAAGTGAAATACTAAAATTTAAAACCTAAAAATGTAAGAATAATTTTCCTATATTAAAAATGATAAAAGAAAATTTTTGGAAAAAGAAAAATATATTTTTTTTTTACTTTTTAATATTTTTTTATGAATTAAAATCTAATTTAAACTAATTAAAAGATTTAAAAATAGTAAAACTAATTAGAAAAATCTGAAAATTTTAGAAGAATTTTAATTTTTAATGAGAAATTTAATAAAAATGATTTCAAAAGCTGATTATGTCTAAATAAGCTAAAACAGAGAATAAGCAATTGAGAAATAAGCTAAAAATAAGCTATAGCTAGCCAAAAATTTTCAAAAGCTCAAATATGATAAATCACATAGTCACAAGCTTAAAACAACTGATAATCAACAGCAGAGCTTATGTGAAAATCCCCAAAAGCTGCTGCACAGCTTATTCAAACCACAGAAACAGACAGCTTCTGACCCTACTTTTCAGCCCTGAATAAGCCTTCAAATAAGCTATTAAGTTGAAACTTAAGGGGGCAAAAGCTGCATACACTAGCTGAGAACTTAAAAAACACAAAAGCCCTCTATCTAGCAACTCAATTGATCCTCAATTTGGCCCTAGAAAAACTGCTATTGGCCATCATTATAAGAAACTCAGGTCTGCATGGATTTTTTGGAAACTTGCAGGCTGAATAAGCAGTCAAGTAAGCAAACAAAACTCAGATCCCAGATATTCTACTGAAAGCCTACTAAGTGAAATTCTAGAAAAGCCAAAAATCAGAGCTAGGGCTTAAGAGAATAAGCAACAAATCGGCCTAGATCAGCAGTGCTCAAATCAGTGGTCTGCACAAAAAGACTCTGACAGCAGGCAAGAAATTTGGCGAAAACAAGTGCAATTCTAAACCTGACCTATCCAGCCTATTTGTATATAATATGACACCTATTTAACTACTAATAAAACCACTTAGGACCTCAATTCAAGCTCAGCTTATTGCTGAGCTTATTGAAGCAAATTTTAATTTGAAAATTCCAACAAAAGACCACAACACTATAGTGGGCTATTATCTACTTAGCACCTACTGATTTTGATCTAATTTACCTCAAAGCAGCTAAATCTACTTAAACTATAGTGCAAAGGAACAGGATTCCCTCAGAAACCAAATAAGCCAAACACCTCTAAACTATACTAAATTGCAAAATAACACTACACCTTACTGAAATAAGCTACAACATTGATCACTACTTACCTAACTAACAATGAAAACTACTAAAAAGCAACAATCAACAACAATTAAGCACTAGATAAACTAATCAAGGAAATAGGCAGAAAAATAAGCTAGAAAAGAGAAGTAGCACTCACTGATTGTACCACTAATTCAGAATGAACTGATTAATCCTACTAAACCCAGGCTTATAATAAGCCAAATATAAACACCCTAGAACAGCTTATCCACAGCTTATTCTTCAGCTTGATCAGCAGTTGACTTGTTGACTTTTTTGATCTTTGTGAGAAATTGTGAGATATCAATTGAATTTAACCACCAGAAACTAACAATAAGCTAGATAGCTTATATTAGCTTAAAATTAAGATAAATCAGCTTGTTGAAGCTTAAGTTTAAAGTATTTTTGAATTTTTGAAATATTTTTGGAACTATTTTTGGATTTTCAAAGGGCTTTTAACAAAAGCTGAGGTTAAATCAGAAATGAAATAGAAATGATTTGTAATGAACTAATAACAACTTTTAATAAACTAAATTCAGATAAACAGTTGAACTAAAGCAGGATCGAAGTAAAGCTAAAATTAAAATTTCACTAACAAAATGCAAAAGTTACATTAAGAAATTTAAAATTACAAAGCTTAAAATAAATTTTGACAGAGTAACCTTACATAAAAACTAACTACTCAACTCTGAAAATTATCTTCTATTTATAGCCAATGGAAGAACCTTCTAGCCTCTTTGCCAAGTCATCAATCCGAGGGAGATTGTGCTTCTTCTCAGCCATCTTCAGCCCTTGATCAAATCCCAATCATCTATAGCCGTATGATCAATCTTCATGAGGTGTTTCCACCAATAGGAGCCTGCCATCTGTCCCATTCGTGTGCTTCTTTGATATCTGACACTTCTGACAGCTTCTAGATGCCCCATGATTTGACAATCATGCCCTTAATTGGGTAAATTGGTACGGGGTAACTTTTAGGGTTTATGAAACAGTACAATTTCTGGGTTCATTTGGGGAAAGGGTAAAAGGTTTGGCGGGGTGGGAGTGTTTGTTTATTTTTTATTTTTTATTTTTTTTTTTTTTGACTCTTTTGACTGTGTTAGTTAAAAGGGGTTGACCGGGTTTAGTTTATGGACGGGTCGGGTTAAGGTTTTGGGATGTGGCTAGGTTATGTGGATGGGCTGGGTTTGAGTGTGTTTTAAAAGGGATAGTTGGGCTGGTGGTTTTAAAATCCGGTTATAGAGAGTGTTTTAAGAGATTTAGGGATTTAATTATAGGGACCATAAATGTAAATTCTGAATTCTCAAGGGACTGATCTTGCCTATTTTTCAAAGTTGATCTAAGGGCTGAATTTGCAAATCTTTGATACTTGGAGGATCTCAGTTGACTTTTTGACCATTTTTTCTTCCCGGCATTGGCTCTTTAATCCTCTTCACAATCCCGTGCTCGGTTTCCCGGTTCTTTGCTTGATTTTGTCCTTTTCTTCAATATCCGTGCCTGCATATGTAAAAACACAAAAACACAATATATTTGGCATTTTGGTCGGGTTTTTGGTCGTTTTGGTCCGGTTTTGGTCTAGAAATGGTATGTGTTTAAGCACATACCAACCGTTGAGGTTGAGTTGCTTAACAGCAACTACCTGTTCATCAAACACACGAATCAATGCTAAAGACCAGCAATCAAATGGAATATCATAAACTAAACAAATATTATAAATTTTGTAAGCTTACTGTATGACCCACAAAAACTATGAATTTCTGAAATCCCACATATATCGGCCATGCTTATAAAAATTGGATTGAGTAGCCATTTATTACGAATAAAATCCAATAATAGCGTCTCTGCATGATAAGCCTATTGATTTTTCCTGTTATATATGTTTGTAAACACTATATGTTGCTGTTGCATTATTTTGTTTTGATAGTTAAATTTGATTTCAGGTTTAGCGCGTTCTTTTCTACTCTCAAAGTCTCACCCTAACGCAATAGTAAGCAACATGCTTGCACAACTTTAATGTATATAAACACGCACACTATTGACACACCCATCTCAATATTAATGAGTGTTAATTAACAAATTGAACCTGAGCATATTTTGAAGCTACGACAGCTATGATGGCTACAATGAGAACTTACCAGGTCACTGACGCCATAATGGCAATCGTGGCTAGTATTTCTATACCAGCACCAATCACATATGCAATCGAAAAAGGTATGTCAAAATCAATTACACTCTGATCAGATGAGGCCTGTATGAACAACAGATAACTTCGCAAACACGTTGCAAGTGTATAGGAGACTAACTCAGGTCAATGAACTCTTACCCTTTTCGTCCAACTGGAGTCGAGTCAAAGAAGACCATTGGAGCATTGAAAATCGAATCAGTAAAGCAAATAACTTGCTGCTGTCTGAAGACCTGTAAAACCAATATAAGAAATAAGACCATGGTCATCTATACCAGATCACACAAGAACCGTCTGCATAATTTACTCAATAGAAAGTAATCGGATGCTATGACCATAATAATTGCAATTGGTATCCCAACAGTTTGTAACAAAACTATAAGTTTTTTACACAAATGAATACCATGATACAATGAAATTCAGCAAAATAATGCTGAAATCATTCAATCCATTTTTTGCATTTATATCCAAATAATTTGTATCAAATCATTCAATGCATGCTTTACATTCTACATACGTATATCAGTACCCAAAAAAAAAAAAAAAAAAAAAAAAAAAAAAAAAAAAAAAAAAAAAAAATTGAGTCTCAGATCTGTGAACTCACCTATTGTCGATAGCCTCCTGTATATTCCGACCATCCAAACTTGTCGGGCCGCCATCATCAGTTAGGAACCAATTTTGAAGATAGTAACTATGAATTTAGAGCCAGAAAAATTCATCATTCATTACGTAAAAGCTAAACAAATAAAAAATCGAGAAACAGACAAATAAGTTACAGTACATTTTTAGTGGCACGGCGTTGAAGAATGTTGTATAATTCAATGGGCTTGCAATAAACCGTAAGGCTTTCCTCAGCTTCTCTTTGTTCTTCCTCAGATAACTGATCAACACGAATGTCCAGGTCTCTGGAGTAACTGCAAACAAAAGCAGAATTCTTATTCCTTGAGTCCATCCATAGACGTTTAAAAATTGCTTATTTGTCCAAAAAAATGGCCTAAAATGCAAGATAACATACTTGGCTTCACGAGAAACTAAAGGTATCCCTGGCATTCTTGTTAAACAATTCCAAATCTCAAACTCATTGCAATCTGCACCTCTCCATGGTCACTTTTGGCCCCTGCAGACCTGTATTTAATAAATGCAAATAAGTAGATGGTAAAATGAGCATTACACGTTATCAGTTTGACTCTAGAATTAAACCGATGATGTGTAAATTGACCAGGGGCGGGAAACTATAAGAATTAGGGATGTGGCGGGGATGAGCAACCCTACGGGTACCTTACACTAAACTGGCCTGTGTATATTTTATCCAAAAAAAGTATACATTTAAGCTCCAAATCATAACTCCATATATCGACAACCTAGTCAACTACGATGAATAAGTTTCCGAGTCCTTACCCTATTGTTATCCCTATCCTACTCTACCGTAATTCAGTAGTCTTAAACCACTCAAGTGTGGGTTAGTGGCAAAAGGGCTTGTGACTATTGAAATACCAGTCGTACATTAACAACACAAATCAGTAATGATCATATAACCAAAAAAAAACACAAAACGATAACATAATGTACCTGCAAGTCTGAAACCTACACACTTTAGAAACTATTTCGACAATATATAAAAACGACTTAATTAGAGCGAGAAGAAGCACATAATGTACCTGCAACCTATACAATGTTGTTATCTCATATTGCCGCGTGTTGGTTATACTTGATGTAATCGAGTCTTTTCGTCAGCAGCCTAAAAATTTAAAGGCGAATTCAAAATGTTTAATCAACGGAAATGTAAAAGTGACAAAACCCAGTGGAAGGTGAAGGTGCATACCGCTCAAGACCACTTACATTGCTGATTTTCTGTATTTTCTGTATTTGAGTGTCTCCTTGGTAGCCTAAAAAGTTAAACTCAAAGTCAAAAACTTTAATCAAGGCAAATCTATCATCAACATCATTAATAAAGATTATCATGTACCTGATGTTGATCTTACAAAGAGAATTGTCATCCTTCCTGCAAATTAATTTCATAACGTGGTAAGAAGTCACTGATTTCAATATTTACACAGCTGCAACTTGAAGCAACTTAAAATTATCATCGAAGATTTGATAAAAACCCCAACATTAATATACAACTTCGCAAGGACTATTATAAAAATCCCATAACTCAAACCCGATTAAGTTCATACCTGGATTCGCAAAAGTTCTTGTAGAGCCAAAACCCAAAAAGTTTGCCTTGGTATGATATTCTTCATGATCACAACCTCCAAGACCTGACCACAACACAACAATGCATCAAGCATTAACATAAATTTCCACTATGATCAAAACATACCAAACACACAAACCAACTTTCCTAATAATTATGATCAAAACATACCAAACACACAAACCAGCTTTCCTAATAATTATTACCTGTTAATGATGAAACTTATGAGTACACATGTAATGCTTAGAATGATAAAAAGATGTGTTGTGCACAATAGTAGCACCTTCTAGATTTGTCATCCACCATAGGGCTGATTTCTAGATATGTCATCCACCTGTTGTGAGGCGTTTCCTTGTGATTTCCGTGATTTTTTTTTTTTTAAAGATTCATGGGATCTTAGCAAGTTTTATGAGATCAGTGGTTTTGTGGTTATTGATGGATCGAAAAGACCTTTTGTATTACATTAAAAAACCTTTACCTTTTCTAACAAAAACATAGTTATCACACAGACACATAGATCAACAAATTAATGGGCTGAGACTGTACCATGTACGAACGTGTCTTGAGCATTGGAGGACCGAACCTCTCTTTCGCCATTTTTCTGCTTCCCTTTCATGTTATTTAGGGTTTTGGGTTTTTTGGAAGGGTAGCAGGTTGATAAGAGATTGAACAGGGGTTTAGTTATGGGGTTCAGGGGTTGCGTTTTTTTCCCTTAGTGTTTTTCCAAGTTACCTTTATAGATTATAAGTTGCAAATTAAATTACAAGTGATGTGTTGGTGTAGTGGTGAGATGTATGTCAAATGTATTTACCACCCGGGGTTCGAATCTTGTAATGGACTAAATTTTTGAACATTTTAATTAATCCGAATTTTAGTTGATTAATAGTTGCTTAGGTGGACATAATGTGATGACATGGCTTTAAATCACAATTACATGGCATTGAGGTGGCATTTACGTGGCATTATCTACGTGTAACGCCTCCTGTTATATATAATGTAGATATATATATATATATATATATATATATATATATATATATATATATATATATATATACTTTTTACTAGAAGAATTAATAACAAAGATATGTGCCAAAAAAAAAGTGTGCATCTATTTAATACATGTTATATATAACAAAACACGGTCACTGATAATTGACTGCAATTTTGGGAGATCAATGCGAAGCGAAATAGTATAGTCTTAGAAATGATTTGGTGCAGATCACTTCTTTACACTATGCTATTTCGCTTCTCACTGATCTTCTAAAATTCAGCCATATTGTTGACCATGAGTTTTGCTCAGAGGAATGCATATCTCGCACAGAGTAAAAAAAAGACCAAAACACACGTAAGGGAAAAAAAACGACCCCACAGGCCAACACTGACTCCAACACTGTACGTCTCCTCCTATGTCTTGCTTCGAACAGTGATTTTTCCTGAATAGAAGTTATTGCTTTTTCTGTCTTTCTAAAATGCCTTTTTCTCAATGGTTTGCAGCAACGGTATTTAGGCGATGATGATAGCTTTGTACATTCCCATTTTTCCACCTCTGCGTTCGTTGGCAGGGCAACCACGCTATCGGTTGCAGCCACAACGCACATTTCATGCTGATTACAAACGTGCATATCTGAGCCTTACTGACGTCAAAACGTCTAGCTCCTCGCTCAACTGCGACTCCTGATCTGAGGTGTGTTGGATTGATTTATCTAACGGTAACCATTTACTGTCCATCAATCGATTGCTAATATCCTTTATTAAGTTAAGAGAAAAATAACAGTTAATATTCATCATGATTTACTATCGTTTTTCGCCCCAGGAATAGTAGCACCTACTAATATGTCATCTTTTTCTATTTGCAGATATTAACAATTGAACTTACGCGGCAACCATACATTTTTTTTTGCATATTCATAATTGTAGTGGCACAAATGGTTCTGGTCAAAAATATACTTCAATTCGGAAAGAGGGATGAGAAGCGGAAGAGAATGCTGCGACAAGTAGTTTGATCCAAATTTCTTCTTCGCAGCATCCTCTTCCGTTTCCCATCTTTCTTTCGGACTTGAACCATATTCTTGGCCAGAACCAATTGTGTCACTACACTTCCGCCTATGCAAAAAAAAAAATTAACTTTTACTGGCACATAACATAAGCCTTTTGTATCCACCCTTTACCAGGTAAAGAAAATGTTTCCTCCTATCTCTTGCTTCGAACATTAATTTTTCCTCAATACAAGTTATTGCTTTTTGTGACTTTCTAAAATGCCTTTTTCTGAATGGTTTGCAGCCACGGTGTTTAGGCGATGATGATAACTTTGTGCATTCCCATTTTTCCAGCTGTGCGTTCGTTGGCAGGGCAACCACGCTATCGGTTGCAGCCACAGCGTACATTACAAGCTGATTACAAGCGTACATATCTGAGCCTAACTGACATCAAAACGTGTGGCACTTCGCTCAACTGCGACTCCTGATCTGAGGTATATTGGATTGATTTATCTAAAAGTAACCATTTGCTGTCCATCAATCGTAAGTTTATATTCATTTTACCCAGATTTTTTCATGTATCAATATCTGTAACAGGTCATATATTCAACAACACCGCTACGTGCAGCACATGAATACAGCCAGGATCATTAATCTGACCTTCACCTCGAATTCCTTTTGATATTTTAATCGTCTATCAATATGTCTGGTGCAGACTATTGTCTAAAGACTGTTTGAATAACAAAAGGGGTTTGAGGTGGAGATAAGATTTTCCACCTATATGTCGATAAAAAAAAAAAAAAAAAAAAAAAAAAAAAAAAAAAAAAAAAACCTAAACATAAGAAACAAAGACTATTTGGTACTTTTTTGTTATACATGTCATATGTTTACAATTCTTGAAGAAAGGTGGGAAACCGGAGAGGATAGTGTCCCATGTACTTTGGCACAAATTACTTCTTTGCACTATCCTCTTTTGTTTCCCATCTTTCTTCGATAATTGACCCATACTGCTGATCAGCATCTTTTCTCCACCTCCAGTTGTCGATATACGACAACAAGTTAACTTTCGGATGCACATGACATCAACTTTTACTATCACAAAAAAAAAAAGAAGTAATAGATGCCCTTTGTTTCTTATGGTAAAATTCTTTTTTTTTATCAAATGCCTCGCAATTAAACTGTCTGTTGATAAGGCAAAACAATCTCTCGAACTTAAACATAGTTAGTCATTCTAAATTCCCATACAGTTCCTTTTGTTCTTTCAACAACCTAGCAGCTCGCTTGGTGCAAGCGGTTGCACAAAGGAAGGTGAAACAACAAATGGAACTGTAAGGGGATTTAGAAAGTTTAACTAAATTTTTGAATAAATAAATGAGGTAGGTACCGCATTATTAGCGGTCAGGAAAAGGCTAAAAGAAGCGATGGAACAAACGAAAGGGAAAAACCAGGAGCCCACGACCCAAAAGCGAGGCCAACACTGCTACAACAACTGTAGCAAAACTCAACGCTCCATTATATATAAGAGAATATTGTCACCCGATGGAATTGATGAGTTCTGAACCATCCCCATATTCCCATGATAATCGCATTCAATTCCTGTTCTTCAGGTTCGCATAGCCACTCTCATTATTACATTTATCTATTTTAACTTATTCTTTTTTCTGACTTTCTAAAAGCCCTTTTTCTCAATGGTTTGCAGCCACATTCTTTAGGCGATGATGATAACTTTGTACATCTCCATTTTCCCAGCTGCATGTTCGTTGGCAGGGCAACCACACTTTGAGTTGCAGCCACAACGTGCATTTAATGCTGATTATATATGTACATATCTGAGCCTTACTGAGATCAGAACATATAGCACCTCGCTCAACTACGCCTGCTGATCCAAGGTATATTGCATTTGTAGCATTTCGTGATCCAATGTATATTTAGTAATTATATGCTTCTATTGTAAAAACTCTCTATTCGTTTCAGCATAGACGATTATTCTAAGATCCTATGGTACAGGCAATTGTGCAAAGAGATTTGAAACGACAAAAGGACCTGTAGAGAGTCTCAAACCAGCTACCTGCATTCCTTTTTTACTTCTATTCAAGTTACAGGCTCATAAAAAAAAGCTAAATATCAAAAATAGACAGAATATCAGTGATGGATGTACCGACACCGAACACAACTGCTGCCAATTTTGCATGGTGTCTGCATCCATCATTGATATTTTGTTACTATTTTTGTCCTGTCAGAGTATTCACACTCACATTCTCAGTATATTTTATTGCCTGCGACCAAAAGATAAGTATTACTTAGATCACTATCCTAAATTTAAAGTGCAATTGCTGTTCACATGGATAATCTCCTTAAACATTCTAACCATTATTGCTGTGACGCTTAACTTATTTTCCTTTTTTTAATACCAGTGAATGATGCACAATTATCTACTCCTGCTGCCATTTCTCAAACAGTTACAAATCCTGTAACGAGTGCTAGGCGAGCAGTGAGAACACAAAGAACTGGTGTTAACCGCCAACGCACAGGTAGTATTAATTATGTTTTCTTGCTATATGGGACTTTTATCTGTAGGTAACGTTTGTTGCTCTTTTCGCAATTGAATCTGACCCTGCTCCTACTGCATCTTGCAGCCACATTCTTTAGGCAATGATGATAACTTTGTACATCTCCATTTTTCCAGCTGCATGTTCGTTGGCAGGGCAACCACACTTTGAGTTGCAGCCACAACGTGCATTTAATGCTGATTATATATGTACATATCTGAGCCTTACTGAGACCAGAACATATAGCCCCATGCTCAACTACACCTGCTGATCCAAGGTATGTTGCATTTGTAGCATTTCGTGAACCAATGTAAATTTAGTAACTCAGTATATTTTATTGCCTACGACCAAAAGATAAGTATTACTTAGATCACTATCCTAAATTTAAAGTGCAATTGCTGTTCACATGGATAATCTCCTTAAACATTCTAACCATTACTGCTGTGACGCTTAACTTATTTTCCTTTTTTTAATACCAGTGAATGATGCACAGTTATCTACTCCTGCTGCCATTTCTCAAACGGTTACAAATCCTGTAACGAGTGCTAGGCGAGCAGTGAGAACACAAAGAACAAGTAGTATTAATTATGTTTTCTTGCTATATGGGACTTTTATCTGTACATAACGTTTGTTGCTCTTTTCGCAGTTGAATCTGACCCTGCTCCTACTGCATCTTCTAACTATAATGCACACTTTCAAAGTGCGTCCTCTACTCCTGCTACCATTTCTCAAACGATGTTGTTTAAAGGATAAAATTTCTACCCACATAACTGAACGTTTAACTGCAAGAGCCATAGTTGGACAGCGCTAATATTGTGCTGATAGAAACCAGTTCGCAGGCTGTTCAATTGCAGTTGCACCTTAAAAGTATTGTATCACTGCAATTCAGGTACTTAACCTTTACCATACTCACTGATTTCGCTTGTCAGCTTCTGATATGTACATCTAGTACAGCACATATTGATTACATGTTAATATGCAGACTTTTACAAGACAAAACTGAAGTGTTCTATGTACACTACAACTGATCTAAACGATCTAAACTTTAGTCCTAGACGTTGCCACTGGGACTACAGATGATCTTATGCAACTGTCAACTGTTGGTAAGAAAAGCATTCAATTACGGCAATTGCATTCAGATGCTACAATACCCATTCATGTTATACAGCGCCTGTCAATATTAGCAATTGAAGACTATTTGGTATTGTTTCATTCCTGATACTAACATTTGATATACTGTCTCCATAATGCTAACCTTTTTTCCTGCATATTTATACCTGTGACTACACAAAATGTTCTAAACACAAATATGATGCGATTGTAAAAGATAGATGGCAATTACAAGAGAGTGCTGTGATAAGTGCTTTGGGCCAAATCACTTTTTCGCACCATCCTCTTCTCCTTCCCATGTACCTTTTTTAATCGAACCATGTTATTGATCAGAACTTTTTGTGAAATTCCATGTACAAGTATGCATAAAGAAACTTACCATCGTAAATACAGTACGTCAATTTTTAATATGGACAAATAAACAAAATCAGATATTCTTCATTTGCTAATATTGACAGGCGTTGTAGCAACAGCATGAACAAGCCTACAAGTAATGGCATAACTAAGCAGAAATAAGCCAAATATTTTTTTCTTCACTATCAATCCTTCACATGCAATTACTTTTCATAATATGTGATATGTTTTAATGCTCAGGAAATTCATGCGCTACACGGAATGGAATCTTAATCAAAGCAAGCTATATTTAACAAGTCTCAAAATGTAATAATTCATTGATTAACTTTATACATTAAATGTAACTTTGTAAATACCTCTGGTTTATTTATTTTGTGCTACAAAATCGTCGGCCCGCCGCAACGCGGCGGTTCGACGCACTTCTCGTTATATATATATTATATATATATATATATATATATATATATATATATATATATATATATATATATATATATATATATATATATATTATACTAAATAACATTCAGTGGGCTTCTTATGAATAGTGCCATTGCTACAGTAATTTTTTTTTTTTTTTTTAGTTTCAAAAATTCGTAAAAAATACCCCTGAAGTCGACAACTCTTTGCAAAATTAGTCCTTTTCCAAAAAATATGTTTCAAAATTAGCAAAAAATACCCCGAAAGTTGACAGCTCTTTGCAAAAGTAGTCCTTTTACAAAAAATCTGTTTGAAAATTGGCAAAAAATACCCCTGAAGTTCGCGTCTCTTTGCAAAAGAAGTCCTTTGTCAAAAAATCCATTTCGCATCAAAATACGACAAAACACGTATAGCACAAAAATTATAAGCAACACACCCGCAGCAACGCGCGGGCTGCCCACCTCGTATATAACATTTGTTGGGATTAGATAGCCTGTTTCCTTTTCTTAACCTAGCCCATGCCCGAACCGGGTTATAAGTGGGTGACCCACCTGTTTATCATCACTCACAACTGGCATATGTTTTTGAGATCCGGAGGTTCTGCTCCGGTACCACCACCCGCTTGCCATTCAAGTCCCTCCGAGTCCGACTTTCCCCAGCTACAGTGGACTGTGAAGGGATGAACAGGGGATGCAACAGTATCCTCAATTTTTTATTCCCTCCCCCACATACCACATATTCCAGAACCATCTCCTATTTTCCACAGCCCACAAAAATACACACATACCCACAACTGTCTATCTAAATACGTTTTGAGGTAAGAATTTATTTTACATCAGTTTGTCTCAATTTTATAATCGTATAACCGTGGATCTATGAATAACGATTGGAAAAGCACTTTTTTATTTGTCATACATATTGAAAAAGCGTATTGCGTCTTTTTTGTTTTGATTATAAAAGTTACTTGGGTGCCACTACAAGGTATGGAAATATTTCCTTTTGAAATTAGCTTGGCGTTAATTTATTTTAGTTGATTTCAACTGCATAGGAACATGACTTTCGTTTTTGTACATATTTAAGTTCAGGCTGCCTGTTGGGAGGCCTATTTTCGAGCTGCCAGCTGGGATGTTGGATGATAATGTGGGCGATGTTGCTGGTACAGCAATACGTGAGGTTGAAGAGGAGACTGGAATTCAGTTACATCTAGAGGACATGGTTAATCTCACATCCTTTCCAGACCCGTCCACTGGATGCAAAGTTATCCCCTCACTGGTATGTGCATCATTACACGTATTGTTTAAGCACGTGAATACTGTGTAATATGTGTCTGATTATATGTGGTAGGCTGGATATGATGAGGAACTGACCTTACTTTTCTACAGAGGAAGTGTAAATGCAGATGTTATCAAACAACTGCAGGGAAAAGAAACTGGGCTGCGGGAACATGGTGAGCTGATCAAAGTTCATGTTGTTCCTTATGACACACGTTGGCGCATGACTCCTGATGCAAAGGTAGTGAAAGCATCTTCCTTGAATTTTCGACAATATATAAGTCCATTTTTGAGGATCATAATTAGAGTTACTTTCATATGCAGTGTACAGGGTATCAGTACTGGCATCTTTTCTTCAGGAAGTGTGCCTCTAAAGATGGCTTTTTCAGGAAGTGTGGCTATCAGACATACTTTGGATGCCGCAGGTAACTAAGAGAACACACATATACAGTTTCATGTTAATTCTTTCTCTTCGAAACTCTCATTTGATAAATCAGGATTAGTTTTCTTTTAGTGGGAGTGAAGGAACGGACTCATCGCTCTCCTGCCGTGAGTCCCAGCCACTATGAAATAAATGTCGAGATCAAATTAAGCTCATAAGTCCAAAAATTAGCTTAGATGGGCACCCCTTAATTGGCGTTTGTGGTATAGGGCTTTGATGCTTGAGTCGAATTGGGTATTTGGAACTGCTTTTAGAATCTGGTCATTTTGTATTATGATACATTAGTTTAAGAGTGTTTGTGATTGCTTTTCAAGTGAAATAATTTGGTGAAAAGAAACAGCTTGAAGTTGTTTTCAGAGACTTTCAGTTTCTCAAGGAAATTAACCCGTTAGCAAGTTTAATAAGCAATCCAATAGAGGAAGGCAAACATGGAACATAATATGATCGTCATTAATTATGAATAGATTTCATGCTATTTAACTTATACCATAATATAAGAAATTTTTTGTTTCAGGTCCTAAATGTAAGCTACCGGATAAAAGTGACGATGAGAAACAACACTCAATGGCACATGCCATTGGCATGAGGCTCTTGGTGAACCACCAGTGCCGGCTGCAAGTGCAACTGCTCAGCTTGGTAGGTTTCCTAGCATTTCCAAAGACATGGAAATAAACAGGTCATTTCTATACTCTTTTTTTATGCTAATTTTAGTGGTCTCTACACAAAACTTAATGGCATTTGTACAGTTTATATGATTTTATTATGTGGATATTCATTTGTATTCAGTGCCGTCTTCGATTAAATGCTCTTATAGGTGACCTAAAGATTAAAAAAGGAGATCAGGAGAAAGCTAATTCGTTTACTTCGTTTACATACTGCCATTCTTCCAAGCCTATAAATGCTTAATCTGCCTGCCTCTGTTGCAGCAGCCGCTACTCAGTTTGGTCAACGGTCCACTGTTCCAGGATCATGTGTTCCTTTATCGCTTTTTTCTTTGCGGCAACCTGCATTCTGTCCCAAATGTTAAGATGATTTTTTGTCTTATGATGCAGGGTCTCTAATTTGAACTCACACAAGGATGAGATTGTGAAACTTGCTTCTTTGGGTACTGGCGCTCACAGTAGAGAGAGTTGATATTTTAAAAGAGTCATTGGTTGTTCGCAATAAGTAAGTTATATCATTTGCTATTGCTAAGATAATTGCTAGGTTTGATGAGGTTTTTGGATTTGACCAGTTACCTCAACACATGGATAAATGATTTCAGCAATTCTGTTACTCAGCAACGGCAACTATTGAAGCTTCATGGTCAAATTTCGAGGTAATGTACATGATATACGTGGTGTTGTAAACTTATAGTCACATTGAAAGTGCAATATATAAGTCCATTTGTAAGGATCATAATTGGAGTTACTTTCATATGCACTGTACAGGGTATCAGTACTTGCATCTTTTCTTCAGGAAATGTGACTCTAAAGATGGCTTTTTCAAGAAGTGTGGCTATCAGACATACTTTGGGTGCCATAGGTAACTAAGAGAACACACATATACAGTTTCATGTTAATTCTTTCTCTTCGAAACTCATTTGATAAATCAGGATTAGTTTTCTTTTAGTGGGAGTGAGGGAACGAACTCATCGCTCTCCTGCCGTGAGTCCTTAAAGGCGGGAGAGAATAGAGCATACTAGGAAAATACTTCAGTTTGTAGTTATCAGCCACTATGAAATAAATGTCGAGATCAAATTAAGCTCATAAGTCCAAAAATTAGCTTAGATGGGCACCCCTTAATTGGCGTTTGTGGTATAGGGCTTTGATGCTTGAGTCGAATTGGGTATTTGGAACTGCTTTTAGAATCTGGTCATTTTGTATTATGATACATTAGTTTAAGAGTGTTTGTGATTGCTTTTCAAGTGAAATAATTTGGTGAAAAGAAACAGCTTGAAGTTGTTTTCAGAGACTTACAGTTTCTGAAGGAAATTAACCTGTTAGCAAGTTTAATAAGCAATCAAATAGTTTCTCTTCATAAATGAGAAGTAATTGGGTGTATTGGGTGTTTGTACCTGAATGATTTGGTGAAAACAAGCAGCTTGAAGTTGTTTTCCAAGACTTTATCAGTTTTCGATAATAACCTATTTTCGTTAAAGTAGTTATATCTGTTAGCATTTAAATTATATGTTGAAGTGATGGTCATTTCATATATTAGAACTTGTATGTGTCGTGTAGTTATCTAAGTATAGGAAGTGGGCTTTTGGCTAGCTAATGTGTGATAATGAATGTAATATAGTCCAACTCACAAAAGCCCACTCAAGGCCCAACCGAAAAGCCCAATAAAGGCTTTAGGGCATCATCTCGTGTACTATATAAACCACTTAACACCTCATTTGTAGGTGGTGCAAGTGTGTGTAATGTGTGTGCAATTTAATAGAAGAAATATTGTCTCATCTCTCTTGTGCTTAAACGACATATATTTGTGTAATAAAGATAGTTCTCGGTCTTTACAAGTGGTCTTTACAATATTGAATCTCATTGTTCTGTACTTCACTTTCAGGCCGAAAATTTCACCTATTATGTTGTATAACCGTATCATTATATTTGCTTATATGGTCTCAGGAACTGCACTTGCTGCTCAACAAGCAACCTGCAACATCATTGGCATCCTCCACAACATTGGCAAGAGAACTGCCTGAGATCAAGTACTTGGTGTCTAGAATTACACTTTTTGGAAATTGAGTGTGCACAGTCTCAGTCTCTGTTAGCTTAGGAAATTTCTGCAGATGGGTTGTGCAGGTCGTTTGTTTGCACAGGAATACAATAATAGCTACGGATTATTGTGTATATAATTTTTTATTAAAAGTTAACATGCCATGAGCATTCACATTCAATTGATCTTACGCCAACTCTAACTTTCTTAAATATGCACGTATTTAACTTTAACCTTCAACATGATGCCCCACACAAACGCACAGCCTTACATTTCCAATACCTGCTTCTGTTGAAAAACATCCCGCAGCGAAGTGCGGGCTTAAAAACCTCGTTAAATACTGAACATTAACTAATAAGAATAAAGAGATTTTAATAGAACAAAACTCCTAGATTACAAGAAATAAAATACTTTGACTAGAACCGTAACCTTAAAAATAAAGAATGAAATGACTTGCTACCCATAATGAAACCCGAACCCTAAAGCCAAATCAAACCCAAACCCAAAATGAATCCTATAGAATACTCAAAACCAATAGACGTGACGCCTGATGTTGGAGCCGGAGCTGGAGCACGTATTCCATGTCCGTCAAAACCTTGCAACATCGCTGATGGCGCCATTGCCACACCCGGTGTGGGAACAGGTGCGGGTGTGGGAGCATTGTTAGTGGAGTGAACAACGTGATCATGGTGACTCACGGCCATGACTATAATGATAAGCTTCTGACCATTCTTGCATTTGTCATCATGTCCACTGATAAAGAAAAAAGGACCCGATCTTTTGAATTTGAATACTGAGTTACCATCTTCTAACGCTTCTTTGGGGTTCGTTTTGTTGCAGTTGTGATACGCCTCTTCGTTTACCACCAAAACCGAATCCAACCCTTTCGTATACTTGAAAACTGCATTGCAATATATAAAACACAAACATTTATACACGTAAAAATATTTCATTAGTAATATATATTGAACCTTTTTTTAATGTAGATTGTTACCGAGTGTGTCATTGACTTGAAACTGACTCCGTTCAGCTCAATGATTGTAACTCTCACGAGGGTCAAGAACCCAACCATCTTTGCCACCCACAAGGAATGTCTACCCATAACACGACCCCATGAACCCAAGCGATATGACGATCAAACTTAAGCTTGTAATCATCTTCATTTGTTGTTCCATAGAAGACCAAATTTTGCTTAGAAGAATTACAACTGAAAATACTTTGTATATATGAAATTGTGAGAATTGGGGATTGAGGTAAATAATTTTGTGGTTTAGGGGTGTGAAAATGGTGAATATATATAGGAAAAATGCAACTAAAATTACCGTTGGGTGCATGGTAATCGCTTAGATGGGCCTGAGTTGTAGGTCACCTTTTTTTTAATTTTGTTGTTAGCAACGTATAGTAGTAAAACTGCAACGGTAATTGTAATTCAAAATTTTGATTTTCTTAACACTTTTAACAGTCACGATCAACTCATTTTGCATCACATGACGTTGATTTTTCTATTTCAACCATTTATAAAGCAAGTCTCTTTAATCAATATAGAAACTAAGTTCAAACCTCACGTATGTCGTATAACATGCCCACCCTGCCCCCTCCTGTGTCTCCGTTAGTGCTTGTGTGGCAGTCGAATGAAGGACTTTTGTGAAATTAAGTTTGTAAGTTCGACCCAACTCTTTCTGCAGGTGTATAGAATATCAATATTGCCTGATGTGTGATCTTGTGAAAAAGTCAAATAGGGTCCAGTAGTTTGAAAGCAAGTGTAACGCTAACGCGGGTATACAACTATCAAGAAAACGCCTTTCACTTATAATTGAACATCAAAAATACATGTTAATAAGTTCATAATTATTTGTAGCTTGTTCAAAGTACATATATGATTTGTACTATGCAATTGTAAAACATAACTTCTTTCGATAATCATAAAGACTAAGACAAGCATCAAAATATCGTACAATACAAGCTAACAATAATGCATTATGTATGGTGCTTTTGGCGACGATTTTCAACATGTTTGTCACCACCACATGGATGCTCAAAGCAGTCAACAGGATGCTCAGTCACTGGATCACATTCCTTCTTGCTCCTTTGAAGAGGTTTATCTGGAAGACAGTTTCTTCTGTCATCATATGTGATCCCCAGCGATGTCAGATTTCCACATCTACCCTCTTCCTCGATGAAGTAGTTATAAGAAAACGTGAATTTTAGCAAATTAGGCAATTCACAAATACACCAAGGCACAACACCAGTCATCATATTATGGTCTAAATTTAGTTGTTCCAAATGAGTTAACCCTGCAATACTATAAGGTATTTCACCTACTAAATTATTATAACTCACATCCAATACCCTTAACTTGTACAGCCACCCCACTTCATACGGCAAACACCCGGATAAATTTGTGTTGATCAACAACAATTCATCCATGGTATTAGCAAAATTGGCTATACTTGGTGGGAGACATCCTCCTAAATTGTTGTTAGCGAAAACTGCCACAGAAGCAGTGGTCGACCCTAAATTTGAAGGGATCACAGATGACAAACGGTTGTTGTTGATAAAAATGGCGTCAAGGTTTTGGTTGAATAGCGCGGGAGGCAAAGGCCCCTCGAATTCATTGAAGCGAAGGTCTAGAAATTTGAGGCTGGGGAGGGACATGACAACAGAAGGGAAGGGACCCACAAAGCGATTGTTGCTGAGATCAAGTTCAAAGAGCAAAGTGAGATTTGATAGAGTGTGAGGGAGTATACAGCAGAAGCGGTTACTGTTTAGATGAAGGACTGCGAGATCAGATAATAAACCGAGTTCATCGGGGAGTAACCCCGCAATGTCTGCATGGTTTAGATCAATACCTGCAACTGTCTGAATATCTGTATTGTCTGGATGTGGAGCACAATATACTCCTGTGTAATTGCAAACTGAAGGGCCGGACCAGTCTGAAGTTGTATTAAACGGGTCGGAATAAATTACAAGTTTCCATGCCTGGAGTGCACGATAAGCTTGTTGGAGTCGCGGGTTTGATGCACTCGTGTCAGGATGGTACTTGTGGTGGTTTGTGGTTGTGGAATGGCGATGTTTGGCTTCTATGTTGTTGAAAGAAACCGCGAGATAAAGAACTAAAAAGGATAATAAAGCAGTACTTGTAGTGACTAAAGACCTACTCAACCCCATTTCTTTTTTGCTAAAGTTCTAACTAATTGTGTGACTTTTATAAGCAGTTGGAAAATTTATAATACGAAGATGTGTGTATGCTTCTTCGTACATATTTTGATTGTCACATCAAAATAAGTACCCTAAAATTTAAGTCCATGTTATCTAATTATAAGAGACACTTGGAGTTAATATTTAGCGTAAGTGAGACCTTGACCTAAATATTAATGACAAGGTAAATTTTCATGGCGTGAGACCGTGACATGGAGTATTTGCAGTTTCTAAATTAGACGACTTAATTAAGTTGTAAGTGAGACCTTGAGACTTAAAGCATGAGATGGGAAGAAACATGCTTACATTGCAAATTGTTTGGCAAATGTAATTCCCATAATGATCTAGGAGTCGGAAATTGTTTTGCCGATTATTGTACGACAAGTTACCATCTTTTGTACTTTCACTACTAGCAGATCAACTGATGTAGTAGAACCATAGAAAGTTGGATCCTAGTTTTCAAGAAAATTAAATGGTTATATTATATTTCCTGTGTAATTTTCTTTTCTTGAAAAATTGTATTATTAGAATACTAGTATTTTAACTTTTTCTGTAGAAATGGCTCAACCCGAAAATGCTGTAATGAGTTCCGCTTTCAAAGCTCATTTTGACAGTGAAAAACTGACTGGCCAAATTTCAATCATTGGCATCGGTCACTGACGATTGTCCTGCGTGTGTCCAAGAAGCTAGATTATTTGACTAAGCCTTGCCCTACGCAGCCTGCTGACACTGAATCTGATGAAGTCAAAGAAGACAAAAGGAGTATGATACGCATAATGAAGTAGCATGCTTAATGCTCGAAAGTATGATTCCCAAGTTGCAAAAGCTATTTGAGAATTATTTTCCGAAAGATATGCTAGATGAACTCTAAAAGACCTATGAAACACCTCCAGCTGTCGAACTGTAAGATTTGATAGATTAATTCCATAGCTGTAGGCAATGGGAAGATGAACCCGTTCACGATCATGTGTTGGAGATGAAAGGTTACATCGATCGGCTCCAACAGATGAACTATGTCTATGATGAGAATGTTAATGTGAACTTAATCAATAGGTCCTTGAACAAGGACTTTAAGGGTTTTGTTCAAAATTACAACATGAATTGATCGGGGAAGACAATAACAGAATTGCTCGCAATGCTCGTTGATTACGAAAGGGGTTTACCAGGCAAGGACAAGGCTCCTACTCCTCAAGTACTAGCAATACAAGGGAGTAGGGTTCAAAATCCAAGACAGCAAGCGAACAAGAAGGGGAAAGGAAAAGATGACAAGGGCAAACAAGTTGTGAACTATCAGCCTGCACCTAAGAAGGCCCCTCAGAAGAACAAGCCAAATCCTAATAAGAAGGATCAGGATCGTCATCACTGCCACGAGATGGGATACTGGAAGAGGAACTGTCCTCTCTATCTCGAGGAGTTGCGAGTGAAAAAGATGAAGGGTGAGACTGGGAAAGCAAGTACTTCAGGTACCTTTTTCATGATTGAATTATTTTCATTAACTCGTAAATTAAATTCCTGGGTATATGATACTGGATGCGGTATTCACATTTGCAATACGCTGCAGGGATTTAGAATGGAAAGGATACTCGCCTATGGGGAGCAATATCTGCATGTGGGCAATGAAGCACAAGCGGCTGTTAAAGCCATAGGAGTATTTAGATTAGTTTTGCCTTCGGGTTTAGTACTGAATTTAAATAATTGTCATTATGCACCTTCTATTATTATAGGTGTCATTTCCTTTTCGTGTTTATTGGATATGGGATTTCAACATACTATTAATAGCAATAAAATTTCTGTTTCATTAAATAATGTTTTTTGTTTTAATGTTATTGTTGTGAATGGTGTATTTGAAATTGATTTCAATGATTATAATTCGATGTATAGCATCAACAATAAGATACTCAAGAATGTCTTGGATTCATCTTATCTTTGGCATTGTCGACTTGCTCACATAGGCAAGACTCGCATGCAAAAGTTGCAACGTGATGGGCTTTTGCAGGATATCAATGATGAGTCATTTGATAAGTGTGAATCTTGTATATCTGGGAAGATGACTAAGAAACCTTTTAATAACCGTATTGAAAAGACTGATGATCTGCTTGGTTTAATACATACTGATGTGTGCGGACCACTTAGACATGTGTCAAAGAGAGGTGCTAGCTACTTCTTAACCTTTACCGATGATTTTAGCCGTTATGGACATGTTTATTTACTTAAACATAAACATGAGGTGTGTGAAACATTTAAGGTTTTCAAAGCTGAAATAGAACTGCAACTAGGAAAGAAGATTAAAGCTCTTCAATCCGACAGAGGTGGTGAATACCTAAGTCAGGAGTTTAAAGATTATCTAAGTGAGATTGGAATTGTCCAGCATCTCACATCTCCATATACTCCACAGCAAAATGGTGTATCTAACAGAAGGAATCGTACATTATTGGATATGGTATGATCTATGTTTAATCTTACTACTCTGCCATTATCCTTTTGGGATTATGCCTTAGAATCTGCGATTCGCATATTGAATATGGTTCCGACCAAGAAGGTTGATAAGACACCTTATGAGTTATGGTTTGGGAAAATGCCTAACTTGTCTTATTTAAAGGTTTGGGGTTGCGAGGCATTCGTTAAACGTGACTTAGCAGATAAACTCCAACAGAGATCTGTAAAGTGTATCTTTGTAGGATAGCCAAAGGAAACGATGGGTTACTACTTTTACTTCCCACATGGAAACAAAGTAATTGCTGCTAGGTATGGAGATTTTCTCGAAAAAGATCTCATATCTCAAGAATTCAGTGGGAGGCTTATGATCTGGAAGATGATCAAGAGGATACATTACCTTCTGAAAACACTAACGAACTTCCTGTGGAACCGGAAAGTCTGGGTCCTCCACCTGAAGTGATTCCCATTCGCAGATCTGTAAGGAATGTGAAAGCACCTGAACGTATATGTCTTAACGTAAAGGTTGAGGAAACTATATTAGGGGACCTTGGAGAGCCAGCTAATTATAGAGCTGCCATGAATGATCCTGAAAAGGATAAATGGCAGATTGCTATGAATGGGGAAACGCAATCCATGAAAGATAATGAAGTCTGGATTGAAATAGACCTTCCTCCCAGTGCCAAGGTAGTTGGGAGTAAGTGGCTCTTCAAGAAGAAAACTGACATGGATGACAATGTACACACCTATAAGGCCCCGTTTGGTAGCTAAAGGCTTTACCCAAACATATGGTGTTGACTATGAGGAGACCTTTTCTCCTGTAGCTGACATAAGGGCTATTAGGATTCTCATAGCCATAGCAGCGTACTATGATTATGATATTTGGCAAATGGATGTCAAAACTGCCTTTTTGAATGGTCGTTTAGATGAAGACATCTATATGGCGCAGCCTGAGGGGTTTGTGAAACCAGAATTTCCAAATCGTGTATGCAAACTTCAAAGATCCATTTATGGATTGAAGCAAGTATCACGGCAATGGAATAAGAGATTTGACGAAGAAATCAAAAGGTTTGGATTTACTCAGAATCGTAATGAGCCATGTGTATATCACAAAGCTAGTGGGAGTGATGTTGTTTTCCTAGTTCTATATGTTGATGACATATTGATCATGGGTAAAAACATTCCAAGTTTGAAAGAGGTGAAAGCCTATCTTAGGAAGTGTTTTTCCATGAAAGATCTTGGAGAAGCAGCATACATTCTGGGAATCAAGATCTACAAAGATAGATCAAGGCTGTTAATTGGTTTAAGCCAAAGTGCTTACAAAATATTGAAGAGATTCAGTATGCAAAAATCCAAGAAGGGATTTTTGCCAATGCAAGTAGAACATGGCTTAAGTAGCAAAGCTTATGCTTCAACACCTGAAGAGGTGGCACATGAGGAGAATCCCGTATGCTTCGGCTGTGGGATCTATAATGTATGCGGTGAGATGTACAAGGCCTGATGTGGTGTTTGTTCAGATTATTACCAGTCGATATCAGCAGAATCCAGGTGAACTCTACTGGACTACTGTGAAACATATTCTCAAGTATTTGAGATCTACGATGGATATGTTTTTAATGTACAGGGGAAATCCAGAAGCAGAACTGTGTGTTACAGGTTACTGTGATGCATCCTGGAAGTGTGATAAAAATGATACGAAGTCTCAGACGAGTTATGTCTTTGTCATCAATGGAGGATTTGTGGATTGGAAGAGCTGGAAACAGAGTACTATAGCGATGTCTGCAACAGAAAGTGAGTATATTGCTGCCTCAGAAGCTGCAATGGAAGCAGTCTGGATTAGGAAATTCGTTTCAGGGCTTGGAATTATGCCCTCAATCAAAAGACCTATAAAAATATATTGTGACAATTCAGCCGCAATTACATTTGCCAATGAGCCTGGAATCATGAAGGGCACCAGACATTTCCCGATTCGATATCACTATGTTAGAGAACAAGTGAAGATAGGCGAGATCAAGTTACCCAAAGTTCACACAGATGACAACTTAGCAGATCCATTAACGATGGCTCTACCCGGTGGAAAGCTTAAACAACTTTCTGAAGGCATAGGACTTTGTTTAGCTAGTAGTTTCATGCATATCTGTGATTAGTGTTTGGATAATAGGGATGTTTTGAACAGTTGTTATTTTATTGAAATAAAATACTTGTTATGTTTATTTATCATTTTCTTAGTAATATATCTTATATTTGCATGTTTATATCCTTGAATAATTATATTATTCTAAATTGTCCGTTGTCGATTAATGATATGGGAATATCATTAAACTAAGACAAATCTGAGTATTGGTAGAATATACTTGTAAGTATATTGATGCGTTGCCGTACCAATTTCACATGATATTCAATGATTTGAATATAGGACTTATCCCGACTTCATGAGTATCCCGACTTCATGAGTTTACTTTATGGATCTTGTCATTAAGTAAATCATGTGTATATAGTTATCCTCAGACTTGAGATGCCAGATAACTGTCATGCATGTAGTGAATTTCTATGATTCAATTTACCGCTATACGTAACTGGTAGCTATAATGATTGTTTTCAGAAGCGTTGCGAAAAGCATGGGTTATGCTCGTAATCAAGATAGAATTTATTCCTTCAAATTGTTTGGAGTTTAATACTGTTGGGCCCCTCGTAGGATTAGTAAGTTGTATGTTTGGCCACACCCAAGATCTCCCCTGAATAGTTCAGAAGATTTGGTAATCTTATTTAATCCGAAACAGCGAGAAACAAAATTATTAATAAAGAATGACTTAGATCCATATTTTTATTAATGTAGTATTAGAAACAAAATGATGAGTATGATAATTAATCATTGAATGGTTTTTCCAGGAGACCACCACCCGAGTTGAACTAGGGGCATTGGCGTGTTGTTAGACGCTAACCAGTGTCAATTACACTTTTAATAGATTTTCAAGTGAGAGTTGTTACAGTTATGAAAAAATATTAATTAGTGTATCACTAGAATCGAACTCGGGACCGATGGATTGCACATTTTACATATGAATGATCAATATAAATAATTAATATATATAACCGTTATGTATTTAATTATTTGGACACGAAATAACGACTAACGGATGATAAGTAATTGACGGAATTAACTAACGACCGTTAGTGAATAAAGGAAGTACCGTTAGTGAAATTAGAGGCTCAAGAAGGATCTAGAAACCCATGGGATGGGTTGAGGCCGATCGGCCTAAGGGTTCTATAACCCTAAATCGATCCAACTTGTGCTCCAAGTATAGTTTCACTATAAATACAAACTCAATGGTCATTAGTTTTTTACTTGTGCACTAAACTATAACCCCTAAAGTTTTCTTCTTCTCCTTTGTCTCTCAAACCGATCGTACAACCTTTTAAGGGTGTCGATCCTTGCTTTTTTGTTAAACAAAATTGTTTTGGTTTAATCGTGTTTTTTCACTAGCATCAAGCATTAATTGATTATCGTACGTGTGTACAAGACTTGGTAGTTAACTCACTTTAGTTAACACACATCTTGGATTGTGAAACAAAATGGTAAGGGGTTTCACGTTAATCATAATTTTTTGATTAAGAGAATAAGTTGAAGTTTGATCCTTGTTCTTTCTAAGATCAAATGTACGTTATCTTTATTATTCGGTATTCTTTATACATGTTAAATTAATGATCTTGCTTCCGCTACGTGATATTGTGATGTTTATTTAAAAATATGAATGTCATGTTATTTAAATTCCAACAAAGAAGACTTAAGGGACCAGACTTGCCAAATGACCAAGCCAACACATAACTTATAACTAACTAGTTCCTAGAGAATTCCACAACTTTCTCATTTTCTTCCTCGTGTATATAAAGAGTAGATCCGTATGAAGCGAAAATTGAGGGATATCACTGTTATCATCAGTTATCATATCTGATTATATCTTGTTTGTATTAATATGGCCAAATGATGAATAAAAGTATCGTGCTTTTATAGAATTCACATGTCATGCAAATAAATTAAAGGATTACAAGAAATACGAAGTGCATAGTCTAGTGGTAATTCACCTAATATCCTCACAAGAGGTTCACAACAGCTCACTAGCTATAGATTTGGAAGTGGCGAGGGAAGAAGTTTGAAATGGTCACGGGATACCCGGTTATGCCACGTACATCTGAATAAAAACTCGCTTTTCTAATTAACCTGAGTCAAATATTCTCCAGGGTAATATGAATAAAAAAAAAATCTCAGCGCATACGTATACTAATTACTATGAGTTTATATGATTTGTGCACGAAAGACACATGTTAAAACTCCTTTCCAATTATGTCAAGGACAGATTGGTAGATGATAATTTATGGAATATTCATCAATTGCCTGCAATATTCATTCATATCAAGGACAGATTGGTAGATGAGATAATCTATGGAATATTCATTCATTGTTTGCAAATGAATAAAATCCATTCAGAGCACTCTCAATCATAACCCGGAGTTAAACTTTAACACACTGCCACGTCAGCTTTAACCCTTTCACCTTTAACAAAAAATCAAACACCCACAATCATAACTCACCTTAAACTCAACTATTTTCACCTTTAACACAACTTAACGCCGCGTTAAAGGGTTAACGCAGGTGCGTTAATGCACCCTTAACCCAGCAGAACTTTAACGCACC
The DNA here is from genome assembly GCA_021014915.2 of Artemisia tridentata subsp. tridentata. Taxonomy (NCBI): domain Eukaryota; kingdom Viridiplantae; phylum Streptophyta; class Magnoliopsida; order Asterales; family Asteraceae; genus Artemisia; species Artemisia tridentata. Next base: position 395,159,790 of record CP139505.1, read on the forward strand.
TCCAGCGTTAACCGCTGAGAGTGCTCTCATAGAAAGTGATGTTTGTAAATGATCATTCATATTCAGTTATTGCTTCTCCACAGTATTTTTTTCAAAATGATTTGATAGAGGAACACTACTATTGATATCAATGTTAGCATTTATTTTATGCTATTTAGGAAGTGATGGTCATTTAACGTTTAGAATTAATGTGTCGTGTATAATATGTATTTTGTTTAGTGGGCTTATAGCATTAGTAATGTTAGTAAGTTAATTATTTATGTAGTGTAAAGATTAAGCCCACTACAAGTCCAAGTGTAAAGCCTTCCAAAGCCCAAAATGGTTGGCTGTGTTTCATTTAAGCCACACACACTCTTCACAGTTGGGATGCCTCATTTCAAGATAAGAAAAGAGTGTGTGTGTGCAAAGGTCCCAAAGTCTCTTGTATTATTTTCTTTCTTTGAAGCTAATAATCATTTGACTTGAAATAACCATATGATCCATACAACTCTATTTCTTATTGTTCTTAAGTGATTGTGAGTGTCATCATCAAGTGCTTGTGTGTATGATAAAGAAGAGATTTGTGGTGTAACAAGTGGTATCAGAGCCAATCTTCAAGGTAGAAGGTTTGTATGTTTGCTTTGTTTCAAGAACAAAAAAAAAATAACCCACTGTTGTTTTTTAACGTGACCAAGTGTTGACTTTTTCTTGGAATCTAATAGCAAAAACATTTACTAAGTTGTGTTTGTAATACTCAGTGAGTATCTCTGTGTTGGTGAAAGAAAAAGTGCACTTTTGGTGTTCTTAGTCCTTGTTTGATCGAAAAAGTCTAAGGTTGAATCACTTTATGTGTTTATGAATATTATATGTTGAATATCTTTGATTTGATTGGTTGAAAGTTGGTACAAGAAGTGATAAAGTGTCAGGTTTATCACAAGTTGGTGAAAAGTTGCAAGATATCACGTGGGAAGTGTCTCTAAAGTCAACAAAAGTGGCCAAAAAGTGGAATTTTCTCGAAATTGGTCTTCAGTCTCGCAATTGGAAGCTTCTCGCAATTGGACTGCTTCTATCGGAATTGCTACTGCTCTCAGGAATTGCACTTTATCGCAATTGAACACTTGTCTCGCAATTCCAGTACTTTGTCGCAATTCAGATACTGTCTCGCAATCGATTCTATCGCAATTGCTCTCTTTTATCGAAATTGGGTCTCGCAATTGGCAAACCTCTATCGCAATTCATCATTTTATCGCAATTGAGCACTGTTTCGCAATTCAGAGGTTTTCTCGCAATTGTATATCGCAATTCAAGTTGAATCTCGCAATTGGGGCTGTTCTTTCGGAATTGGTCTCGCAATTCATTGTTAGTCTCGCAATTGGAGCCATTTTATCGAAATTGGTCTCGCAATTCACATTTTGGACTCGCAATTGATGCAATTTTCAGAATTGGCAACTTTAGTCCTTGTACTTTCAGCTGCAATAGGATATCTTTCGGATTTGACACTTTTGGCCCTCGCAATTGTGATTAAAAGTCTTCAAAGTTAGATAACTTTTAAGGATTTGATTCGAACGTAATTTCGTCAACTCGAAAGTGAACTCGGTATTTTTACTCTTGTATAAGAGTGTAAAATACTTCGACAAACGGTTATCTAACCTTTTGTATAAAAGTGTTAGATTTTATATAAATTACCGATTTATATAAATTAGATTTATTTCTATCTAAATTGATATTTAGCCATAATTTGTATAAATTTTGGTCAAATTGAAATTTCTATAGAAATTGTCGAGCTTATCTAAATTGTAATTTACATAACTTTTGTCGAAACAGTAAACTTTTGACTTTGTCTTAATTATACTTGAATCAAGTTTTGTAACGTTATTTAATTTGTTACAACATCAACGATCATCAACAACAAACCAAAGCATTACATCAACAACCAAGTTCAAGTTCAACCTTCAACGAAAACAACTTCTATTTTGTTGAAACGATCCTCAATCCACTTTATCATACAATATTGTAAAGATGACTACACAACAAGACATTCATGCCGCAGGTTCAGAAAACCGACCTCCAATGTTAGAAAAAGGTGGTTATCTTCCATGGACTAGTCGTATGAAAAGATACATGAAAACCAAGCCTCTAGGACAAGGTAAACTCCTGATCAAATCCATAGAGGAAGGTCCATTCGTACCTCGCCAGATTCAAGTTACAGCTGGGAATCCTAATGCATCACCTCCAATTAAAGCAACCTTTCGAACTCAAACGGAAGAGGAATACACATTGGCAGATCAGAAGCAAATTGAAGCAGACGACATGGCAATGCATTTAATCCAACTGGGTTTACCACAAGAAATATTCTGTGCTGTAGACAGTTGTGAAACTGCTTATGCAATGTGGGAACGCGTCAGAAGACTCTGTTATGGTACAGACATTGGTAAACAAGACGTGGAAAACAAGCTTCTGACTGAATGGGAGAAGTTCACATCCACTCCAGCTGAGCAGATTGAATCTTACTACACACGGTTTTGTACTCTAATGAATGAGTTGATCAGACACAGTTTGGATCATAAACCAATTGTTCAGAACATCAAGTTCATCAACAACCTTCCAGAAGAATGGGGACGATACGTTACTATTGTCAACCAAACTCAAAACCTTCACGAGGTGAACTATGATCAGCTCTATGACTTTCTAAAACAAAACCAAAAAGAGGCAAATGAAGTCAGAACAGAGAAACAAGCTAAACAACAAGATCCTCTTGCACTCATAGTCCAATCACCTACACCTGCAACAGTCAGTGCACAACCATCATCATCATCATCCACTCAGCAATTCATGCAACAACAGTATATTCCACAATCACCATTCTACCCACAACAACAACATGTAATCCCACAACAACAATACCCGCAACACCCAAATCAACAGGATCAGGATGAGTCAACTGATGCTTTGACTCAAGCTTTTGCCTACCTATCAAAAGCATTCCAAGGACGTTATTCCACACCCACCAACAACAATCAAAGAATCTCATCGAACACTCGCAACAAGCAGATTGCACAGCCGAGTTTCAACATGGGACAACAAGGACAGATGGTTGGGGGATATGGGAATCAGCAGGGATATGCTCCAAGATATCAGATGGGTAATCAGAATGCAGGGCAGTATGTTGGTAATCAGATGGGTCAGTTTGCAGGGAATCAGATGGGTAATGCTGTTGGTAATCAAAGGGTACAGAATGCTGGGAATCAGTTTGGGAATGTTGCTCAGGGAGCTGGGAACAGGAATCAGGGTAATGTGATGAAGTGCTTCAACTGTCAGGGTGTTGGTCATATGGCTAGGAACTGTCCAGACAAGCCGAATAAGAGGGATCCAGCGTATTTGCAGAAAGCATTAATGTTGGCAAACAAGGAAACAGCTGGGCATCAGTTAAGTGCAGAAGAGAATGACTTCATGGCTATTATGGATGCTTCAGAAGATCTTGAAGACATCGATGCAAACTGCATTTTTATGGCTAATCTTCAGGAGGCAAAGTACGACACAGACTCAGAAGCACCTCCTGCCTTTGACACTAATGCGGTTTCTGAGGTACAACCATATGCTACATGTCACAATAATGAAATGTTTGATATGTCACCTCAAAATGAACAGCATCCTGAGACTCCTAATCTCATTTACGATACATATATGGACGAACCAAGTTGTAGTAATACTAATTTGGTAACTCCAGATATGGATCCTAATGATGAATTCGAGTCACAGCATACTGATAATGATGAGGAAACACGTGCTATGTTTGAATCATTATTGCATAATTGTAGTATTGAAATTGAGAAAGTTAAAACGGTCAATCGCGAGGTTAAGGCCGCGAATGAAAAATTGACCGCTGAGCTTGAGAGTTATAAGGTGAATGCACAAGCTTATGATTTTCATAACGAAAAACAGTCAGAACTTAAGGTTAGCTTAAGAGATTCTGAGTTAAGAGAGAAACATTTGCAAATAAAATTTGACACTCTCGATGTTAATTTGAATTTGCAAATCAAATCTCTTAACAAAGACATTTCTGAACTAACCAACCAACTTTCAAACCAAAAATCAACTTATTCCAATCTTGAAAAAGAAAAGAAGGAGTTGAATGAAAGGTTTTCAAAATGTGAAAAAGATCTTCAAAAAGAGATCACTGACAAAAAGGAAACCATTGCAAAGTTGGAAGATTTACTTGTAAAAACGGGTCATTCTGCACAAACAATTAACTTGTTAATAAACGATCCAAACTCGATTTTACATACATTAAAGAAAACGGCTATCGGTTATGAAAACCCTTATTATCTCAAGAAAGCTCAGAAAAATCAGAATGTGTTATATAATGGTAGTGTGCTAAATGATAATCATGATCCGATTGAGATTTATGATTCGGATGAAACGATTGAGCGTACTGAAAAGAGACGAGTCAAAATGAGACAAATGAACCCAGAAATTAAACCAATTGACTATAATGAAGTTAACAGACTTGCTGGGGTTCATCTTGTTAAAAAGGAGTCACCTCTGTTTTTTCAAAAACCAGTGGTTTTCACAAAACAAAAAGTTGTCTCAATTCATCTGTCTAACATCGAACAAATGGCATCTATAAACACTTGTGAAACAAGTGCGGCTAGACTATATTTGGTTGATCTTAAACAGAGAATTGAAACACTTCAAAGTATTGTGGCATCCAAACTAAACAGTAACAACAAAGACTGGTTTTCAAGATTTCAGACTGAACTAAAAGGAATGTTTGAACAAGACATTAATCCACATATTGAGGCAATCTATGCGGTTGTTCAAAATGTGGAATACAATCTTTTGAAAGAGTCAGCAGAATTCGTTAAGGACCACAAATCCTTAGTGAATGAAGCCAATGAATACTTGGAACACATAAAAGTTTTGGAACATCAAAATGACTCTCTCTCTTTCGAAGCTCTATCGACCGATATCATGTCTATTATTTTCCAAACATATTCTGTTGAGGATGATGAAAGACTTCGAGCTGAGACTTCTCAAATTGTTGAAAAATATGAAAAGGCACTTTTGAAGCTTGAAAAACAAAATTGCACTTATTTTAAACAACTTGATTCGAAAAAGGAAGAATGCAAGTATGACAAATTGTCGTATGAGCGTTCTTACAAAAACATGCAAGATCAAATAAATCTTTTGAAGTCTCAGCTTGCAAGTCAAAAAGGGCAGGGTGAGGAATCTGCAGGTATTGCACCATTAACCCCTTGCCTAATGAGAAACAAAAAGGGAAAGCTGTTGTCAAGAACACTAATGTTATAGCACCTGGCCTTTATAGGATTAGTCCCACTATTGTGTCTGCCTCTACATCTAAAACATATAGGGCGTTAGACAAAAGTAAGAACGATAATCCAAATGAGTCTAGGAATGCTACAAAAACATCTAAGGACAACCCCATAAATTCTAATGAGTGTGCCTTACCTTCTACAGGAATAGACAGCAACTCTAGGAGCAAAAGACAGTCTAGGAGCCATAACAAGAAACCTAGTGTCTCGCCTGTTTCTAAGAGTGCAAGCAAGAAAGTAGAAGAACACCCTAGGAATTTACCGCTTTCCAAGAAGAAACATGTATCATCTAGTTGTAATGATAAGACTCCTGTTTCTAATGCATGTAATGATTCTGATTGTTTAATGCAAAAGAAAACTTTGTCTGTAAATGCTTGTGATGATAATGTTTCTAATGATGTGAAAATGAATGATAGGCCTGAACAGAAAAAGGTTCCTTTAGTAACTAAGGCTAAGTCTAGATATATTCGAAGACTTATTGCAAAAGCTAGAAAAACCACTAGCAGCCTATTGCCTAAGGATCACTCTAAGTTTTGTGCATGGAAACCAACGGGTAGAATGTTTACACTTAAGAATGGCACATTAGAAATAGTTCCCACTGCATCTAAGGAAACCATCTCTAAGTGTGATTCACATGGTACAACTAACCCCTTGGAACCAAATGTTACACGGTTTCCATATACAAATTCTTCTGTTCTTCTCAGGTCATTGAAATCTGTCTTTGGATCGTCGAATCGGGTTGCTCCAAGCACATGACCGGGAATCTGAAGCTGCTGATCAATTTTGTGTGGCAGTTCATGGGGACTGTACGTTTTGGGAATGATCATGTTGCAGCTATTCTGGGTTATGGAGATCTTCGGTTTGGAAATTATCTGATCACTCGGGTTTACTATGTCGAAGGGTTGGGACACAATCTGTTCTCTGTCGGACAGTTTTGTGATGCTGATTTAGAGGTTGCATTTCGGAGAAACACTTGCTTTGTCAGGAATTTGGTTGGGGATGATCTCTTAATTGGGGATCGTGGCACCAATCTTTATGCAATTGACATAAACCAAATGGCCTCTTCATCACCTATTTGTCTCATGACCAGGGCAGGCGAAACAAAATCCTGGTTGTGGCATAGACGTTTGTCCCATCTGAACTTTGACACGATCAACAAACTTGCCAAAGACGACATCGTCTCCGGTCTTCCTAAATTCAAATACACCAAAGAACACCTATGTCCATCATGTGAGCAAGGAAAGAGCAAAAGAGCAACTTATAAACCTAAACCCGTACCGAGTTCGGTTGATAGGTTGCATTTGTTGCACATGGACTTATGTGGCCCGATGAGAGTTCAAAGCATCAATGGGAAAAAGTATATTCTTGTAGTTGTCGATGACTATTCAAGATATACTTGGGTAAAGTTTTTGAGATCAAAAGATGAAGCTCCAAACACCATCATCACCTTTCTGAAGCGGATTCAAGTTCTACTTCAAGCTCCAGTTAGGATAGTAAGAACGGATAATGGCACGGAATTCGTTAATCAGGAGTTAAGAACATTCTTTGAAGAAACTGGTATTACTCACCAGACATCAGCTGTTAGAACTCCACAGCAGAATGGGGTAGTTGAAAGAAGGAACCGAACCCTTATTGAAGCTGCTCGCACTATGCTGATTTATTCTAGTGCACCGTTATTCTTATGGGCTGATGCTGTTTCTACTGCTTGTTTTACTCAAAACCGATCCCTAATCCATCCAAGATTCAATAAAACCCCATACGAACTAATCAACAACCGAAAACCGGATATTTCTTATCTTCATGTATTTGGTGCTTTATGCTATCCAACAAATGACAGGGAAGATCTGGGAAAGTTGAAGGCTAAGGGTGATATTGGAATCTTCATTGGTTATTCTGAAAACTCGAGGGCATTCAGGGTGTATAACAGGAGAACGAAAAAGATAATGGAGACGATGAATGTGAAGTTTGATGAAATTTCACAAATGGCTTCTGAGAGACTCGCTCTAGAACCCGCGCTTAACCCAATGACTTCCGGACATATCAGTTCGGGACTCGCACCTCAAGGAGCTCAATCAATTCATGTCGAACAACCCTCAACTCAAGAACTGGATAATTTCTTCGAGTTCATGTATGATGAATACTATGGTGGCGCTTCGACAAATGCATCTAACCAACATTCCGCTGCATCCACTCAACATCAACAACCACCACCACCACCAATTCCAGATGCATCTACAACATTCGAAGCTGACGCACCACCTCCCTCACCATCAACATCATCTACATCTACTCCAGCAACTCCATTCATTGAAATTGTTCTACCAAGAATTGATGAGCAAGAACAAAATAATGCTGTGTTAGACGAAGAAGTCTTTGAAAACCCGTTTGGAACGGAATCTGGTGAATCATCTTCCAGATTACATGAACCGACTAACACGCAGTTATTCAGTCCAGGGTACCCTTCAACTCTACAGTGGACAAAAGACCATCCGATTGAACAGGTCATTGGTGAACCCTCAAGACCAATTCAGACGAGAAAACAACTTCACACCGATTTCGACATGTGCATCTATGTCTGCTCAGTCAGTCTCATAGAACCTAAGAACATTCGGGAAGCAATGGCAGATAATGCCTGGATTGAAGCGATGCAGGAAGAACTTCTTCAATTTCAAATCCATGACACCTGGGATTTAGTTCCAAGACCAATTGACAAACTAGTCATTGATCTTAAGTGGTTATGGAAAAACAAAAAGGATGAAGAAATGACTGTGATTCGCAACAAGGCTCGTCTGGTGGCAAAGGGATACAGACAGGAAGAAGGAATAGATTTTGAAGAGTCATTCGCACCGGTTGCAAGGCTTGAAGCTGTCAGGATTTTCTTAGCTTATGCCGCTCACAAGAACATCACGGTTTATCAGATGGACATCAAGACAGCGTTCTTGAATGGAACTCTGAAGGAAGAAGTGTATGTGAGTCAACCAGACGGTTTCGTTGACAAAGATCATCCGGAATACGTCTACAGGCTAAAGAAGGCAATCTATGGTTTGAAACAAGCCCCACGGGCGTGGTATGACGAGTTATCATCTTTCTTGTTGTCAAATAATTTCACCAAAGGAACAATTGATCCAACCTTGTTTACAAGAAAATACAAAAATGACATTTTGATTGTTCAGATTTATGTGGACGACATAATTTTTGGGTCCACTAATTCGAAACATTCAAAACATTTTGCAAATCTCATGAAAAGCAAATTTGAAATGTCCATGATGGGTGAATTAAAATTCTTTTTAGGCTTACAAATTCATCAATCCCCACGTGGAATTTTTCTTAATCAGGCTAAATACACAATTGAGATTTTGAAAAAACATGGTATGGACAATTGTGACTCTGTTGGTACTCCTATGGTCACTTCACCAAAAATTGGCGCTGACCTATATGGGAAACCCATGGATCCGAAGAAATATCGGAGCATGATTGGTTCTCTCATGTACTTAACTGCAAGCCGACCAGATATTCATTTTGCTGTTTGCTTACTTGCACGGTTTCAGGCAAGGCCTACCGAACTTCACCTCCAAGAGGTTAAACGGATCTTTCGATACCTTCGAAGAACCATTAACATGGGACTTTGGTATCTGAAGGATTCGGAGTTTACACTAATTGCCTTTTCAGATGCCGATCATGCTGGATGCCAAGTTACAGCGAAAAGTACATCAGGCGGAGCGCAATTTCTGGGAGAAAAGCTAGTAGGCTGGTCGTCAAGAAAACAAGATTGCACTGCTTTATCAACAGCAGAGGCCGAGTATGTGTCTCTATCTGCGTGTTGTGCTCAAGTCCTTTGGATGAGAACACAACTCACAGATTATGGTTTCTCTTTCAACCGCATACCTTTGTACTGCGATTCAAAAAGTGCCATAGCCATCTCGTGCAACCCAGTGCAACACTCGAAGACCAAGCATATTAGAGTCCGCTACCACTTCATAAAAGAGCACGTTGAAGAGGGTACTGTTGAATTATTTTTCGTTAAGACTGATTACCAGCTCGCCGATCTATTTACTAAGGCCCTCCCAAAAGAGCGGTTTGAAAACTTAGTTCGTCGAATTGGCATGCGAAGCCTAACTCCCGAAGAGTTAGAAAGTCTTCTCGAATCTTATTGATTTACTTCATAAAGCTTCGCATATAAATATTTTTGTAAATATATACATGTTAATATCTATACTGTAAATACAGAAAATTAAAAAAAAAAAATATATATATATATATATATATATATATATATATATATATATATATATATATATATATATATATATATATATATATATATATATATATATATATATATATATATATATATCTAAAACATCAAAAACCAAAAATATTCTTCTCACGACATGTCTCTTGTCTAATCAATATTCTGTACGTACTTAGAAATGTCATTCAACAATGATACGGGTATTTACAGATGCTTGAGCGAGAGTTATTTTTTATGTTTTTCCAAAACATGTCGTTTCTCAAATTTTCTTCATAAAGGCTTTCGTGCATTTCAGTACGAAACCCGTTCTTAAACGTGAAATCTTTTAAATGTAGCTCGGGTATGCCGGAAAAGATTTCAACTAAGCGCTACATTGAATGACTTCTGATTATTTCCGATCAGGACTCGCAATGTTAATGGCGAAAAGCTAAAACCCGTGAGCACTTAATCAAAATTGTTTCAAAAGATTTTTCAAAGTCTTTTTATAAATTTTGTGCTCGCAACAACTCCCTCGAAGACCACTAAATGCTTTTAAACTCAAAAGGTTAACCATTTGCTTTGATTAAGGGGGAGTATAAAAGAAAAAATGTTCCATTTTTCATGCTAAAATCAGTCCGTCTCTCCACAAAAAGTTTCATTTTAATCAACTGTTTTCAAAAATACCACTTCATGCTATTTTTGAGGGGGAGATTAAGTGTTTATATATAAGGGAGAGGACGTGATTAAAATGTGATCTAAAAGAAGTTTTGTCGTTTGAATCTCAAAACGAGTTCTTCAAAAAGACTCAGCATGAACCCTCGAATTGACGAAACTAAATGTCCGTTCTCGAAAAGACATGTCCTGGACGGGTAATAATTTCAAACTGGTTTACCAGTGATGTAAGCGTGTCTCGCAAAGGACTTGTCTGAGTAGAATGTACCAATTCGAGAGATGATCTTTGAATATGACCAGGACGGGTAATAACTTCAAGCTAGTCTAACTAGTGATGTAAGCGTGTCTCGCGAAGGTCGTGTTCATTGAAAGTCGATCATTTCAAATGTGCGAACTCTACCCAACATGTGCAATTTATTAAAAATGCATGAGCACATGTGAAGGGGGAGTGTTTCATAAATGCAAAACTCTCGATGTGTTAACAAAATGCGTTTTCTCATAAACACGTTGAGAGATTTTCACAAGGTTTAATGGCAAGTGACAAATAATCTAGGATAATCATGGAGTAATAAGGTGATTATAGTTAGGTTATGTCCAATGATCCGCCAGAACCGGAGGGATCTACCCAAGGACTATTCCAATAGTTTAGCATTAGAAGTCCTTAGGAAAGATTGAAAAAAAAAGGAGTATAATGAGAAAGGAGAAAGAAGGGGTTGAAGAATGAAAAAGAAAAGTTTTTGTAAGGGTGAAAAGAAATAGCCCTCCATGAAAACTTAGGTCAGAAACCGGGTCAATACATCTGCTATCGGTACTCACCAAGGTGATACTGGTATTGAAGACAAGACGTCATGAACCCAGTGACGCAATGCACCACCCCTCCTATCCACTCAGATATCTCTTAAAAGATATTTGTTTCATTTCTCACGGAGAACACTACGTAATCTATCGACCTCTCATTCCGAGATGTGTTGATATTGAAAAGGTGGCACTCTGCTCCATGCCTCCGACGACTAAAATCAAAACGCACATAATTGAGTCTAGAGACATGAGATTCATCAAAAGATCTCTTAGGAACACTTCCTATGAAATACACTTGTGTTCATCCAAAGGATACAAGTTGTATAAGTCTTAATGAGATCTAAGGATCTTGCCTCACGACATGATGGCCGAAGGACGAATTATTGCTAACTGTTTTATGCAGGTACCGACGAAAGTCTATCCACCATCATCATCTACAACGACGACGCTTCAGGACAGAAGATGTAGATCAAGGCAAGAACACTCAAAGTCGACTCTTTGAAGATCACAGTGCATAAAGGAACATTGATTGAAGAATATTATACAGTGACACACGAAGTTCAAGACATCAAATGCAAAAGACCAATCACGGGAGCATCATTGATATGACCATCCCTTAGGGGGAGATTGTTAGCATTTATTTTATGCTATTTAGGAAGTGATGGTCATTTGACGTTTAGAATTAATGTGTCGTGTATAATATGTATTTTGTTTAGTGGGCTTATAGCATTAGTAATGTTAGTAAGTTAATTATTTGTGTAGTGTAAAGATTAAGCCCACTACAAGTCCAAGTGTAAAGCCTTCCAAAGCCCAAAATGGTTGGCTGTGTTTCATTTAAGCCACACACACTCTTCACAGTTGGGATGCCTCATTTCAAGATAAGAAAAGAGTGTGTGTGTGCAAAGGTCCCAAAGTCTCTTGTATTATTTTCTTTCTTTGAAGCTAATAATCATTTGACTTGAAATAACCATATGATCCATACAACTCTATTTCTTATTGTTCTTAAGTGATTGTGAGTGTCATCATCAAGTGCTTGTGTGTATGATAAAGAAGAGATTTGTGGTGCAACAACTATTGATATCAATGGCGGCGATTAGCATGTGCAAGTGGTACAAACGCACTGTTTTTAAGGGGGCCTCCGATTTAGTATGTCCATTATTATTTATACATGTTTAAGTATATTTATAAATGTCTGACTTAAATTTTTATAGCCCTTTTTAAATAATATGTGAGGGGCCTCCGATTTAGTATATATCCATTAATATTTATACATGTTTAGGTATATTATGTTTCGAATTTTTCATAATAGTTAAGATTTTCGTGATTTAAAGGGCCTCATTCGTAGTTTCGTACAGGGCCACCCAAATCAATGGGAAGGCCCTAATTGATATGTTCTACTTTAACAGCTTTTTTTTTAAACAGTCAACGGGACGGCTAGCCCTTGGATCCTTCAGTGACATCCAATTGGGCAGTATGCAGAGGCTCAAGGCGCACTAGCGACCGATGAAGTCACGGAAACCACGGGGGAGGGAAAACTCACCAACCAAGCAGCCCGTAAGCACTACATTTAATTGGGAGAAAACCTTGCCTCCTCCAGGATTCGAACCCGCATCAACGAGTCCAAACTCCTTCATTGGGAGACTTGGGTACCATCTGCGCTAGAAGCCAGATGTTCTACTTTAACAGCTTATTACGGAAATTCGACCAGCTGTTAAGTTTTATGACAAGAAAGTAGAAACTACCGCTTTTAGCAAGTTGTTATCTGCATCAACAGCCGATTTAATAAAAATTAAAATCAAACCAAACCAAATATTTTTTTACTTAATGCAACATGTTCTTATTAAAAGTAGTACGTACCATGATATACCAAATCAGATTCAGCTAATTAATTTCAAACATGTACCAATTTTCTTCTGCATGTATCAAGACACCAAGAAAAACATATAAACCCTAATAATTTGTAACACCCCAAAAGTGTTTTTTAAGTATTTAATGTTAAAGTGCTTTGGATTAGTTGACTATGACGTTTATGTGCTTGAAGACTTATTTTGATTGGTTAGTCAAATGTTTCAAGTAGAATTAATGTCAACCTAATAGTCAAACTTAAGTTAACTGTTGATCAATGTTTAGGTTATATGTTTATGAGAAATACAATGTGGCGCAAGACGCAAGTAATAGAAAAGAGGACTTAAGGGACCAAACTAACCAAATGACCAAACCAATACGTAACTTATAACTAACTAGTTCCTAGAGAATTCTACAAGTCTCATTTTTTTCCTCGTGTATATAAAGAGTAGATCCGTATGAAGCGAAAATTGACGGATCACTGTTATCATCAGTTATCATATCTAATTATATCTTGTTTGTATTAACATGGCCAAATGATATATAAAAGTATCGTGCTTTTATAGAATTCACATGTCACAAGAGGTTCACAGTTTACAGCTCACTAGTTATAGATTTGGAAGTGGCGAGGGAAGGAGTTTGAAATGGTCACGGTATACCCGGTTATGCCACGTACATCCGAGTAAAAACTAGCTTTTCTAAGTAACCTGAGTCAAATATTCTCCAGGGTAACTGAATTAAAAAAATCTCAGCTCATACGTATACTAATTACTAAGAGTTTATATGATTTGTGCACGAAAGACACATGTTAAAACTCCTTTCCAATTATGTCAAGGACAGATTGGTAGATGATAATTAATGGAGTATTCATCAATTGCCTGCAACATTCATTCATATCAACTGATGTTTGTAAATGTTCATTGATATATATTCATTTATTGCTTCTTAACAGATTTTTCTAGAAGGATTTCATAATCAAACACTCAAAGTCATATTTGAGAGTGTGTGGGGCGGGCAATTGCACAGGGCCTCAAAATTTAAAAGGCTTCAAAATGTTTGTATATTTGAGAGTCTGTTTCATATGATTTATATTTAACCGTTATATTCAGTTACGGCATAAGTTTTTGCACCAGGCCTCCAGAATCTTAGCTACGGCATTGCAAACACTACTATTGATCTGGTCTACTTTAACTAACAACTTATCACAAAAAATCAAACAGTTCCGCGCTTTTATGACAAGAAACTACCTCTTTTAAAAACTAGCTATTTGCATCAACCAACCATTTCATAATAAATTCAAAACAAACCAAACCAAATAGTTTTTTACATAAATGCAATATGTTCTTACTAAAAAGTAGGAGTACATACCATGATACCAAATCAGATTCAGCTAATTTCAAACATGTACCAAGAAAAACATATAAACCCTAATAATTAAAACAAAATTCATTAATTCTTTGTGAGACAATATGAACAAATTAAAGCTTCTTTTCGTGTTCCTATTCTTCCTAAGCCAAGGAATTACTTTGAGGTCTTCGTCAACACACCATTTGGTCTCTTTGGAATTATAGGATCTATGTCCTTTTCACACTCAAATGGCCTCAAAAGGAGCTCATTTTCAATGACGTCAAGCTCTCATCTTTCAATCGGATTTCTAGTAGAAGTACTAATAAATTCTCTTGTAATTGTATAGATTCTTTGTTAATCCATTTAATACTCTATCTTCTTTACTGTAATTGCTCGCCTAGCTTTTTAATTGCCGTTCAAAAAAAACTACAATAACAAAGCTAATGAAAAATATATCGGACAAGGGTTATATGCATAAATATAACTAGTTATGTTGGAATTTCAAGTTACTATATATGGAACCTTAAGGGTAGCCTCATTTTCATTATTTTTATTTTCGACATATTATTTTTACTTAATTTTCTATAGTATATGTTGCAGTTTTAAGGAAATAAAAAGAACCTGATTTTGCCATTAATTACAGCAGAAAACAATTACTATAGTTGCGTTAGGTTCCATACTTGAAAATATAGCAACTGTCTCCTAATGCTTTTATAGTTCGCCAATAGGTGGTATACTGCAATTACTGAAAAGAAAGCAACAATTACTAGGTGTTTAATTTTAACATTATTGAAACTACAAAGCTTATATTTTCGTTAGATCACAAAGCGTCGTTTTAAATTGCTTATGATCAAATTTTATTCTTAAACTAGGTTTTTCAACTCAAACAATCTAGTACTTGGCAAGGATTATAAACACAAGCACATGTAACATTCATTTCAGAAAGCAATAACGAAGTTATACAACTGATGTATCAATCTCAACTAATTGGGTGTTTGTCCTCATTGAAGTATCAATATATAGAAATTACAAGTAATTGACTTACAACTAGATTTCGGTTGATAAAAACATAAGATGTAAATTAGTATTGGGATAATGATTTCTAAATGTATCCAAATTGCCACTTTTTTACTTTGTTGTGTAACATTCTTTCTTTCTTTTTTTTTTCCCCTTTTTTTCTTTTTTTTCTTTTTCCCTATTAAATGTTATTATATTGCTAGTTCTTCTATGTTGTGTACTAAATTAGAAAATTAAGCAAATGATGCTTACGTGTCACTAATTAGTAAAAAATTAGGAGATAATGATTTCTAAATGTATCCTAGTTGTATTTTTTACTAAATTGCGTAGCATTCCTTTAATTTTTTTTTCCTACAAAACTTATTCCCAAACACCCCCATCTCTTACAAAACACACACCACCAAACATCATCAAACACTATTGTGATGTTTCAAAAGAGATTTGTAATGCTTCAAAAATAAAACTAACTAACTAAGCCGGCCTAGTCAGATAATCAGTTTAACATCTAAAGCATACAAACATGGCGACTAAGTCCTATAATCTATTCGTATCTACAGAGTTGGACATAAATATCTGTGTTGGGTCAAGAATTTGACCCAAGTACCCCTGACAAGATTTGAACATAAAATAGCCTAACTCACTGATAAAATAGTGGGTTACTCACTGATAAAGAAATCAGTGAGTGTTGTAAAAAGCCCGTTGTTGAAGAAACACTTTACTTACTGTTACGGTGTCAGTGAGTAAAGTATACGAGCTACAAACAACTCCAGTATCACTGAGAATTGACAAATGTTTCAGTGACCCTGAAGATGCTATCTCTACAAGCAGACTGATAAATATGGGCACGAACTTCTACAAGAAAAAGATAGAAGTCAGACAAAGACAAAAGAGGAAGAAGAAGAGGGACCACTTGGTGGATGACAACTCACACCAAGTGGATGACAACTCACAACAAGTGGAAGTCTACTCATACCTACCCCACATGTCTTGTCTAGTTACCTGTGTATATATTGTCTGTGTCGTAATAGATTTAGCATGCTTTCCTAAACAAACAAAATAATACACACTGTATTAGTTGATAGGAACATCCTCTCATTGAATCATCAAGCATAGCTTGGATCAATGAGAGTTTATTTGTCACCCAAAGGGGATACCATACCAAAAGTATCCCCTTTTAGAAGTTGAAGATGTTATCATGTAATATAATAGGTTTTGAGTAATCTTGTAACAATTTATTCACTATCAATGAATCTGTTCTTGTTTTACTCAATTTCATGGACCAACAAGTGGTACCAGAGCCTAAGGTTCATTCTTATGAGCCAGATCCATGTATAACTGCTGATAGCATTCTTCAAAAATTAATAAATATGATCTTCAAAAACTGCTACTGAGATAACAATTTTTGAGGGGGAGAAACACATTTATTTTGGTGACTGACAAACACAAAACCCCTCCCTGAACCCCACAAAACCCACACCCACCACACAAATCTTATCCTCACACAAATCCTAACACATCTCACACAACACAAAAATCTTACCTACCCAAATAAGATAACACAAAAAAAAAAAAAAAAAAAAACACACACACACTCTCATTATAAAAAAAACGGATCTTCACAACAAAAGAACACAAAACCCAGATCTATATTTTCACCATCATCACTAACCAAATCACAGATAACAAAAAAAAAACTCACCACTACGAAATCCAAATCGATCTATACTCATAAACAAAAAGTCCTCATTTTATCCACATACACAAAAACAAGAAAAACCGAAATAACTTAACCTGATTCTTTGTCGATCTGTGATGGTGTAAAGCACTAAACTAATCCGAACCAACCTTAAACTACAACAAAACTAAACACTATAAATAACAACTACTAAACAATACGTTACACTCACAAATGATAAAGATGAGAAAAAGAAATGATGCGTATGAATCAAGTAGTAGTCGAATGTTATATTATCAAACCATAAGAGAACAATACTAAACGAAACATACACACACACTCTCTCACCTTTACAAGATTATGAGGCACACCAAATATGGTGGAGAGTGTGTGTTAGAAATGAAGCTGAGCGATATTTACGTGAATTGGAATAGACAACTAATATGCATATAGTGTAGGGACTTATAATGTAATATTAGGAAAGTTGTTTCGTAAGTCATATAAATACCCCTCAAGTCTCCACTTGAGGGGTGTGGCTGTGAAACTTCATTAACATATCAATAATATCTAAGTTTCAACTCTCCACCTTCTCTCTACTTTATCTCTCTAAATATAACATGAATCTCTTCCATTTTCATCAACCTTGTCCACCAGAAGGTGTTAAAAGACGATTCTTGGTCATAATAATTGGTATCAAGAGCTAACCGGGGGCGAATCGTGGTGTTTGTGAGGTAAAAATGTGATTTATGGTGTACTTTTTCTCGGTTCTTGTTAAAGGCCAAGTTTTTGGGTTAGTTTGTGTTTGATTTGTGTTCATAAGAACCCAACAGTCGCGTTTTTGTCACAGAAAAACGTGAGCTGTTGTGTCTTTCTTGGAATCGCTCGCATACTTTAAGGTTTAAGGTTGTGTTTGTTCGTGATTTGAAGCGTGGTTTTGCGAAAATCTCACAGCTTTCCAGTCAAATCTGGTGCTTTATGTTTGGATTTTTGATTGTTCTAAGTGTTTAGATCGAAAAAATCATTCAAGATTATGTGAGATTTGTTTCTTGGATTTTTTAATTGTTATTTGTGTGCAATTATTGGTCAAGAATTATTGGAAGTTGGTGAAAGAAAGTCTTTCAAGAAGCATGGGGTTGACAGTGGGAAGCGTGGGCATGTGAGGAAAAGGACAAAAAGTTGATATAAAGTGTTGTTATCGCAATTCCAAGAACCCAGGCGTTTTATCGCAATTCAGCAAGGTTTATTGCAATCTTGTATAAGATTGCGATAGTTATCGAAATTGGATTTAGACTATTTTGTCGAAATTCAAAGTCTGAAGTTCTATCGCAAATCAGACAGTCTTATCGCAATTTGAATTCCAACATTTTTATCGCAAATCCATTTTCGATAATTTTATCGCAATTGGCACTTTTTCAGACTTTATCGCAAATCAGACCCATCAGATATCGCAAATGACATTCGAGAACCTTATCACAATTGTGTCCGAGATCTTTATCCCAATTCAGATATCGGACAGGCCCAACCTATCCCAATTCAGATGGCGGGAAAAGTTGAGTAAAATTTAATTTTTACAGGGGACTAAACGTTCAATTTTTACACGAGATTCAAATTCTGGTATAAGAGTGAAAAGTGTGTGCGTGTGTATTGCTCTAATTTATACCCACGGTATGTCGTTGTGGTTTTAGCAGTATTCAAGTTTTAAATTTATATTTAGCCGACTTATCAATAACACACACTTTAACGAGCAGTGTACCCGGTCAGTATGAATATAATGGTAAGTAGAGTGTCGATCACTAAGAGTGGAACGTATTATCTAGTTATTCTAATCAGTATTTTAATATCTTAAGTTAGCTATACAACATAATCTAACGCAAGGGGGGTTCAGCCTGAGAGACTGGCATGGTTTGGTTATAATTAAATAATAAACTAAACTAATAGGCACGAATCAGCGATTAGCACACACGTACACAGATAAATACTTGAGACAATAAGAAGACCTGTCCTGATAATTAAGTAGCTTGTCACTTGTTTTATTGCTAGTTTTATATGAAGTGTATAGTTCGATGCGACGCACCGAGAGTTAAACCTTTCTCGTTGGCTCTAATCTTATCGGCGAGTAAACCCTTAATGATTACTTATGTCTATCCCACTATCCTAAAACGATAGAATAAATAGGCGAGGAAGGGGCATGGCGACCCAAGCAATGCTCAGCTAGACACAGAGGTTATCAATGCACTAATAAAAGTCACCAAAGACATCAACATATAAACTTTAATTAATGGGAAAGCAATTTTAAGGGGTGCCCATGGTTTTCCGTAGTCACATGGAATCGGCCCATCAATCCTGATGAATTAAAGTGTACTAATACAATAAAACAAAACTACTTAATGAATTGAATACATGCATGAACTTCTTACAGCTCTTGTATCTTCGTTTAGGGTGTGTCTTGTGCTGCTAACACGTCTGAATTCGGCTGTCTTTCTCTTCTCGTACTAGGTATATTGCACACAAAATTCGTCTGACTTTGGGGTATTTATAGTTTCTGTCTGAGGGTTAGATGCGGCGCATTGGATAAGTAGATGTGGCGCATTGACTTAACTTCGCGTGGGGTCCAAGATTAATATATTCAGGAATATTCGTACACCGCCTTAAGATGCGGCGTAACTCCATTTCTCTATGCGGCGCATGTCCTTTGTTGTCTTGGATCGTAACTTGTGAAATCTTGATAGTGATGCGCCGTATGTAAGAATTAGGATGCGGCATATCTGGAGCAGAATGATCTTGATCTTGTACATTTCAGTAGACTCTTAATATCTTGCTTGTTTTGCTCCATAATTAGTCCAAAATCGCCAAGTTTCACTTAATACTTGTTTTTACCTGAGAATTACAAAAGTAAACATTAACGTATCAATTCTCACAGATAATATAATAAAACAAGTCAAATAAATAGGATAAATGATGGTAATAAAATGTACTTATTTGAGTTCATCAAAGAGTGAAAATTTTGGCCCAAAATTCAAATTTTTTGGCCAAAATTCAAATTTTTCGGGGAATTTTTTACGTAAAAAATTTCTTAAACTCAAATTTTTCCAGCATCATTAGAATGTCATTTTATGGCATATTTCACACCAAAATCACAAGTAATATTTTTGGCCTACACCTTCAACATCACCACGGATAGCCGAAAAGATCCTGATCAAGAATCGCAATCAAATGAAAATGGCTAAATTATCAACTGTGACTACAAGGATGATTCATTATTACTTATTTGAAGTTGAAGTGGAATATCAGGGGTACGTGTACTTAGTATTTTGAAGATATCGGGGTTGGTTGGATGCATGATTCTTCGAGATCCTTGTTTGAGCATTTATAGAATAGTGATTAAGTCTTGGGTTATCTAGTTTTCATAGGTCAAGGGGTGGATGGACGAAGACCTAGTTAACTATCACTTAAAGGAGATACGTTGTAGTACTCAGTGTCACACAAATATGTGAATAATTCAAGAGATGTTCATATACAGTTAAGGAAGGATGGATGGGTATATGAAACGACCTATGCTTTAAGGAGTTACGTTGTAGTGCTCAGTATATGTTCTTAGTCACACTATCGTGCAAGTTTAAGTCACAAGCCTGGGTTATTTTACTACAGTCTCAAGTTCGTCATAGTGGGTTTCTCCATCAGCAGTCACTACAAAAAGCCGTTGTTTTGATACAAGAGGTTTGAGAAGAGATTGATCTGAAGAGAATCGTAGAGAGAATAGTTATCGACATCCACTCATGGGGTATTGATTTGTATGTTGCTTCTAGTTGATATGTCTATGTACACATATGTAGGATGAGTCAGAAAGATCGTCATCATCCTGGAGGGAGAAATGTGTACATCGGGGCTTTTATTGAAGAACTGGAAGCATTCTAAGTGAGCTGAAGATGTCGATATGATGCTCCCCAAACAAACCTGTGAAGAAGTTACAAGTCATCAGTCTATAATCCATTTTCCGCTGTGCAAGAGACTGAAGACAATTTGGCAAGATTTCAGAGAAACTTCTTCTACAAGCATCAAGGCTATATCAAACGGGTTATCAATTTGGGAGGGAGCATGTAAAAGAAATGGCTTACTAATTGGGAGGGAGTAATAACCCAATTAGATCATTACAGTGATCCTGCAAGTAATTCAAGCAAGCTGAGAAAGATACGAGAAGATCAAGAGCTGTGATGACATCCTCAAGAGGAAACTTCTCTACTTCAGCATTGAATTCATCATTGTTATGTAATTGTTAGGAATCATTGTAACCAATTCACGTATATCTCCAGCTGGAGGGAGATTGTTAGAAATGAAGCTGAGCGATATTTACGTGAATTGGAATAGACAACAAATAAATAGACAACTAATATGCATATAGTGCAGGGACTTATAATGTAATATTAGGAAAGTTGTCTTGTAAGTCATATAAATACCCCTCAAGTCTCCACTTGAGGGGTGTGGCTGTGAAATTTCATTAACATATCAATAATATCTAAGTTTCAACTCTCCACCTTCTCTCTACTTTATCTCTCTAAATATAACATGAATCTCTTCCATTTTCATCAACCTCGTCCACCAGAAGGTGTTAAAAGACGATTCTTGGTCATAATAGTGTGTGTATTTATAGGGAAATGATAGACCTTGGATGCCCTAAAGGCCTTGGGATGGGCTTGTGTTGGACTTGGGCTCTTGTTGCATTTCATGAACATTTAATAACTTAGTCTAACACATAGCCCTTACATGTTTGTTTATACTACACGACCTTGATTCGTCGTTTTAAGTATAATTTTCCAAAGGAAAACGCAACGGATGTATTTTCCCCGGGTCGTGTCCCAACGAAGGTCGAATATCGAGTTCTCGTAACGGAGTCGAATTGTGTGGTGAATGTGTGTAGAAGAGAGATGATTGGTGATTTTACACTACGAACAATGAAATATAGAATGAAAACAACTAATTAGGCTAAGGGAACAATTAATCTAAGCATATGATCCTAAGAACGAAAATTGAATTTAAAAATAAACGCGACGAATTTTAAAAATGTAATTAAAAAGCGAATTTCTAAATCCTAAGTCCTAAAAATGTAAAAATAATTTTCATAAACTCTAAATATTAAAAGAAAATTTTTGGAAAAAGAAAAATATTTTTTTGATTTTTTAATTATTTTTTTATGAATTAAAAACTTATTTAAACTATTTAAATGATTTAAAAATATTAAAACAAATAGGAAAAATCTGGAAAATTTTGAGCAATTCTAAAACTAAATTTCTAATCTAGGAAAAATAAATTCAGAAAGCTATTAAGCCTAAATAAGCTGTAACAGTGAATAAGCACTTGGGAAATAAGCTAAAGCTGACCAAAAATTATCAAAAGCTAGAAAACAGATAAACACACTATAAGAAGCATAAAACTACTGAAAAAGTTCAAATAAGCTATAAAAATAAGCAGAAAAGCAGAAGAACAGTAGCAAAGAAAGGATAGCAGCAGTGATCAACAAGCTAATTTCCAGCTTAATTATAAGCTAGGCCAAAGCTATTTTGGGAAATCCAGAAGCAGAAGCTAAAATTTCAAACCACAGACTTCTTAAATTCCAATTATGCCCAAAATCTAATCACAATTGCTTATCTAAATAAGGCCTAGAACAAGTGGTGAAAAACTGACTTAGAAGAAGGCTCCGAACTGGTTCTATGGGGCTGATTTTCAGACCCTAAATAAGCTTCCTAATAAGCTTAAAATCTTAATCCCAGATATTGCACCTAAAGCTTGTTGTACCAACTAGCTATAAACCAAATTTTAGGACCTAAGCTCAATCCAATAAGCCACAAGAAAGCTGAGATCAGCAGCTACAAACCATGGTTAGTACTAAAGTGATCTGTGACAGCAGACTTTCTATTTTGGCGCAAAACTTGTGTAAACCTTGACCAAAGTGAACCAGCCTTTGCACACTGACTTTAACACCTAAGAGCACCTCAAAAATGCCAAAGTGAGACTTCAAATAAGCTCAGCTTATGCTGAGCTTAATGAGGGCAGTATTTTCCTTAAAAAAATTACCTATAGACCAAAAACCTCTAATTAAGCTATGAACCTCAAAATACCTACTGACTATAGCTTATAACTCCTTATCTAAGCTTAATCAAGTTTTATCTATTTGCAAATGAATAGTAAAAAGGCCTAACAGATTATAAACCAAACACTCTTTAATAATTCTGTTTTTGCAATTTACCCTAAACCTAGTTGATCGAGACTAATATATTCTAAACTATGATGATCTAAGCTACTTTTAATTGTAAAAAGCAGAAAACAAAAGCAAATAAGCTAGAAAATAAGCTGATAAAAAATGAGCTGTTATATGCTATAATGGAATTGAAACTTACAAATGTTTTCAGCTGAATATGATGGATCTCATTAACCAATTACAACCCAGGCTTATCCAGTAAGCCAAAATATTACCCAACAAGCTCTTCCAAACCAGCTTGTTCTTCAGCAGCTTATGGAACAGTGATGTTGACTTTTTCAGTTGACTTTTTGAATTTTTGAGACTAAAAGAGATTTGACCTACTTAACTTGGACAGAAGCTTATAACAAGCTTATATAAACTTATGGAACAGAAAATGGAGCTTAAAACAGATTATAAACAGTAAAGAACAGGATTTAAGTAAATTTGAACAAGATGAATAAAAGGGAAACTTAATTTTCATTAACCAAAAGATGAATTACAAGACTGAATTTAAATTAACAATGGAATTTAAATGATTACACTAAAAACATTAAAGTAAAATGGCCTAAATTTCTCTAATAACATGAAAAATTGGACATCTTGACTGTGATGAGAGGGTCTCTATTTATAGCCATGAGTTGAACCTTCCAGGCTTGACATGCTGGCAATCCGTGTGATCTTTGAGCTCATTTCCACCCTTAGATCAAATCCCAATTATCCACAGCCATTAGATTAAATCTTCTGAGGTGTCCCAGCCAATAGGGATGTGCCATGTGTCCCATTCGTGCATTCCTGCTCTTCTGACACCCCTGAAATGTTCTAGAAGGATAATGATTGGTCTATTGTACTCTTAATTTCTGTAAAAAGCGTACGGTAAATGATTAGGGTTCTAACGTGCACAGTAAAATTTCTGGGTTTATTGAGTTGGGGGGCGGGATTTGACTGTGATATTTTTATATTTATTTGACCATGGGAAGTAAATGTTGACCAGTTTAAAAAGAGGTTGGGTCGGGTCAAGGATTGGACTGGGCTGGGTTATGGTTTGAGTGGTGGGCTGGGTGAATTATTTTAAGTGTGTGGGTTGGGTTTGGTGTGGATTTAAAAATAAAATCCGGTAAGTGTGTAAGTGTTGGATTTGGTTTTGGTTAAAGTAAAATTCAAGGACCATTTTGTACTTTCTGAAATTCAAAGGGTTATTTCTGCCATTTCTCAAATTATGATCCAAGGGCTTGATTGACATAAACTTTGACCATTAGCTTCCCGGCTTCGGCTGTAAATATCAATTCCATATCTCGTGCTCGTTTTCTCGGTTTTTGCATGATTTTGTCCTTTTTTCGCGATATCCGTTCCTGCACACAAACAAACACAAAAACACAAATATCTTTGGCATTTTGGTTAGTTTTTGGTTGTTTTGGTCTTAATTTGGCAAATAAAAGGTATGTGAATAAGCACATACCAAAATCCCCCAGACTAAGCTATTGCAATGTCCTCATGCAATGTTATAAAACACGTTTTTGAAACCGAAAATTTCCAATCTCTTTTTACTAACTTTGAGAAGTAGCAAAATTTTCAAAAGAGATTAAGAAATCTTAAGTTCTAAAAACTCCCCGATTTTCCTTTTTATTCTATTTTTGTATTTTTCTCATTATGACGGCTTTGTTGACAATCATTATCTCACGATAACTTTTAGGGTCAACGAGTAGGAAACACGACTCATAAAGAAGTGACCATACGGATAAAATTCGCCGTCCCTAATTTTTCACGAGCCCCCAAACTAAGCTTAAAAACGAAATCATTGTTAATTACAAGTTAGATTGCCAACACTACCCAGAAAGCTAATTGTGGACTCTTTGTTCCCAAATTCCTATTTTCCTCTATTTATTTTATTTTTGGTGAGAAATGAATTTCTTCATACTCTCGTTTTGATAAGTTTTAGTCCGATAAAGATACCTAGTTTGGACGCTAAGTAGTTTCCAAACCTTCCCTCGAAAACCGTTGCATACAAAAATGAGGTCCACATCAAGGTCTCTCATTTAACACGATTTTGAGGATATCCCTTTTATATACGACCGAAACAACTCATCTACGAGTCCAGAGACAGAAGCTTTTATTAGGATACCCCCGGAGTCGAAATATGGCATTTTTTTAACATTATTAAGCACATATTATTATTCCTCGGCCTTTTAAACAACCTAGACAACGGCAGCGAACCGTCAAGAATCGGGAGTCTTATTTTGACCTTGGATATTTTTCCTCTGCCTTTTTGAAGTCTGAGTCAACGGGAGCGAACCGTTAGGAAACAGAAAACTTTTATCGGCTTTGGATTATTATTATTATTATTCATTATTCATTATATATTTTGCCAAATCCCGAGTCCTACGGCTTTTATAGCAATAGAGACAATAGCACGTACTATCAGGAATCAGTTGCCTATTACACCGTAACGCTGACAGTACCTTGATGTGTACCCAACTTTCATAAGCAAGGATTCTCTAAGGAAGAAATAAAACTAATTATCGCCAAAACCAAAATACCTTTAATTATTCCTAGATTTCTATTTTTTTTTTGGTGAAACAAGCTTATGGGAACAAAAAGCCACAAGTAACTTCGATGAGCTCTAAAGAGATCCAACTACTCCACGTTTAGCAATCTAACTTATAAACAACTCTATCATTTCTCGTTCTTCGCAAATTTAAAATCTTAAATAATAAGATCCGCGAATGCTTAGCCAAATAATCAAGCCATGCATATATAAAGTCGATACGGGAACTTGCAAACTCTTAAAAAGAATTCGCATTTTATAGCTCCTTGTGTAAAAGACTAGCACGATCTTATAGATTATAAATGGTTAAGGAGACAAGCTAGGGCTCAACACGCCCGATCAAGTCAGAATTTTATTCCTACTCTCACCAGCGGAAAGTCAACAAAATGTCAAAACACTTATTATATTTTTGCAAAAATTCATTTTTTTGGATTTTTTCAATTTTGGAGGAAAAAAAACGGGGTTGCGTGAGTAAACGGCAAAAAATGCAAGGCAAAAATCAAATCGAAAGATTACCCCCCCCCCCCCCCAGACTAAAACGAGACATTGTCCTCAATGTCTTAAAGGTAAGGGTTCTCCTACATAAATCTAAGGCCGTTTATTAATTATGACAAAAGATAGATGTAAAACGATAAGATTAAGGATATCGGATAAGCAACGAATGATGAAACTCGAGTGGAGAGAAGTAAACCACGAGCACGAGAGTCTTCATTATTCGGGCAAACCTGGACATACACAAACAACACCGAACACAACAAATGGAAGAGGAAGCCCTCCTCACGTCACTTTATTAGAAAATAGAAAAGAAGATAGATGGATAAGCATGGGGTGCCTCCCACGAAGCGCTTGTTTAGTATCGAGTCGGAAAGCTTAGACTCGCCCTGAATTTAATTGTCCTTGGGGGAGCAAGTGGAAAAGAGACTCTCAATCGGACTTCCGTTCAAGATGTTTGGATAAACATTGAAGCATACGAAAGTTCCACTCCGATGAGATACCCGCGGCTCTAGAAAGAAAAGAAAATGCCGGGGTCAAAGATGGTATCTTCACTCCCGAAGGAGTGAAGGAGAGGAGAAGTCACATCATATGTGAGAAAAGGAAGAAAGATTCTGATAGAAATTGGGAGAAAATCTCCATCAATATCAAGTTTTAAGCTCTTAAGTTCATGATCTAAAAGCACCTCAGGAGGGAGAGTAAGAATAGTTTCCTTTATAGGAAATACGTCTCCCTCCGACTAATCATACTCTGGTGGAGATATGATGTGGGAGAGTTCATCGGCGAACTCCCCCAGACTAGAGGCACAATTAGTCGATAGATCATGACTTAGTAAAAATTCTATTTCTCTCAGATCTGACTCAAAATCGAAGTTTTTATCTTCATCCCCCGGTGGGATTGGATTGATGCGAGCGAGTTCATCGGCGAACTCCTCGAGAAGATAATCACTCTTATGAAGTACGTCTTTAAGCTCGGGCTTCGGAAGGATATACGGAGGTGGGACATGTGCTGTACTTTGTGTGCTAGAAATTTGCACCTCGTCCATTATTGTCTCCGTATCTGACTCATCACTTTCCTTATTATGAACATTAAAAGTTTGATTGTTTGAAATTAGAGTAAATTCAGAATCAAAATCAAACAAAGGATTCGTGATAGTCATTTTGAAGCCTTCAGGAATCGAATCAAAAGGTTTATCAGATGTTTTTATCAGGACAAGGTCATCAATATCCTCAAGAGGATTGAACTCGACTTCCTTGTCCATTTTGAAAAAGATATCTGAAGATTCCTTGATGAATGGATTGATCTCAGGATTAGCTTCGAGCTTAGAAATTTGGACTACCAAAGGTTGGACGTTTTCGGTGCTTTCCTTATCATTATGAAAGACCGTGTCCTTTGTCACCTTGGTTTCATGTTCCTCTACTTTAGGAAGAGAAGAAGACGTAGTAGGAATCATAGGTCCAGTATAAGCAACACAACATCGGTTTTGCGGTGGGTAAGAATTACCCCCAAATCCTTCATTAGCACAATCGTTCTCTTGAGTGTAGCCACCGGCGGCTAGACACTCGAAATATGAATATGAATCACCGTAATTATCGCAACTTGGGTTGATGGCTTGCACGGGCTCTGGTTCTTGATGAATTTTAAGCTCCCTCTTCATACACTTTATAGCATCGGTGCGTTCGGCCATCCCTGATGGATGAACCGAATAAGTAGTATGAGCATTCTCCTTTGAAACAACCGGTTTGTTTCGGGACATGGGGACTCTCGATTTGTTCTCGATGATAGTCAACACCTCTTTCGGCGTTCGAGTCAAGATATTGCCACCGGCGGCTGTATTAAGCGAATCTTGATCCGATTGAGTCAAAGCGTTATAGAATGTATCGACTTGTAGCAACTCCGAAAAACCATGATGTGGGCATTGCCATTGTAAATCTTTGAATCTCTCCCAAGCATCGGCAAAAGTCTCATCAAAATGTTGTTGAAAATTCATGATTTCTCTTCTGAGCTCAACTGTTTTAGAATGAGGATAAAATCGATTTAAGAACTTCGATGCAAGATCAACCCAAGTGGTGATGGAATTAGGAGGTTCACAATCAAGCCATTTCCTAGCTGCTCCCTTAAGTGTTAACGGAAACAAGATTAACTTCACCGCATCATCAGGCACTTGATGTATTTTGAAAGTTTCAGTTATTAGAACAAATCTGCTGATGTGTGAATAAGGATCATTGACCGACGTCGTTGTACCGATCAAAAATGAACCTAATTACCTTATACTAGATAGGGCAAGTGGGTATCGTATCCACGAGGAGTATGTGGTTTTAATTTAAGTTTTGGGGTGATCACTGATCAATAAAAGTTTTGGTTTGTTTAATACTTAATAATAAAACTACTGATTAACTAGAAAGCGAAGAAGTAATAAAAAGTAAATAAACAAATAAAAATTAAATAAGCAAATAAAAACAAGAGTGTAAACAGTTGAGTAAAAAGCAATCCCTCCCGGCTCCAGATATAATGATATGATCAAGTTACGGATTAATTCTAATGTTTGCCTTCAAACCACATAGACATAGTTTTTATTAATTGAAAAGGATAATTTTGGGCACAAGTTATGTTTATCACACAAATCGTCTTAATCCCTAAACTAGTGGACTCGGCACAACTCGTTGACTAGCAATAACATGTCTTATAATAATCCTATCAATTAATTTAATAATTACTCAAGTGAACAATTATGGGTACAAATTATGTTTAACATACGACCGTCTTAACCCCTATACTAATTAGGCTCGGTAGGCTCGGTACGAATCGTTGACTCGCAATAATATGTCTCATAATAATTCACCAAATAAATATATTAAAACATTAAAATCAAATAAAAGATATGCATTAAAATCAGATGAATTAATGTTTGACAAATAAAATAAAATCCGTAAACATGATCAAACCAAATATATCTTTTAACGGGAGAGATTACAAAAAGGTTTAGCCGCGCATCACAATCGTGGACACCGTATAAATTCTGCTTTTCGTAAGCTTTAGCTGAGAAAAGGGTTAAAACCTTTTTCTCCTTCTATCGTCCACAGCAACCCAAACCAAATACAGGGGACCCTCTTTCTTTTTCCAAATAATATATATATATATATACATATTGTAAAACTTGGCCACAAAGTTACTTCCTTTTTTTAAATTACAATTCGTTCCTTATCATAAATTCCAAATCGTCCATTGTGGCATGTTCTTTGTTCCATCCGAATATCACCAACAAGGCCCAACATAGGTTGTGTCAAACATTAGTCCACCAAGGGCCCAACATGTAAGATTAAATTAATTTCAAACTTATGCCCAATTGTATACAATAAGCAAAATTCACGAGCTGGTCTTTTGAGCAGATAAACGCATAAATAACTTCAGTTTTTTGGGTATTTTATCACCTGAAAATAAGGATCTGTTTTTTCTCTTTCCGTGGCCTTTTGAATCAACAAAAACGGAGCTCGAATGAAAAAGTTGTGACCAAAACATTGCAACATGTCCAAATCTCTCATATCTTTATTTTAAGCTTGTAATATCACAACTTTAGCTCATTTATGCGCCAAACCTACATAATCATAAAACACCTCAAAGTAGATGTATAGCAACGAATAATAATGCAATAATGCGTAATTAACATACTATGAGGTGTATGTAAAATACACCGATCAAACCTCCCCAACTTAACCCTTACTCGTCCCGAGGAAGAAATCTACTATATCCTGGGATGTTAATTACATAGTTTTTAATCATACCATTGAAATTCCATCAAAAAGATCAAATTCAACCTAGCACACTAATAACCATTCTATGTGACCAATAATCCAAAATGATTACCAATATTTTTGTCCTTCTTAAACACTTAACATAACCGTTCCCATTGGTTCCATTTACTTTATGTTTCATATAATTAACCATGTGCCCAACATACTTAGTACACCCCTATAATCAATCTAAACATATATCCAAAACAAGAGGTGAGAATACCTTATACCTTTTATAATACTGGAGTTTTTATACCATAGGAGCAAACTTTTTAAGAGCACATAAACCATCATACATTAACTCATATTTTCACTTTTTTGCTCAATTTTTGCACATGAATTTTACTTCATATTTCAAGCATTTTTGCTCATAACATACATAAGCTCCTTTTTTAGCCATCCGGGACCGTTTCTTATACAAGTCATCCCGAATGCTTTATACACTCCTTTTAAGGTTGATATAAAGACCAATCATTCGGATGTACGAATATCTATCCTATAGGTGTATATTAAGACACATCGGTACATGGGAACCGGTTAATTTAGTCCATTTTAATTAAATGGGAACAATTATGCTTCGTGCCTACTGGTATATCATATGATGGAGTTATCTACCACATAGTCTAATTAATCAATGCACTAACTTAAACCAACCTTCCTAATTTCATTAACAACAATACAAGGATTGGGTTATTTCACATAAAATTGTCTCAGCTAAGTGCAATGCTATCCATCATAATAATCGGCGTCTGACCCATGCTAACAACTAAAATATCACCTTGCGCGGGTGACGAATCAGATAGGCAAGCCCAGCCTATGACTACCACCAATAATTATGACAGTTCTCCAGCTTTTTTCTATGGCCACCGTGCGCGGGTGACAAGCCGGATAAGATCAATTTAAGTGTCCTAACCCAACTATTACATTATTATAGTTTATATTATATCATTTTAACTTTCTTCCCGTTCTAAGCAAAAGTAAGTAGGGAAATTCAATCGGGTATGGTTTGATCATCTACTAATTATACATATGCCTAACTACATGCAAAATATCAAATTAATTTTAGAACCAAATTATACAATGGAATCGGGTGCACCTTATAATCATGGTTGGATCTTCTAGTTAGCTTCAATAAATCATCCACAAGCTAATCTTCAGAATCTGCAAACACTCAACAAATATATGTAGAAAAAACTTCCACATCCAATTAGCACAAAACTCTTATAATGTGATTTAAATTTTTCTTTATTATTATTTTTTTTTAATTTTTTTTCAAAAATCACATTTTGACCCATTTTAACCACAATTTCACACAAAAACATGTAACACATGTGACACCCCCTCCCCAACTTAAAGCATTGCATTGTCCCTAATGCAAAAACTTTAGGTTGAAATTTTGGTTAAAAATCACTTTGACAAACTCACACAACACAAAACCTAACTCACTTTCGTAGGAATCACGGTTGCATTTAGCATATGCAACAAGCCTTTTAAACCACTTGGTAGCCCGAGTGGACGAGTGTAGTCTCATGAGGGTTTGTAGTGAACACACCCACAAAGTTTTTAACACACAAAAAAATAAGAAAATAAAAAGAAACATAAATTAGAAAGAACATAAACACACACTACAACCCACGGGTTGCCTCCCGCGAAGCGCTAAGTTTACCGTCGTCAGCCCGACAACACTTGGTATTAGTTTCATGGTGGTATGATGGAACATTTACCAAATGAGTTACCTAGATGCAATGAAACTTTACGGGTCCATGCCATATCCCTCTTTTCAAACACTTTATGAATATTAGTTTCCCTTATGCATAAGAAGTGTTTATGCTTTGAAACCCATACTCGTCTTTTCCTTTTTCTTCGGCTGGATGCACTACGAACCTGTTTCACACGGGCCTTCTTGCTTGCATCCTTGATCAACTTACCACAATTTGGCACTCCATGAAAGTTCTTCTCTTCTTTGCGCAGGGGTTCTCTCAACTTACGAACTCCTACTCGTGCTTTCCTATGAACTTGCTCAAGAATAATATGAAGGAGTGCCTTGCTAGAGTTCTTGTTACACCACTCAAAAGCATAATGATTTTCTATTAGTAACAACCTTGCTTGTGCTTTCCCCTTGGTATAAGTTGAGTCACCCATACCAAAATTCTTGATTAATACTTGAAGCACATGTGGTGGGTTTGGGTCGATACGGGGGCCTTCGACTTCTTTCTCATTGAGATATTGTTGTTCTTTGATGAAGCGAAAAGTGTACCGCTTTTAAGGGGTCATTTAAGCCTTAAATCGTATTTATTTGATCAAATATTGCCCTAAATCGTTCCTTTTGTCATTTTAGGTACTTTTGAGGAGAAATCTGGAAAAGGAGGCATTTTGGACGTTTTTGGAGCATAAAAGTGAAGAAAACGGCAAAGTCTCAAAAATCGGCTAAAAGTTACTCTTGACGGCGTCACAATTTACTCTGGACGGCGTCATGCTTTGGCAAGAAAAGTTGGACGTGAAATTTACTCATGATAAGCCAGTGAAAATAGCATGTTGATGCGCGTGATGTGTCGTTGCGGTTTAGCAGTTTTAATGCCTACTCAAGTTTTAAATTTATATTTAGCCGACTTATCAATAACACACACACTT
Source organism: Artemisia tridentata subsp. tridentata (assembly GCA_021014915.2). Classification (NCBI taxonomy): domain Eukaryota; kingdom Viridiplantae; phylum Streptophyta; class Magnoliopsida; order Asterales; family Asteraceae; genus Artemisia; species Artemisia tridentata. Next base: position 395,192,378 of record CP139505.1, read on the forward strand.
AACGAGCAGTGTACCCGGTCAGTATGAAGATAATGGTAAGTAGAGTGTCGATCACTAAGAGTGGAACGTATAATCTCGTTAATCTAATCAGTATTTTAATATCCTAACGCAAGGGGGTTTCAGCCTGAGAGACTGGCACAGTTTTGTTTGCAATTAAATAGTAAAATAAACAATAGGCACGAATCAGCAAGTAGCACACACGTACACAGATAGATACTTGAGACAATAAGAGGGCTGTCCTTATGATTAAGTAGATTGTCACTTGTTTTATTGATAGCTTTATATGAAGTGTATGTAATTAACCCTTTCTCGTTGGTCCTATTCTTATCGGCGAGTAAACCCTTAATGACGACTTATGTCTAAAAGTTATTCCTAAGTGATCAATTTAGAAACAACCGTGGGAGCCACACCTTGTCCCGCAGTCGGGTGCCCGCAAGCCACTAATAAACACAGAGGTGGTCAATGCACTAATAAGTAGTAACCAAAGACATCAACATATAAACTTTAATTAATGGGAAAGCAAGTATTAAAGGGAGTGCAATCTTTCCGTTGTCACATTACACAAGCCACCAATCCTGATGAATTAAAGTTTGCTAAAACAATAAAACAAAACTACTTAATGAATTAAATACATGCAGCACCTTCTTACAGCTCTTGTATCTTCGATTTGGGTGTGTCTTGTGCTGCCTCTTGACTGAATTCGTCCTTTTGCTCTGCTGTCCGAACTTCGGTGTTAGGGTTTCGAACTCTCTTTTCTCGTCTGGTCTACGGGGTATTTATAGTTTGTGTCTGAGGGAAGATGCGGCGCATCTACTTAAGTAGATGCGGCGCATGTACGTAACTTCGCGTGGGGTCCAAGATTATAATATTCAGGAATATTCGTACACCGCCAGAAGATGCGGCGTAACTCCATGATTAGATGCGGCGCATGTCCTCTTGTATCTTGGATCGTATCTGGTGACATCTTGATATAGATGCGGCGCATGTTGATAGTGAGATGCGGCGCATCTGGAGCAGATTAGTCGTGATCTTCTTCATTTCAGTAGACTCTTCACTTTATGCACGTTTTGCTCCATTATTAGTCCAAAATCGTCAAGTTTCACCAAATGCTTGTTTTTACCTGAGAATTACAAAAGTAAACGATTAAGTATCAATCCTCATACATAATATAGTAAAACAAGTCAAATTAATAGGATAAATGATAGTAATAAAATGTACTTATTTGAGTTCATCAAATATCCCCCCACTTGAACTTTACTTGTCCCCAAGTAAACCTTAGATTAAATCTCATGAAAATGTATCCTAAAAGATGTTAGGATTTATTTTTATATTTAAGCATGTATTCGTTTATTTCGTAATCACACAACTAAACACTTAACGAATTAGAAGTAAAATAAAATAAGTCGATAAAAGCAAATCTAATCGTTTAACTGTCCAGTCGCGACGAATATTCTATCATAAGCTTGGCAAGTATACACATCTCCACCACTAAAGCTAAGGAATAATAAGTCTAAAGCGGTAAAAAGGGTTTTTAGGCTTAAGGGTTAATTATTCTCTTTTCACTATCGATCTCAAATTCCAGAAAAGGCGACAAAATCACAAATACATGATCGAATCCACGAACACGATACTTGCAATTGCTCAAATCCTTAACTCGAATAGGCTAAAGATAGGTCCAAACTTCACCAATAATAATATATCAAAAAGGGCGACAAAATCATAAATACATAGCCGAATCCACGACTACGATACTTAAGATTGCTCAAATCCCTAATCTCAATAAATCAAAGGTTTGGTTGGATAAAGAACAATACAGGGTATGGATAACATTTGGGATATAAATTGGTGTAAAAAATAAAAATAAACAAAACAAATAAATTAAAATCCTAAGTGTGGTTAATCACTATCCCAACCATCCCATGAATAAGACTCATATCATTGAATAACTCACGCTTTAACACTTGAAACACACGCTTTAGGTAGACACGAATTATACTCAACAAGATCTTAATCAAAGAATAAACCTTAATTGGCGTTCCCATAACTGCCAATTCCCATTCAATCATAGATATAGTACAACAAATAGTGGTGATATCGACCACTTACATAACTCTACATCGTTGGCTTAAAATAAACATCCAACTCTTTTTTCTTTCTTTTTCTTTTCTCTTTTTTTTTTTTTTTTTTTTTTTTTTTTTTTTTTTTTTTTTTTAACCATAGATGTGTAAAATTTCACCACATCACTACAACTTTCTTTCCGGATAATTTTTTCATACTTTTCATAACTTCAGAAATAATGGTAATAGTGAAAGTAGTAAACACACGAAAAATAAACTCTAAAATATACAATATTTACTTTCACTCCAATTTGCATTGTGCAATTTCCCGACCTAACCATAGATAATGAATTACGCACGCGAACACAGGTAATGTAAGGAAACACACTCTGCCTATAGCAATTAACCAACCACGGATTCTAATCTACAGGGTAGGCTAAGGTTTAAGGTGTAACGAAACATTTTAAACATAGGTGTAAGAAACGAAAGGAATGGCTCTGAGGGTTTTTCTAGGGGTATCTTACTCTAAAAGTGAGAGTAACAAAAGGGTTTATACGGGGGTTAACTAACCAGTGTAGCTAGTTAATAACACATAACATATAATAGGCTATTTGGGTGTAATCCTAGAATTTTACCAAGTTAGACAAGTCATTCCAATTAAATAAATAATACTCATTACGGTGGTCTCGAATAGTATACAAGCCAAGTTCTAAAGTTTACAAGTCACCGGCACACTCATAGATTTGTGAATTTTGAAAAAAATCACAATTTTTGAAAATAACGTCATGTGTGCAGCTATGCAACTTAGATCTTAAACAAAAACATGCTAAAAAATTTTTAAGTTTGATATATTAAGCACATTTTAAGCATAATTTTTGAAAAAGTTTAGGACAAGTAAGTGTTAAGTGTTCTAATTCTCCTATCCCCCCACTTAAGTTAAACAACGTCCTCGTTGTTTGTATAAAAGGTTAAAAACTGGAAATAAAAGAATTAGAACGGAAAAACTCCCTGAGATTTGCTCGATATGATCCTCCATTTGTAAGAGCAAAAATCATCTTTCTTGTGGATTAGAACGTTAAAGCTTCATACTTGATGTATCCACAGAAAATTCAGAAAACTATAATACCACCAACATTTTAAAACACACCTAAGATAAGAAAGGTTCAACTTGCATAATACATTAGTAGTTAGGAAAAATAAAACTTAAAAATTAAAACTGAAAATCATCAGGTCAGTCGATGCGCCGTATCTTATTGAAGAAGATGCGCCGTATCGAGCCTGGAATTAATACGGATCAGAATAAAGATGCGCCGCATCCTTAACCAGGGATGCGCCGCATTAAAAATAAACTGATAAATAGTTTTAAAGTCGAAAATTAAAATGCAGAAAAATAAAATAAGATATGACCGTTGCAGGAGATGCGTCGCATCTCAGGATTGAGATGCGCCGTATCTTCGTGCGGCCTGGACTGACTCGACACAGAAAACAGAATAATAAATGATAAATCCGGGTTGTCTCCCGGTCAGCACTTGTCTTTATTCCAGAGTCTTCAAGTTAGACTCACGTTCAGCTCTTTACTTGGTCCTTGTCACGGTCCATCCTTCTTCCTTCATCCGAAAGATTTTCCCGTATATCTCTGCGACGTTTTCCTCCGTTCGACTTAATCTAATATAACTTTTGGTCATCACAGCAGTATATTCTTCATCAGGACCCAAAGAATATTTGATGATTTTAAATTTTTCAGAAATAATCATGGGTGGCTCATTGTATGGAATCCCAAGTAGTTGACACTTTCTTTTGGTGAACTCTTCTTCGTCCTTGTCAACAAACTTAAAATAAGGATCCTTAATCAAATAGTCATCTAGTTGTAATTCCTTTCAGATCGTGCCTTTCCAAAAGAACCTTATTAAGTACTGTTGACAATTGGTGCACTTCAATTGCCAAACCATTGATCAAATTGTTTTGTTCCTTTAGTAATAGCTCATGACTGCCTTTGAATTCGGTGATAAGGTTCCTTGCCTCATGATATTCTTGTTCATTGGCTTGAGCGATTAGTAATGCAAACTCTTCCATAGTAAGGTTTCTTTGGGGTCTTCCGAACCAGTTTGGGAAAATATCGAACATTGATCCTGAAAATTATCAACAAGAATATTTCAAAGTAAAAGCTTCCAAGTATAAGGGTAAGTCAGAATATTTCCCGTTCGGAATGTAGAAAAGAATAAAAGTTGCTGATATCTGCAGATGATGCGCCGTATCCAAAAAGTTGGATACGCCGTATCTTATAATCGTTAAAATTAAATCAGACTTTATTCAGAAAATAGATACGCCGCTTAGAATTTATGAATGCGCCGTATCGAATTAATCAATCAAAAATCAATTTATCTAATTAAAATTAAATGCGTCGTATTAACGAAAGTTAATGCGCCGTATTTTCGTTACGTTTAAAAATAAAAGATTTTTGATTCAGTAAGATGCGCCGTATCGACGGAAATCGATACGCCGTATTTGTTTAATAATTCGCAAACTGTTTTTATTTAAAATAATAGATACGCCGTATCTGCGAAAGCAGATGCGTCGTATGGCGTTAACGTTTAGAAAAAAATTTTATCAAAACAGATACGCCGTATCTACAAAAGCAGATGCGTCGTATTACTTTATCGCTTAGAAAAATTTTCTTGTTAAAAACAGATACGCCGTATCTTGGGGAAAAGATGCGTCGTATCGAATTAATTAAACGCGTTGTATATAAAAAAAATAAACGCAATACGCCGTATCTGAGAGATCAGATGCGCCGTATCGTTTGATTTAGCACAGTACAACGATAGCAGAACAGAAAAATACGAAAAATAAAAATAAAAATTAAACACACGAAAATAAAACACACAAAAATAAAAACAAAAGCAAACAAATAACACACAATACAACAAATATGCAAAATAGTACAATGATGCAATTTAATCTAATAAAAAGAAAAACCTAATTAAAATACTAATCAAATTAACAGATAATAACAATTCACTCCCCGGCAGCGGCGCCAAAAACTTTGATGCGCGTGATGTGTCGTTGCGGTTTAGCAGTTTTAATGCCTACTCAAGTTTTAAATTTATATTTAGCCGACTTATCAATAACACACACACTTAACGAGCAGTGTACCCGGTCAGTATGAAGATAATGGTAAGTAGAGTGTCGATCACTAAGAGTGGAACGTATAATCTCGTTAATCTAATCAGTATTTTAATATCCTAACGCAAGGGGGTTTCAGCCTGAGAGACTGGCACAGTTTTGTTTGCAATTAAATAGTAAAATAAACAATAGGCACGAATCAGCAAGTAGCACACACGTACACAGATAGATACTTGAGACAATAAGAGGGCTGTCCTTATGATTAAGTAGATTGTCACTTGTTTTATTGATAGCTTTATATGAAGTGTATGTAATTAACCCTTTCTCGTTGGTCCTATTCTTATCGGCGAGTAAACCCTTAATGACGACTTATGTCTAAAAGTTATTCCTAAGTGATCAATTTAGAAACAACCGTGGGAGCCACACCTTGTCCCGCAGTCGGGTGCCCGCAAGCCACTAATAAACACAGAGGTGGTCAATGCACTAATAAGTAGTAACCAAAGACATCAACATATAAACTTTAATTAATGGGAAAGCAAGTATTAAAGGGAGTGCAATCTTTCCGTTGTCACATTACACAAGCCACCAATCCTGATGAATTAAAGTTTGCTAAAACAATAAAACAAAACTACTTAATGAATTAAATACATGCAGCACCTTCTTACAGCTCTTGTATCTTCGATTTGGGTGTGTCTTGTGCTGCCTCTTGACTGAATTCGTCCTTTTGCTCTGCTGTCCGAACTTCGGTGTTAGGGTTTCGAACTCTCTTTTCTCGTCTGGTCTACGGGGTATTTATAGTTTGTGTCTGAGGGAAGATGCGGCGCATCTACTTAAGTAGATGCGGCGCATGTACGTAACTTCGCGTGGGGTCCAAGATTATAATATTCAGGAATATTCGTACACCGCCAGAAGATGCGGCGTAACTCCATGATTAGATGCGGCGCATGTCCTCTTGTATCTTGGATCGTATCTGGTGACATCTTGATATAGATGCGGCGCATGTTGATAGTGAGATGCGGCGCATCTGGAGCAGATTAGTCGTGATCTTCTTCATTTCAGTAGACTCTTCACTTTATGCACGTTTTGCTCCATTATTAGTCCAAAATCGTCAAGTTTCACCAAATGCTTGTTTTTTACCTGAGAATTACAAAAGTAAACGATTAAGTATCAATCCTCATACATAATATAGTAAAACAAGTCAAATTAATAGGATAAATGATAGTAATAAAATGTACTTATTTGAGTTCATCACAAGCCAGTGAAAATAGCATGTGAATTCTGACGGCGTCACGCTTTAACTTGATCGAGGGCGTCACGGCTTAAATCATAAGGGGACGGCGTCACGTTCATTGTTAGACGGCGTCAAGCCTTGATAAGCCAGAATGGATTTTTGAAGAGCTAAAGAGGGACGGCGTCAAGAAGGTCATCCGGGAACCCTAAAAGCGGCGAGGTGACGGCGTCACACTCCATAAGGTGACGCCGTCAGATCCAAAAATCTATATATAGTTTTCTAATCTTTTGTCATTAAGGAGAGCTTAGTGTGTGGAATTTTGGGATAAAACCCTAAGACGATTTTAGCTACTTTTTCAGGGCTTTTTGCCTTGAGATCTTCCATGTTTCATTGAAAGATAAGTTATCAATTAATCATTCAATATGTCTATGTGTTGTTTGATTCTATCTTATTCTTGTCTTTTGTTTAACATGTTAGGCTAAATTTATCTTGTGTTTGCTTAGATCTAATGAAACCTAGCTATTGATTATTGGTTGTTAGTGTGTTGTTAGTTGTATTGGATGATTGTTTATCTATGTTAGGCTTAAGAAAACTGGCTAACTTCCTATTCGGTAACTTGCTTGAACGTCTTAAGAAACATGAACCAAATGCGTACTAAAGGTTTTTATGGTTGTATTTAATGCACAAGCGAATTCTAGTGATCCCATGTTAGGAGCTTCCTAGCCGGCTCGACATAGGAGTGAAGTAGGAGCTTGTAGAGTTGGGGAAGTAAGTACGCCACCCCACGAATGGTATTAAGGAATACACCCGTCATCCACGCGACTAATACACACTAATTAACCGGTAAAAGATAGTTAGGGAGTAAGGAAATCTAAGTAAACACATTTCTCTACACATAAGTTTCTCACCACATTTCATTTTTTGTTATTTTATTTTATTTGCATTCGTAGTAATTTGGGTTAGTTGACTAGCAACTAATTCCGCCCACTCCTTCAAAACCGAGATTTTATTTGCTTTCATAAAATTATAAAAACATAAAAAAGAATCTTCCTCAACCCTTAGACCTAATTAGAGTAGCTTTTCATACCTAACGAACACTATTCCCTGTGGAGAACGATCAATCCCCCGTACTTACCACTACACTATACTACATCGGTCAGGTACACTGCCTGGTGGGGTTGTAAGCCTCTTGAGATCCCTCGAGAGGTAAAACCTGTTGTAAGGTTACAAAACCACGCAATCAAGTTTTTGGCGCCGCTGCCGGGGAATAGTTATTGTTTAGGTTGAATTTTTATTTCTATTAGGTCTACTCACTAGACTCCCTTCTAGTGAGATTTTTATTTTATTTTTCTAGGTTTTCTTTAGTCTATCTTATTTCTTTGTGTGTTTGTTCGTAATTTCCATTGACTCTTCCGTTCACCATTATGGAGAACGCGAATCCACCATACTACCAACCACGTAATTCACCCACTCCATATGACATCTTGATGTTTAAACAACATAAAGATGAACCTCTCTATGATGCATGGACTCGTTTTAAATATTTACTCCAAAAAGTCCCTCATCATAACTTCGATTTTTGGTCCCTAACTCAAATCTTTTACAATCATGTCGACCGACATGCCCAAAGGGACATTTACCATATTGCCGGCAGGGATATTAGGGAATTAAGTGCCGAGAAAGCATGGGAAGCTATTGAAGAGTGTGCCCAATATTATTATATAGTAGACAACCCAACAAACGTTAGTACAAGTCAATTGACCGCAAATTTCGAGGATCATGAAACAAGTTTGTTTGGGGATGAATATGTTAGTGTTGAGATACCTAAGTGGATGTCATGTAATGCCATATTACAAAACAAACACATAGGTGACCTTGATGTGATGGAGGATTTAGCCGAACATGATCACATTAATAAAAAAGACCTAGGTTTTATGATTGATGACGTTGAATCTCAAGAAACACATGATGAATCTTTTAGGCAATTTGAATATAGCAGTCAGAATATTGAGGATGATCCTTATGATTCGGACATAGAAGTTAAGATGCCTAGAGAAGCACTTGAGATACTTGGGAAAATGTTAGGGTTAGATCTTACTAAAACACATGATGAGGATATAGGTGATCTTGACATAAGAAATGATGAGGTAAGTAACATAAGCCCACCAAGTACCCCACAAGTCCTACCATCATTTGAGGCACACACACCGCCCGTGACTTACCCGAAAGAAGTTGAGGAGACTATAGGAACCCCAATAGAGGTAGAGCCCTTGGACCAAACACAACTAGAAGATATAGGTTTGAATGCTTTTAGTGATCACAACCTTTCTTTTAGTCCTATGGAAGTTCCTAGTTTTGATGAGCCGGAGCCTCAACCAAAACCGTTACCTAATCCTCCATCCTTGGATGAAAATTTAGGAATTGAATTAGGTCCCGATCCACCCATCAAAACATATAGTCCGGGTAGTCTTAAGTTTAAGGTAGTAGACATTAAGCCTTGTAGTGAGGAAGCTAATATAGGAGTGAACCATAACCTTTCATACTTACATCACCCATTCATGATTAATCACAAGAAACACTATGGGTTTAAACCGGGTTTATTAGGTCAAGATGGATTCCCAACTAGGAGTCTCTCGAAGTTGATAGAAGATGATCCCTTTCTAGGAGAAAACTTCAATTCACCCATTGACCAAAGTGAACTAGGCAAGGTTATGATGAAAGGAGCACACCCCTTTGAGCATATAATTCATCCACCACTCTTTCCTCACGTGGCATACTCCTACCGAGCTGGTGTGTATCGCTACTATCACCCGCACTTAATCCTAAGTGTAGGGAAAACCTCTCCTTTATCCATTAAATAAGGGTAGAGTCAGGCTCATGACTCGAACAAAAACAAGCGCTTCTTGGGAGGCAACCCAAGCTTTATTTGCTTTATTTGCTTTGTGTGTTTATTTATTTGTTTGTTTGATTTTATTTGCTTCCGTATGTATGTTTAATTTTTATTATTATTGATTCATGTTCAAAACTAAAATTGTAAAAATGCTTTATTTTGTTTTTAACTTCGTCTTAACTACATTTAAAGGTATTTTGCAAAAGATAAGTGTAAGGGAAATCTAAATCGGTTTATTAGAACACAAATTAACATGAATCGTAATAATAATAAATTAGCATACATATTAGTGTTTGTTTGAGTCAAATGCTTGTATCGAGTCATAATGATGTTTTGCAGGATTTCCAGGAAGTAAGGTAAAAGTTTTTTCAGAAATTTTCCGGAAACTTAAAATGAAAATTTTTGTCAGGTCATTTCTGACGGCGTCAGGGGTTATAACCTGACGGCGTCAGATTTAATTTCCAGAAATTTTTGAAAGTTTTGTTTTCATAAAAAGTTTTTATTAAAATCTCCAACTTATAATCTCCAGGAATCTGCAAAATTTTCATTCCACAAGCATTATATCCTTATATATAGATTTTTTCCCGCCGATGTTATGCAGGTTTTCGTGTTTGTTTTCTCAGGTTTAACAGGTTATTTTGGACAAGGAGATGTTTATGGAATCAAGCTTATGGCGATGCATTAGTCATGAAGCTTCAACATTATCTTTGGAAGAAGATCTAACCGTGTAATTTCATTATCCACCGAGCGAATCAGGGGAGTATTTGATTTCATTCTTTTACTTTTTGCTTTTACATCTTATTATTTGAACATTGGGGACAATGTTCATCTTAAGTGTAAGGGGAGGGTAAAAGTACGATTAGAGAATGCTATTGCGCTTGATTTTTGTTTGTTTGATGGTAGATGTGTAATAAAACTGAGAGAAATACCTGTTAAGGTAATTTTAGTGCCAAATTTAAAATTTTTTACAACATATAGGAGTGAAACTTTGATCTTAATAAGCGTCTCACGGATAGGAGTTATATGACTAGCACAAAAACCGTACCACTAAAAAAATTTTCCACCCCCAAATATGTGAGGTTCGCCCCTAGAATTGGTAGGAAAAGCATTTATGCTATGATGTGTGTACCGGTAGCACTTAGATTCTAGAACTTGCGTTAGGACCATTCCAAGGCCACAAGTGAGACTACATTCGTGTAGTTAGATTTACTACATGATAAGAGGCATTAGGATTAACCCATTGTTTTACACCTGTGTTTTTGTTATAATTACGTTGGCTACATTGGTCAAGTAATTCTCCCACACCCTTTGCGTTGTACTCATTTTTAGTACACGATACCCCTAGTACACCCCTCAGAGCCTATCTTTTCGTTTCGACCTTTAAGCATTTTACTTAAAGGAAGAATTTGTTACACCCCACTAAAATGTACACCCAAATCGCCTTAGCCTACCTTGTATGCACTCATTTTTAGTGCATTATTGTTACAACATTTGTTTAAACCCAAGTTAATTATCTAGTTGATTACATGGTTGCTAAGTCGAGTCATATCCTTGTACATATTGTTTTGGGACGATTGGGACTCATGGGTAAAGTACTAGTGTAATGGAGTAATGGGTAAGAACATCATTTATTACCCCCATATGTGCTAAATATTTTAAAAGTACTCCAAGTTTTTCGATTATCTTAATTCGAGTCATTAGATTAGTATTTGTAAAGTTATGTAAAAATTCAAGTGTAAGGGGGATGCAATGCCCCTATGATGTATTATTTTGGATGGTAGGGTAAAAGTGTATGAAAAAAAAAAAAAAAAAAAAAAAAAAAAAAAAAAAAAAAAAAAAAATCAAGAAAAATACAAAAAAAAATGAGAAAAAGAAAAATAGAAAAAAACATACGGACTACCATCCCGTTTCATTTTATGTTTATTTTATATTTTTGTTATTTTGTTATTTTGTTTCTAGCTTAAGATCGAGTCTAGTCTTGGCTTAGCAACATTGTATAGTACATGTAATTGATCAAGATTTTTAACTCGCCACCAGTAAAATATCCCTTATCCAACAAAACCGTGTTTTCCTTTTCCCTACACCTAACGTTATAACCCATTTAAAAGCCCTCTTTGATAGTTTATCTTAGGTGCTTACGCCTAGTGGAGGAGGTTTTCGATCCTTTCCCAAGCCTATGGTAATCTATTTGCTATGACAGGTAGTGAGAGATATTTTCCGTTTTCATTTATGAGATTTATTTTGATGACACTTGAGAGATGTGAGTATCTAAACACTACTTGTGAGGTGCTAGTATGTAATCTCCGTGCTTATTATGATTGAAGTGGAACGAATATTTGTTGTAATTACTTTTATGTTTGCATTAAATGACCCCTAACTTGTATTTTGATTAGAATAAAAGCGCATTTGCTTGAGGACAAGCAAATCTCAAGTGTAAGGGTATTTGATGAGGCGAAAAGTTTACCGCTTTTAAGGGGTCATTTAAGCCCTAAATCGTATTTATTTGATCAAATATTGCCCTAAATCGTTCCTTTTGTCATTTTAGGTACTTTTGAGGAGAAATCTGGAAAAGGAGGCATTTTGGACGTTTTTGGAGCATAAAAGTGAAGAAAACGACAAAGTCTCAAAAATCGGCTAAAAGTTACTCTTGACGGCGTCACAATTTACTCTGGACGGCGTCATGCTTTGGCAAGAAAAGTTGGACGTGAAATTTACTCATGATAAGCCAGTGAAAATAGCATGTGAATTCTGACGGCGTCACGCTTTAACTTGATCGAGGGCGTCACGGCTTAAATCATAAGGGGACGGCGTCACGTTCATTGTTAGACGGCGTCAAGCCTTGATAAGCCAGAATGGATTTTTGAAGAGCTAAAGAGGGACGGCGTCAAGAAGGTCATCCGGGAACCCTAAAAGCGGCGAGGTGACGGCGTCACACTCCATAAGGTGACGCCGTCAGATCCAAAAATCTATATATAGTTTTCTAATCTTTTGTCATTAAGGAGAGCTTAGTGTGTGGAATTTTGGGATAAAACCCTAAGACGATTTTAGCTACTTTTTCAGGGCTTTTTGCCTTGAGATCTTCCATGTTTCATTGAAAGATAAGTTATCAATTAATCATTCAATATGACTATGTGTTGTTTGATTCTATCTTATTCTTGTCTTTTGTTTAACATGTTAGGCTAAATTTATCTTGTGTTTGCTTAGATCTAATGAAACCTAGCTATTGATTATTGGTTGTTAGTGTGTTGTTAGTTGTATTGGATGATTGTTTATCTATGTTAGGCTTAAGAAAACTGGCTAACTTCCTATTCGGTAACTTGCTTGAACGTCTTAAGAAACATGAACCAAATGCGTACTAAAGGTTTTTATGGTTGTATTTAATGCACAAGCGAATTCTAGTGATCCCATGTTAGGAGCTTCCTAGCCGGCTCGACATAGGAGTGAAGTAGGAGCTTGTAGAGTTGGGGAAGTAAGTACGCCACCCCACGAATGGTATTAAGGAATACACCCGTCATCCACGCGACTAATACACACTAATTAACCGGTAAAAGATAGTTAGGGAGTAAGGAAATCTAAGTAAACACATTTCTCTACACATAAGTTTCTCACCACATTTCATTTTTTGTTATTTTATTTTATTTGCATTCGTAGTAATTTGGGTTAGTTGACTAGCAACTAATTCCGCCCACTCCTTCAAAACTGAGATTTTATTTGCTTTCATAAAATTATAAAAACATAAAAAAGAATCTTCCTCAACCCTTAGACCTAATTAGAGTAGCCTTTCATACCTAACGAACACTATTCCCTGTGGAGAACGATCAATCCCCCGTACTTACCACTACACTATACTACATCGGTCAGGTACACTGCCTGGTGGGGTTGTAAGCCTCTTGAGATCCCTCGAGAGGTAAAACCTGTTGTAAGGTTACAAAACCACGCAATCAATATTGTTGTTCTTTCAATGAATCTGAACACTCATCTTCATATGGTGAAAGAGCCAAAGAGTCCTTAACTTCATTTGATTTTGTATCCTCAACTGATGAAAGTGTTGTTTCATTTAAAGTTGGGAGATAAGGTGTGGTATTAGTCTCCACAACTCCCTCCCCAACTTTAGGACGAACCAATTCTTCACGATCATCTTTAACCGAAAAAATGAGATCATCGAATGAATTGTTATGAGCATTAATATTATATTCGTCTTCTTCATCTTCATCTTCATCATCAAATTCAAATATGGTGACGCCTTGAGATTCATATGTTTCTTGCCTATTAAATTGATCTGCCAATGGATCCACATGTGTCTCAAAAGCTGCAATACTAGCGTATCTTTGATTTTCCTCTCTGTTGGATTTTATCATTGAAATGAGCATATCCAATTTTTTGTCAAGATACGAGAGATGGTTATCACCTTGTCCATGGCCTTGATGATCATATTGTTGAGTCGGTCTCTGTGGTTGATTGAAGAAACCAGAGCTCTCATATGAAGGATGATAATATTGACCACCATATTCCCCTCGATACCTCGTGTAATCTTCCATCTCAATATTGTAATTAGGATGATATGTGTTATGCTCATAATCATCATATTGAGATTGATAGTCATATGTCTCAAGTACTCGCTCCTTCCTACTTGCTTTCTCCTCCGGACAATTTTCATAAGAATGAAATGGATTCCCACAAGTCCAACATGAATCCATAGAAGCTCGATCTACGCGTGCGCATACACTAACCTGCACACTCACAACCAACAAAACAAACAAGCAAACAAAACAAGAGAAAAAGAAAAAGAAAATCTTTTTGTATTTTTATTTTTTTTTTTTTTTTTTTAATTATTAACAAAAACTTAAACCAAAAGCGCACTCACTCCCCGGCAGCGGCGCCAAAATTTGACCGATGTCGTTGTACCGATAAAAAATAAACCTAATTACCTTATACTAGATAGGGCAAGCGGGTATCGTATCCACGAGGAGTATGTGGTTTTAATTTAAGTTTTGGGGTGATCACTGATCAATAAAAGTTTTGGTTTGTTTAATACTTAATAATAAAACTACTGATTAACTAGAAAGCGAAGAAGTAATAAAAAGTAAATAAACAAATAAAAATTAAATAAGCAAATAAAAACAAGAGTGTAAACAGTTGAGTAAAAAGCAATCCCTCCCGGCTCCAGATATAATGATATGATCAAGTTACGGATTAATTCTAATGTTTGCCTTCAAACCACATAGACATAGTTTTTATTAATTGAAAAGGATAATTTTGGGCACAAGTTATGTTTATCACACAAATCGTCTTAATCCCTAAACTAGTGGACTCGGCACAACTCGTTGACTAGCAATAACATGTCTTATAATAATCCTATCAATTAATTTAATAATTACTCAAGTGAACAATTATGGGTACAAATTATGTTTAACATACGACCGTCTTAACCCCTATACTAATTAGGCTCGGTAGGCTCGGTACGAATCGTTGACTCGCAATAATATGTCTCATAATAATTCACCAAATAAATATATTAAAACATTAAAATCAAATAAAAGATATGCATTAAAATCAGATGAATTAATGTTTGACAAATAAAATAAAATCCGTAAACATGATCAAACCAAATATATCTTTTACCGGGAGAGACTACAAAAAGGTTTAGCCGCACATCACAATCGTGGACACCGTATACATTCTGCTTTTCGTAAGCTTTAGCTGAGAAAAGGGTTAAACCCTTTTTCTCCTTCTATCGTCCACAGCAACCCAAACCGAACACAGGGGACCCTCTTTCTTTTTCCAAATAATATATATATATATATATATATATATATATATATATATATATATATATATATATATATATATATATATATATATATATATACATATTGTAAAACTTGGCCACAAAGTTACTTCCTTTTTTTAAATTACAATTCGTTCCTTATCATAAATTCCAAATCGTCCATTGTGGCATGTTCTTTGTTCCATTCGAATATCACCAACAAGGCCCAACATATGTTGTGTCAAACATTAGTCCACCAAGGGCCCAACATGTAAGATTAAATTAATTTCAAACTTATGCCCAATTGTATATAATAAGCAAAATTCACGAGCTGGTCTTTTGAGCAGATAAACGCATGAGATAACTTCAGTTTTTCGGGTATTTTATCACCTGAAAATAAGGATCTATTTTTTCTCTTTCCGGTGGCCTTTTGAATCAACAAAAACGGAGCTCGAATGAAAAAGTTGTGACCAAAACATTGCAACATGTCCAAATCTCTCATATCTTTATTTTAAGCTTGTAATATCACAACTTTAGCTCATTTATGCGCCAAACCTACATAATCATAAAACACATCAAAGTACATGTATAGCAACGAATAATAATGCAATAATGCGTAATTAACATACTATGAGGTGTATGTAAAATACACCGATCAAACCTCCCCAACTTAACCCTTACTCGTCCCGAGGAAGAAATCTACTATATCCTGGGATGTTAATTACATAGTTTTTAATCATACCATTGAAATTCCATCAAAAAGATTAAATTCAACCTAGCACACTAATAACCATTCTATGTGACCAATAATCCAAAATGATTACCAATATTTTTGTCCTTCTTAAACACTTAACATAACCGTTCTCATTGGTTCCATTTACTTTATGTTTCATATAATTAACCATGTGCCCAACATACTTAGTACACCCCTATAATCAATCTAAACATATATCCAAAACAAGAGGTGAGAATATCTTATTGTTGGAATATATGAATCATAAAACTATAAACATATAAAACATCACAAAGCACGCAGCGGAAAGATCTAATGAACATGTAATTAATTAACATAAATAAACACGTACCTTAATCGCGTAATCACCAAGAACAACAAGAACCCTAATTTGGGTTGAGTATGGATCGAACCAAACAAGGTAAAAACACCAAGAATCACAAGCTAAAATAAGCTTGTAACTCGTTCTTGTACACACGCGATAGTAGCGTTCCAATGGGAAAGCTAGGTTCAAGTATCACTAACAAACCAAATACTTTATTGCTATTAGCTCAAGCCGAATTCTCTAGTGAGAATAAAAATGTCGACTAGCACAAGCAAGAGGAGAAGAGAAGAGAAATTTGGCTTTGGAGTTAGGGATACAAGATTAGGTGAAAACTAAAACACATAGGGATGTATTTATAGTGTTCCTTTTTCTTGTTGCCCACTCCAAAAATCGATCAACCCTCCCCCTAAAGGGATTCGGCCGACTTTCATCCCAATATGGGAATTCTAGATCCTTCTGTCTCCTTTTGCACAATTAGTCCTTTAACGATCGTTATCTACTAACACCGTTAAGTACTAACCGTCGTTAAGTATTGTTAGTGAAATGAATAAATAAATATAAATATAAAATGTATATTTAATTATTCAAACCAAAGGAACTCTCACGTATTGTGTGCAATCCCGAGTCTCAGGTTCGAAACCGGACATACGAATATTAATTCATTAAACACAAACTCTAACAGCTCCCACTTGGATAATGATTAATATTGTAATGACATGGGCTAGTCTAGCTTTAACAGATCCCAATGCCCCCAGCTCGATCCGAGTTGTGGTTCTCCTGGAAAAAACCACGTGATGATATAATCATCATACTTATCCTTTTGTTACTAATACTGCGTTAATTTGGATATGGATCTTTGTCATTCCATAATTAACAGTAGTTTCTCGTTTGTACATAATTGAACAAGATTACCAAAACATCTGAACATCTTCCAGATAGACTTTGGGCGTGCGCACGCAAACATCTTGTCAATTCTACGAGTGGCCTAGCAGTATTAAATTTCAACACAAAGTTGAACGAACAAATCCTTTATTGACTACTAGCATAACCCTCGAACTTCACATCATTTCCGAAAATAGCCCTTATAACTACCTTTTACGGATAGCGTTAGACTATCTCACAGAAAATGAGCTACATCCTCGGCAATTATCCAGTATCTCAAGTCAGAGGATAAATATTCATGATATACTTGATGACTATGATCCATAAAGTATAATCATGTGGTTGGGATAAGTCCTATATTCATTTTATCCTATAATGAATATCATGTGATATTGGTGTCTCAACCTACAGTCCATTCTACCAATCCTCACATTTGCCTTAGTTCAATAATATTCCCATATTATTGATTGACAACGGACTATTTAGAATAAATTAATTATTCACGGATTTAAACATGCAAATATAGGACACAAATATTAATAATGATAATAAACGTTATCCGCACTTTATTTCATTAATATAATAATTGTTTTACATGTCCCTATCGAAATACTAATCCAACAGATTTACATGAAACTATCTGGCAATCGAAGACCAATGCCCTGAGCATGTTGAGTAAACGATTCTTTTGGTAATGCCTTTGTAAAAGGATCAGCCAGATTGTTATCTGTGTGAACTTTGAGTACATTTATTTCACCGTCATTCACTTGTTCTCGCACATAGTGAAGTTTCCTTTTAAAGTGTCTGGCGCCTTTCATAACTCCAGGTTCATTGGCGAATGTAATTGCAGCAGAGTTGTCGCAATATACATTTATAGGTAATTCAATGGAAGGCATCACTCCAAGATCCTTAACGAATTTCCTTATCCAAACAGCTTCTTGTGCCGCCTCCGACGCAGCAATGTACTCAGCTTCTGTAGCAGACATGGCCGTTATACTCTGCTTCTTACTCTTCCAGTCCACGGCTCCTCCATTTATGACAAAAACGTAACCCGTCTGAGACTTTGTATCATCTTTATCAGTCTGAAAGGATGCATCACAGAAACCTGTAACATTCAGTTCTGTGTCTGGATTTCCCCCGAAAACAAGAAACATATCTTTAGTATTCCTTAGATACTTAAGAATGTCCTTTACAGCTTTCCAGTGTTTTACTCCTGGATTCTGCTGATATCGACTGGTCATGTTTTGAGCAAATGCCACATCTGGCCTTGTGCATCTAACAGCATACATGATAGAACCAACTGCAGAAGCATATGGAACTTTCTTCATGTAGGCTTCCTCTTCAGGTGTAGAAGCACACATTTCACTGCTCAATTCATGTTTCACTTGCATGGGCAGATATCCTTTCTTGGAATTCTGCATATTGAATCTCTTCAATATTTTATCCATGTATGCACTTTGACTTAAACCGATTAATCGTTTAGATCTGTCTCGATAGATCTTGATTCCAAGGATATACGCTGCTTCTCCTAAATCCTTCATGGAAAAACATTCACATAGATATGCCTTAACTTCATTAAGACTAGGTATGTGATTTCCCATGATCAATATGTCATCGACATATAGGATAAGAAACACAGTGTTACTCCCACTAACTTTGTGGTATACACATGGCTCATCGAAATTTTGAGTAAATCCAAACTTCTTGATTTCCTCATCAAATTTCTTATTCCATTGCCTGGATGCTTGCTTCAATCCATAAATGGATCTTTGAAGTTTGCATACACGCTCAGGAAATTGTGGATTTACAAAACCTTCAGGTTGCGCCATATAGATGTCTTCATCTAGGCGACCATTCAGAAATGCGGTTTTGACATCCATTTGCCAAATCTCATAGTCATAATAGGCAGCTATGGCTATAAGAATCCTAATAGCTCTAATATCGGCTACAGGAGAAAAGGTCTCCTCATAGTCAATACCGTATGTTTGGGTAAAGCCCTTGGCCACCAAACGAGCTTTGTAGGTGTGTACGTTGCCATCCATGTCAGTCTTTTTCTTGAAGAGCCACTTACACCCAACTACCTTAGCATTGGGTGGAAGGTCTACTTCAGTCCAGACTTGATTATCTTTCATGGATTGCATTTCCCCATCCATGGCTACCTGCCATTTATCCTTTTCAGGACTATTAATGGCATCTCTATAACTAGTTGGCTCATCAGTTTGATCCAATAGTATAGTTTCCTCATCATCTATGTTCAAACATAGACGCTCAGGAGCCTTTGTAGATCTTGAAGATCTACGGACGGGTACCACTTCAACTTCAGGTGGAGGACCTAAACTTTCCGGTTCCACAGGAAGTGTGTTAGTGCTTTCAGAAGGTGAAGTATCTTCATGATCATTTTCAAGATCATATACCCTCCCACTGAATTCTTGAGATATTAGATTATCTTCAAGAAATTCACCGTACCTAGCTACGATAACTTTATTTTCTTGTGGGAAGTAAAAGTAGTAACCCTTCGTTTCCTTAGGGTATCCTACGAAGATACACTTAACAGATCTTTGTTGGAGTTTATCAGGTGAGTCACGTTTAACAAACGCCTCACAACCCCAGACCTTTAAGTAAGAAAAGTTGGGAGCTTTTCCAGTCCATACTTCATATGGAGTCTTATCAACCTTCTTAGTTGGAATCCTATTCAACACGTGAACAGCCGTTTCAAGAGCATAATCCCAAAAGGATAAGGGAAGAGTTGTAAGATTAAACATTGATCGTACCATATCTAACAAGGTACGATTTCTCCTTTCAGATACACCATTTTGTTGTGGAGTATAAGGAGATGTGAGTTGTTGGACAATGCCACACTCAGTCAGATAATCTTTGAACTCTTGGCTCAAATACTCACCACCACGATCGGATCGAAGTGCCTTAATCTTCTTTCCGAGTTGAAGTTCTACTTCATTTTTAAAGACCTTGAATGTCTCAAAGACTTCATGTTTATGTTTAAGTAAATAAACATAACCATAACGACTATAGTCATCCGTGAAGGTCAAGAAGTAGCTAGCACCGCGTTTTGACACGTGTCTAAGTGGACCACACACATCCGTGTGTATTAATCCAAGTAGATCAGAAGCCTTTTCCATATTGCTATGGAAAGGTTTCTTTGTCATCTTACCCGATATGCAAGATTCGCATTTATCAACTGAATCATCATTGATATTAGGTAAAAGCCCATCACTTAGCAGCTTTTCCATGCGTTTCTTGCCTATGTGGGCAAGGCGACAGTGCCATAAATAAGACGAATCCAAGTTGGACTTGGTTCTCTTATTCCCGATGCTATACATAGAATTATTTCTATTGGATACATGGTTATCCATGTCAATTTCAAACACACCATTTAATGAAATAGCATTAAAGTAGAAAACAGAATTTAAAGAAACAGAAATTCCATTATCATTAAAAGTATGCTTAAAACCCAAATCCAATAACAAAGAAACTGAAACGACGCCTCTATCAATAGAAGGTGCGTAATGACAATTGTCTAAAACCAAAATCAAACCCGAAGGTAACACTAGATCAAAAGTCCCTATGGCCTCTACTGCTGCGCGTATCCCGTTGCCGACATACAAGTAGCATTCACCATAGTTCAGCTTCTTTATTCCTCTAAGTCCCTGCGATGTATTACAAATGTGAGTACCACATCCTGTATCATATATCCAGGCATTTTGCTTACGAGGAAATGAAAATAATTCAACCATAAAAATACCTGATGTGCTGGCGCCCTGCCCAGCCTTGGCATTCTTATTCTTGCGACACTCCTCAAGCAACAATGGACAGTCCCGCTTCCAGTGTCCAGGAGTATTGTAGTGGTGACAAGCAGCCGCATCCTTCTTTGGATAATCCTTCTTGGGAGGAGGATTCTGCTTCTTCGGCTTTTGCTGATAAGTCACAATTTGCTTGCCCTTGTCAGCTTTGCCCTTTCCTTTCTTGTTCACTTGTTTCGGTTTACCGGGCTTAGCTACTCTACCACCTCTAATTGCCATAACTGCAGGTGTAGCAGGTGTAGGAGCTTTCTTAGTGAGTCCCTTCTCATATTCAATGAGCATTGCATGCAAGTCATTAAATGTCTTCCCCTTGCAATGCATATTAAAGTTACGCACAAATTCACCATATAGGTCCTCATTCAGAGATCTATTGATGAGGCCAACTTTAACGGCTTCCACATACCCGCAATCAAGTGCATCCAGTTGGTCAAGATAACCTTTCATTTCCAGCACATGAGTACTTACGGGTGTTGTAGCATCCTGCTTGCACTTGCCCAAGTTGTCAAGTACATCATACAATTCAGCCATTGGAGGTTTCTGAAACATACGTTGCAGTTCCTCAATCATGTCTTTCGGACCATATTGCTCAAACTGTTTGACCAGCTGAGTTTCCATCCCCGATAGCATGATACAGGCAGCATCATTGTGCCTTTCATAAGCTTCATTGTACTCCCGCAACACCTCAGTAGAGGAGGTTGCAGGTGGAGCTTGTGGAAGTGGCTCACTAAGACAATCCCAACGCTTGGCTATCCTAAGGACGAGCCTTAGATTACGATACCAATCGTTAAAGTTCTTAGTCCCAGTCAGTTTCTCCTTTTCAAGCATCATCTTGTAACAAGGAGTTAATGATGACGAGTTTCCGGGTTGGGCCATTTCTACAGAAAAAGTTCAAAAGTTAGTACTTTCGATAATAAACTTTTCAAGAAAATTAAACACCCATTGGTTAAATAACCATTTAATTTTCAATGAAAACTAGGATCCTAATTGACGCCGTTTCATTACATCAGCTTTGGCTGCTAGCAATGAAAGTGCTCAATAAGGTACGGGATCACCCAATTGCCAATATCAAATTGCAATTCCTAGAAATCTTGGGATTTACAATATACATTGCCAACAACAGTTGCAAATCATTGTAAACATGTTTCATCCCCAATTCTTTATGCCTTGGCGCCGTCTCATTAAATCAGCTTTGGCTGCTAGTAATGAAAGTGCCCAATTAAGTCTACCAACTTAAGAAACTGTAAATTGACGTCAGTTTATTGCATTCAGCTTTGGCTGCTAGCAACAAAGTACTCAATTTACCCTTAGACCGCACCCTTTGAACATCAACATTCAGCTTTGGCTGCTAGTGATGTAGGATGAAACCTTAGGTGTTTCTTTTAGTAGTTGGGTGGCATATGACTTAAATTTGTAGGGTAATAATTTTTGATGTGTTTAATCAAAAAAATATGTACAAAGATGTCATGCATTCATCTTTGTATCATATATAGTTTTCAAAACATAACCGCCGTTTACTCATTCGTAGCTCAAATCATCAAATCTTTTAATTGAGGCGTTGAGCAAATTACAACATTGCCTTAAGATGCTTCGTATTTATCGTGGTGTACTTGGTAAGTCTAAAATTTGACGCACAGGCGGGCGTAGGGACGACAGCCGCCGAAGCTGGTTAAAACCGTGCCCCTCTAAGGTCACAATTTAATGCGTACCAACTAGAACCCACTTTATTAGTTTGTCAATTTTAGGTCCGCCGCTTCGACCACTTTAATACAGTCGCAATCAATCAACTAAAAATTATGATTTTCTTGCTAAAACAATTAATGTAGTAATTTAATTATTGCTAGTCTCGCCTGGGAGCAAATTACCGTGCGAAGCGAACCACTGTCGGCACATAAGACTTGGCAATAAATAAAATTACTACAAGGTTTCATAGTTATTAGTCTTATTTATTTTTATTATGAAAAATTACCCTCTTTTGTAGTTTACAATCCATCATAATATAAAACACAAAAGATCAAGTAATTCACAAAAATAAATAAACACATAATAACAAATATATGATCATCCACGATATCATATAGCCACATGCAAACCTTTTTCAATAAATCCTAATATTAATTCTATGTGTAATTCTTTATGTATGTAACTAACAAAACTCCCATTGGTTTTCGAGCTCATTGTACCCAATGGACCACAGCACCAAATAAATTTTGGCCGCGTAAGTTTTAGTTAGTTAGATACCACATTGCACATAACTTTTTAATTAATATATATTGAGGTCTTCCCCAATTTTAGATTTATTTAAATCATGTGACAAATAAATTCAAACAATACAAAACCATACAAATCAATCATGACAAAATATGCAAGATCTTGTCATGAATAACATATTGATCACATAATCATGTTAATCCCATATTATTAATCAATATTTATTTGTACGTGTTTAATTAATTTAGTGACATCACATAAGGTATTCACAAATTAATCCCTAAAAATTTCATGCAATCCTAGGGTTTCTATCAAGATTTTAAATCAACCATAAAACCCTAACTTTTCATGTAGGTGTCGACCCATAAGGGGTGTCGACCTACTTATGTAAAAACAATTAGGGTTTAAAAACCCTAAACAAAAAAAATTGCATGTATCTAATAAAGATCCAATTTTTAGGTTTTAGTAATTAATTACAAGTTCTTAAACGAGGCTCATGATGCCACTGTTGGAATATATGAATCGTAAAACTATAAACATATAAAACATCACAAAGCACGCAGCGGAAAGATCTAATGAACATGTAATTAATTAACATAAATAAACACGTACCTTAATCGCGTAATCACCAAGAACAACAAGAACCCTAATTTGGGTTGAGTATGGATCGAACCAAACAAGGTAAAAACACCAAGAATCACAAGCTAAAATAAGCTTGTAACTCGTTCTTGTACACACGCGATAGTAGCGTTCCAATGGGAAAGCTAGGTTCAAGTATCACTAACAAACCAAATACTTTATTGCTATTAGCTCAAGCCGAATTCTCTAGTGAGAATAAAAATGTCGACTAGCACAAGCAAGAGGAGAAGAGAAGAGAAATTTGGCTTTGGAGTTAGGGATACAAGATTAGGTGAAAACTAAAACACATAGGGATGTATTTATAGTGTTCCTTTTTCTTGTTGCCCACTCCAAAAATCGATCAACCCTCCCCCTAAAGGGATTCGGCCGACTTTCATCCCAATATGGGAATTCTAGATCCTTCTGTCTCCTTTTGCACAATTAGTCCTTTAACGGTCGTTATCTACTAACACCGTTAAGTACTAACCGTCGTTAAGTATTGTTAGTGAAATGAATAAATAAATATAAATATAAAATGTATATTTAATTATTCAAACCAAAGGAACTCTCACGTATTGTGTGCAATCCTGAGTCTCAGGTTCGAAACCGGACATACGAATATTAATTCATTAAACACAAACTCTAACACTTATACCTTTTATAATACTGGAGTTTTTATACCATAGGAGCAAACTTTTTAAGAGCACATAAACCATCATACATTAACTCATATTTTCACTTTTTTGCTCAATTTTTGCACATGAATTTTACTTCATATTTCAAGCATTTTTGCTCATAACATACATAAGCTCCTTTTTTAGCCATCCGGGACCGTTTCTTATACAAGTCATCCCGAATGCTTTATACACTCCTTTTAAGGTTGATATAAAGACCAATCATTCGGATGTATGAATATCTATCCTATAGGTGTATATTAAGACACATCGGTACATGGGAACCGGTTAATTTAGTCCATTTTAATTAAATGGGAACAATTATGCTTCGTGCCTACTGGTATAGCAAGGGCCCAACGTGTAAGATTAAATTAATTTCAAACTTATGCCCAATTGTATATAATAAGCAAAATTCACGAGCTGGTCTTTTGAGCAGATAAACGCATGAGATAACTTCAGTTTTTCGGGTATTTTATCACCTGAAAGTAAGGATCTATTTTTTCTCTTTCCGTGGCCTTTTGAATCAACAAAAACGGAGCTCGAATGAAAAAGTTGTGACCAAAACATTGCAACATTGCAACATGTCCAAATCTCTCATATCTTTATTTTAAGCTTGTAATATCACAACTTTAGCTCATTTATCCGCCAAACCTACATAATCATAAAACACCTCAAAGTACATGTATAGCAACGAATAATAATGCAATAATGCGTAATTAACATACTATGAGGTGTATGTAAAATACACCGATCATGTGTGAATAAGGATCATCACTTTCAAAACCATAGAAAGGATTTATGAAATTAAGTAACTCGACGTTTATTTCATATTCATCCACAGGAATTGGTGGAATAACGATGGCCTTTTCAAAACGTGCGACAGGTATGCGTAGTAATTCCTCCATAGAACGCGTGTCCGCCATAAGAATTAAACAATATAGAGGGATAAGATGGTAGAATTAAACGGTTTAGAGGATAAAGAATATTATTTTTGGGTTTTTAAATTTTAAAAACATAGAAAATCACAAAAGAAAAAGGAAAATAATTTTGAAAATAAAATCTTTTTGGATTTTTATATAGGAAAAATTAGAATTATTATATTTTTGGTGATCGTTCGATCAACCGTACTCGTTTCTTTCAAAACTACGCGCAGCGTGGCGGGAGAGAAGAATGGATCTCTCTTCGGTCTGCAATTTAATGTCAAGACCTCCTTAAACCCCGTGTATAGGTTGTAGCAAAGAAATAATCCGAGAAACGTTTAACTTCACGATCTCTTTTGTTGTTTATTCGGAATGGTTTACAACACTTTTGAAAAAGTGAGGATTTATTTTATTTTTGTATTTTTGAAAACACTTTAGGAAAAGTGTTTTATTTATTTTATTTTTTTTTATTTAAAAAAAAAAAAAAAAAAAAAAAAAAAAAAAAAAACAAATAACTTCCGAGGAAGGGTCTTCAAAACATGATTCAACGAACGAAATTCCAACTCTTCTCAAGCCTTCCCCGGCAGCGGCGCCATTTTTGATTCGTCGTTTTAATTATAATTTTCCAAAGGAAAACGCAACGGATATATTTTCCCCGGGTCGTGTCCCAACGAAGTTCGAATATCGAATTCTCGTAACAGAGTCGAATTGTGTGGTGAATGTGTGTAGAAGAGAGATGATTGGTGATTTTACACTACGAACAATGAAATATAGAATGAAAAAAACTAATTAGGCTAAGGGAACAATTAATCTAAGCATATGATCCTAAGAACGAAAATTGAATTTAATAACAAACGCGACGAATTTTAAAAACGTAATTAAAAAGCGAATTTCTAAATCCAAATCCTAAAAATGTAAAAATAATTTTCATAAACTCTAAATATTAAAAGAAAATTTTTGGAAAAAGAAAAATATTTTTTTGATTTTTTAATTATTTTTTTATGAATTAAAAACTGATTTAAACTATTTAAATGATTTAAAAATATTAAAACAAATAGGAAAAATCTGGAAAATTTTGAGCAATTCTAAAATTAAATTTCTAATCTAGGAAAAATAAATTCAGAAAGCTATTAAGCCTAAATAAGCTGTAACAGTGAATAAGCACTTGGGAAATAAGCTAAAAATAAGCTAAAGCTGACCAAAAATTATCAAAAGCTAGAAAACAGATAAACACACTATAAGAAGCATAAAACTACTGAAAAAGTTCAAATAAGCTATAAAAATAAGCAGAAAAGCAGAAGAACAGTAGCAAAGAAAGGATAGCAGCAGTGATCAACAAGCTAATTTGCAGCTTAATTATAAGCTAGGCCAAAGCTATTTTGGGAAATCCAGAAGCAGAAGCTAAAAGTTCAAACCACAGACTTCTTAAATTCCAATTATGCCCAAAATCTAATCACAATTGCTTATCTAAATAAGGCCTAGAACAAGTGGTGAAAAACTGACTTAGAAGAAGGCTCAGAACTGGTTCTATGGGGCTGATTTTCAGACCCTAAATAAGCTTCCTAATAAGCTTAAAATCTTAATCCCAGATATTGCACCTAAAGCTTGTTGTACCAACTAGCTATAAACCAAATTTTAGGACCTAAGCTCAATCCAATAAGCCACAAGAAAGCTGAGATCAGCAGCTACAAACCATGGTTAGTACTAAAGTGATCTGTGATAGCAGACTTTCTATTTTGGCGCAAAACTTGTGTAAACCTTGACCAAAGTGAACCAGCCTTTGCACACTGACTTTAACACCTAAGAGCACCTCAAAAACGCCAAAGTGAGACTTCAAATAAGCTCAGCTTATGCTGAGCTTAATGAGGGCAGTATTTTCCTTAAAAAAATTACCTATAAGCCAAAAACCTCTAATTAAGCTATGAACCTCAAAATACCTACTGACTATAGCTTATAACTCCTTATCTAAGCTTAATCAAGTTTTATCTATTTGCAAATGAATAGTAAAAAGGCCTAACAGATTATAAACCAAACACTCTTTAATAATTTTGTTTTTGCAATTTACCCTAAACCTAGTTGATCGAGACTAATATATTCTAAACTATGATGATCTAAGCTACTTTTAATTGTAAAAAGCAGAAAACAAAAGCAAATAAGCTAGAAAATAAGCTGATAAAAAATGAGCAGTTATATGCTATAATGGAATTGAAACTTACAAATGTTTTCAGCTGAATATGATGGATCTCATTAACCAATTACAACCCAGGCTTATCCAGTAAGCCAAAATATTACCCAACAAGCTCTTCCAAACCAGCTTGTTCTTCAGCAGCTTATGGAACAGTGATGTTGACTTTTTCAGTTGACTTTTTGAATTTTTGAGACTAAAAGAGATTTGACCTACTTAACTTGGACAGAAGCTTATAACAAGCTTATATAAACTTATGGAACAGAAAATGGAGCTTAAAACAGATTATAAACAGTAAAGAACAGGATTTAAGTAAATTTAAACAAGATGAATAAAAGGGAAACTTAATTTTCATTAACCAAAAGATGAATTACAAGACTGAATTTAAATTAACAATGGAATTTAAATGATTACACTAAAAACATTAAAGTAAAATGGCCTAAATTTCTCTAATAACATGAAAAATTGGACATCTTGACTGTGATGAGAGGGTCTCTATTTATAGCCATGAGTTGAACCTTCCGGGCTTGACATGTTGGCAATCCGTGTGATCTTTGAGCTCATTTCCACCCTTAGATCAAATCCCAATTATCCACAGCCATTAGATTAAATCTTCTGAGGTGTCCCAGCCAATAGGGATGTGCCATGTGTCCCATTCGTGCATTCCTGCTCTTCTGACACCCCTGAAATGTTCTAGAAGGATAATGATTGGTCTATTATACCCTTAATTTCTGTAAAAAGCGTACGGTAAATGATTAGGGTTCTAACGTGCACAGTAAAATTTCTGGGTTTATTGAGTTGGGGGGCGGTATTTGACTGTGATATTTTTATATTTATTTGACCATGGGAAGTAAATGTTGACCGGTTTAAAAAGAGGTTGGGTCGGGTCAAGGATAGGACTGGGCTGGGTTATGGTTTGAGTGGTGGGCTGGGTGAATTATTTTAAGTGTGTGGGTTGGGTTTGGTGTGGATTTAAAAATAAAATCCGGTAAGTGTGTAAGTGTTGGATTTGGTTTTGGTTAAAGTAAAATTCAAGGACCATTTTGTACTTTCTGAAATTCAAAGGGTTATTTCTGCCATTTCTCAAATTATGATCCAAGGGCTTGATTGACATAAACTTTGACCATTAGCTTCCCGGCTTCGGCTGTAAATATCAATTCCATATCTCGTGCTCGTTTTCCCGGTTTTTGCATGATTTTGTCCTTTTTTCACGATATCCGTTCCTGCACACAAACAAACACAAAAACACAAATAACTTTGGCATTTTGGTTAGTTTTTGGTTGTTTTGGTCTTAATTTGGCAAATAAAAGGTATGTGAATAAGCACATACCATGTTTGTTTATACTACACGACCTACATAGATAAACTTCTACAATTGACCATCACTTCTATAAAAATCTAAATGCTAACAATCTCCCCCTAAGGGATGGTCATTTCAATGATGCACTGGTGATTGGTCTTTTGTCTTCAACGTCTTTATCTTTGTGTGTCGTTGTAGCATAATTTTCTTTCAATGTTCTTTCATGCACTATGATCTTCAATGTCATCGTCTTTCAATCGTTCTTGCCTTGATCAAAAATCTTCTCATGATGATGCGTCGTATCCTCCAACATTCTCATACCTCTTCTCCTTATGCTAACAATCTCCCCATAATCTTTCATCATGTGACATTTAAATTCGTTCTTGACATCTTGATTAGCCTCTTGACTTTGTTGTTACACTTTGTCTTTAACTTGATCCTTTTGTCTTGAACTTTTACACTTGAGCTTTGTTGGATATGTTCTTCATAAGTATAAGTATGCTGAGGTGAAGATGTTTGATGTATCAAATGATGGTGGATGAACGTTCGTCGGTAGCTGCATAAAACAGTTAGCAATAATACGTCCAGTGCTTACAGGTTGGGACTTTGAGATCGTCAACAGCATAGTGTGAAGACTTTCTCTAATCCTTCCCCAGACCGTTCTGAACCGGATACCCCCGAAAGGGCTTACACGGACACACCGAAGTGCACCCACGATTCAGTGAGTCGCTGGAGATCACCCCACGACTGTAGACCGTTTAGAGTAAACATCATTGATATAAATGGCAAGATCCTTGAATCTCATTAAGACTCTTGTACAACTTGTGTCCTTTTTGGTGAACACAAGGGTATTCTTATGGAAGTGTTCCTAACAAGATATTTGATGAATCTCATGGCTCTAGACTCTATTGTGCATTTTAGTTTTAGTAGAAGGAGGCATGGAGCAGAGTGCCACCTTTTCAATATCAACACTTCTCGGAGTGAGAGGCCGATAGATTATGCAGTGTTCTCCGTGAGAAATGAAACAAATATCTTTTAAGAGATATCTGAGTGGCTAGGAGGGATGGTGCAGCGCGTCACTGGGTCCATGACGTCTTGTCTTCAATATCAGTATCACCTTAGTGAATACCGATAGCAGATGTATTGACCCGGTTTCTGCCCTAAGTTTTCATGGAGGGATATTTCTTTTCACCCTTTCATTAAACTTTTCTTTTTCATTCTTCAACCCCTTATTTCCCTTTCTCATTTACTCTTTTTTTCAATCTTACCTAAGGACTTCTAATTCTAGACTATTGGAATTGTCCTTGGGTAGATCCTTCCGGCTCTGGCGAATCATAGGACGGTTTTTCCTAACCTTAGTCACCTTATAACTTCTTGACTATCCTAGATTTGCCAAAAAACCGTTTCTGAAAATCTCTCAAAGTGTTTATGAATAAACACTTTTTAGTTGACACTTCGAGAGTTTTGTATTTTGAAATACTCCCCCTTCACATGTGCTCATGCATTTTTGTTATAAATTTGCACATGTTGGGTAGAGTTCGCACATTTGAATTGATCGATTTTCAAAGAACATGACCTTCGCGAGACACGCTTACATCA
Organism: Artemisia tridentata subsp. tridentata; assembly: GCA_021014915.2. Taxonomy (NCBI): domain Eukaryota; kingdom Viridiplantae; phylum Streptophyta; class Magnoliopsida; order Asterales; family Asteraceae; genus Artemisia; species Artemisia tridentata. The sequence continues at coordinate 395,222,708 of CP139505.1, forward strand.
CTAGTTGGACTAGCTTGAAATTATTACCCGTCCCGGTCATATTCACTGATCATCTCTCGAATTGGTACATTCTACTCAGAAAAGTCCTTTGCGAGACACGTTTACATTACTGGAGAACCAGCTTGAAATTATTACCCATCCCGGACAAGTCTTTTCGATAACGGACTTTTAATTTCGTCAATTCGAGGGTTAAAATATTGAGTCTTTTTGTAGAGCTCTTTTGAGATTCAAACCACGATCTTTGAATATTTTGATCACATTTTAATCACTTCTTCTCCACCTCAAAAATAGCATGCAGTGATATTTTTGATATCACCTGATTAAAATGAGAGTGTTTAGGAGAGAAAGACGGATTTGCATCAATTTGGAACATTTTTTATTGTTCAAATTTTTATGCTCCCCCTTAAATAAAGCATATTTTTAAACTTTTGAGTTTAAGATCTTTTAAGGGTATAGAGGGAGTTCTCTTGAGCACAGAATTTGAGAAAGATTTTGAAAAATCTTTTTGAAAAATCTTGATCATGTGCTCAAGGTTTGTTTTTGTTTTGCCATTAACAATGCGAGTTCTGATCAGAAATAATCAGAAGTCATCATTGTAGCGCGGGTTTCGTACTAAAATGTACGAAAGCCATAGTGAAGATTTTTAGGATAAGTGCTCGAAAATTTTTTGATTGATCACTTTCCTTTCTTTGAAGTTCGGGTCCGAAACTGAAACGTTCCGAAGCCATTATTTAAGAAATTTGAGAAACGACATGTTTTAGAGAAAATTTTAACTGAACTCCCGCTCAAGCATCTGTATATGCCCGTATCATTGTTGAATGACATTTCTAGGTACGTACAGAATATCGATTTATACGAGAGACATGTCGTGAGAAGAGTATTTTTGGTTTTTATATTTTTTAATGTTTTTGTATTTTTGAAATTTTCTATTTTTATATTTTATTTTTGTTGGTTTTTCAAATTTTGTATTTTGTTCTTTCAAAAATATTTACATGCAAAGCTTTTTGAGATAAAATTCAAGAAGTTTCGATAAGACTTTCTAACTCTTCGGGAGTTAGGCTTCGCATTCTAATTCGTCGAACTAAGTTATCAAACCGCTTTTTTGGGAGGGCTTTAGTAAATAGATCGGCGAGTTGGTATTCAGTCTTAACAAAAAATAATTCTACAGTACCCTCTTCGACGTGTTCTGATGTGTTTATATATTTTTTTTTTGTTTATTTTTCCAAAGAAATATTCGTGAAAATATTCCCCCAGGTCGTTCTCCCAACGAAGGTTTGACGGCGAATTTGTCGAATCGGTGTCGTGAAAATGTGAAGTGAAAAAGTGAACGTGAGAGATTATTTTTTAGAATTGATTACACTAAAATAAGAAAAATTAAAAGCAATCTACGCTATTAAAATAAATGCACACAAAGAAAATTCAAATAAATGCAAATCCCGGGCTAATCCCGAGATTATAAAACTAATAGTGAAATTATACTAAAATAAAAAGATAAAAATCTAAAGGGCGAAAATATTACTTATCGAAACTTCTTTTATAGATGAAAATTAAAGAAAACAAGAGATTTAAAAGTTAAGGGACTAAAAGCGTCAAAACTGAAACTATTTTATTACTTAAAACGATTTATACTAAGACAGGGACTGATTTGTACTTTTTTTGAAACTTGATTTAAACTAAAACTTTTTTAAAACAAAGACAAGGACTAAACTGTAATTTTTGAAACTCTAATAAAGCTAAAATCGATTTGAAACAAAGACAAGGACCAAAGGTGGACAAAAATGAAATCAAAGGACTGGTTTGTAAAATCAATAAACCAAAAACGTTTTTTTACTCTAAAAATTTACCCAGGTTCGATTCCTGGGTATTACAACTATCTAAACTTTTTTTTTTTTTCTTCTTTTGAAATCCGAATAACAACTAACTAAAACTTATTTTTAATGAAAAGAAGAAGCTCAAACAAGATTAATTAAGCTGGAAATCAGCTTATTCTCAGAACAGTTTAACTTTGCCCAAATATTTATAAAACAGATCAAACAAGCACCAAATGAACTCAAATAAGCTGATCAAATAAGCTAAAAAAATCAAAACCAAAAATAGAATCTTATTAACAGCTGGTATGACTAGCTTGTGCCCCAATAATATCACTTTTACATCTAATAGATTTCAAGAAAACTTCTCATGAACTAGAGCTAGTGACTGAAAAGCAGAGCAAACATTTAACAGCCAAGCAACTTAGGTGGTGCAATGCTACTTACTCTATTTTATCCTAGCTAATGAAACACTTATAATCTACTAGAGAAATCAACAAACACCTCAATCTAAGCTCAGCTACTGATTACTTAAACCACAAACATCTCATCAGCTATAATTCAACTTCTAGAAACAGCTTATATCCTTAACTCTAAACCTATCTTAAACTTGTTCTAAACCTTTAAGACTAAATCAATACTCAACTGATTGAAAGTAAAAACAACAAGAGCAACTAATTAGAAAGCAACAATTAAGCAGAAATTAAAAAAACTATATCAAGCAATACTCACAAACTTATCCTGCTTCAAATCATGAACTGATCTTAGAACAACAACCATAACCAGGCTATTAAGCCAATATCAAACCCCATATCCAGCTCCTTTTAGCTTATCCAGCTTAACACCACGGCTTATTTTTCCCTTCCGTTGACTTTTGTGACTATATTTTTGACTTTTTAATTTTGATGTGCAAAGATGGAACAAATCTCAACAAAAGCTTACACTAAGCTAGCAAGCTTATATAAGCTTATAAAACTAGAGAACAACTTAATAAAAAGCTGATAATATTTTTTTTTTTTAAATTGATGATCAGAATTTAAATTCAACAAAAACTAAATAACCGAACTCAATATTAATCAACTTGAACAACAATTAAAATATTACAATGAAACTTTCATTAATTCAAATTAACAATTACAAAGGAATTCTCTGAAACAGACTTTAGAAACTTAAACAAACTTAAGAAAATTACAATGAAAACTAAGTAAACATTTTGACAGCATAACTTTGCAAAATAAAAATTACATATCGAAAATGAAATAACCTCTCCTATTTATAGACTCAATCCGAACCTTCTGGGCTATGCCACGTTGGCGATCCGCGTGCTTCTTAGCTCCATATCCACCCTTAGATCATCTTGAACATCATCAAGTCGCTCTTGACCCTTAGATCACAATTAGTGAGGTGTTCGAACCAATAGCCTGCTGCCATGTGTCCCCGTGTGTGCTTGTTTGCTTCTGACACCTCCTGACATTCTAGAAGCCCTTTGATTTGACTAATAAGCCCTTAATTGTAGTAATTTTGAACTTGGGTAAATTAGGGTTCATGGTGAATTGGGGGAAAAGGGGATCGGGTTTATCTTTGTGAGAGAGAATGGTAAAGTGAGGTGTGTTTATTTTATTTTTTTTTTCTTATTCTTTGACCGAGGTTTTTAGCTAAAAAAAACTTTGACCGGGGTGTTTTATTTAAGAAAAATGGATCGGGTAAGGGGATGGGTGGACCGGGAATGGGTTTGATATTTTATGGATCGGGCTTAAGTTGGGCTTGTGAGTTAGAGTGGTGGATTGGGTTATGCATTTAAGTGGGATGGTTTTTGATTAATAAAGGTGTAGGTTTTTTTATTAAAACCGGGTATAGGAAGATTTTAAAGTTTAAGGGTTTTAACTTCAAGGGACCAAATGCGTAAATTGCTGAAATTCTAGGGACCGTGGCTGCCATTTTACAAAAGATTATCTAAGGGTGATTCTTGACAATCTTAGATAGTGGGAGGACCTCGGATGCCTTTTTGACCATTTTCTTTGTTCCCGGTTCCGGTTCTGAGCCTTTTCGTATCTCGTGCTCGTTTTCTAGATTTTCTTGTGTCTTTTGTCGGTTTTCACGATATCCGTCCCTACATATATAAAAATACAAAAACACAATATCTTTTGGCATTTTGGTCGGGTTTTTGGTCTTTTTGGTCCGGTTTTTGGTAAATAAAAGGTATGTGAATAAGCACATACCAAATTCCCCCAGACTAAGCTATTGCAATGTCCTCATGCAATGTTATAAAAACTCCCCATTTTTCCTTTTTATTCTATTTTTGTATTTTTATATTTTTCTCATTATTCATGTGACGGCTTTTGTTGACAATCATTATCTTTCGATAATTTTTAGGGTCTTCGAGTAGGAAACACGACTCATGAAGAAGTGACCATACGGATAAAATTCGTCGTTCCTGATTTTTCACAAGTCCCCAAACTAAGCTTAAAAACGAAATCATTGTCATCTACAAGTTAGACTGCCAACACTACTCAGAAAGCTAATTGTGGACACCTTGTTCCCAAATTCCTATTTTCCTCTATTTATTTTATTTTTGGTGAGAAATGAATTTCTTCAAATTCTCGTTTCGATAATTTTTAATCCGATAAAGATACCTAATTTAGACGCTAAGTAGTTTCCAAACCTTCCCTCGAAAACCGTTGCATACAAAAATGAGGTCCACATCAAGGTCTCTGATTTAACACGATTTTGAGGATATCCCTTTTATTTGCGACCGAAACAACTCATCTACGAGTCCAGAGACGGAAGCCTTTATTAGGACACCTCGGAGTCGAAATTTGGCATTTTAACAATATTAAGCACATATTATTATTGATCCTTGGCCCTTTATAACAATCACAACATCGGCTGCGAACCGGCAAGATGTGATAGTCTATTATGACCTTGGAATTTTTCCTCTGCCTTTATTAGAAGTCTACAACATCGGCTGCGAACCGGCAAGATGCAGAAAACTTTTTATGGCTTTGGATTATTATTATTATTTATTATTCATTATATTTTGCCAAATCCCGAGTCCTACGGCTTTTATAACAATCCCAACATCGGTTGCGAGCCGGCAAGATGGAATAGTCTATTACACCGTAACACTGGCAGTACCTTGATGTGTACCCAACTTTCATAAGCAAGGATTCTCTAAGGAAGAAATAAAAACTAATTATCGCCAAAACTAAAATAGCTTTAATTATTCCTATTTATCTATTTTTGAGTGAAACAAGCTGATGGGAACAAAAAGCCACAAGTAACTTCGATGAGCTCTAAAGAGAACCAACTACTCCACGTTTAGCAATCTAACTTATAAACAACTCTTCATTTCTCGTTCTTCGCAAATTTAAAATCTTAAATAATAAGATCCGCGAATGCTTAGCCTTATAATCAAGCCATGCATATATAAAGTCAAATACGGGAACTTGCAAACTCTTAAAAAGAATTCGCGTTTTCTAGCTCCTTGTGTAAAAGACTAGCACGAGCTTAAAGATTATAAATGGTTAAGGAGACAAGCTAGGGCTCAACACGCCCGATCAAGTCAGAATTTTATTCCTACTCTCTCCAGCGGAAAATCAACAAAAATGTCAAAATTTATTATATTTTTGCAAAAATTTTTAAAATTTTTCTCATTTTTTTGGATTTTTCAATTTTTGGAGGAAAAACGGGGTTGCATGAGAAAACGGCAACAATGCAAGGCAAAAATCAAATCGCAAGATTACCCCCCCAGACTAAAACGAGACATTGTCCTCAATGTCTTAAAGGTAAGGGTTCTCCTACATAAATCTAAGGCCGTTTATGAATTATGCCAAAAGATAGATGTAAAACGATAAGATTTAGGATATCGGATAAGCAGCGGATGATGAAACTCGAGTAGCGTGAAGGAAACTACGAGCACGAGAGTCTTCATCATCGGGCATTCCTGGACACATCATAAGAAAAACCACGAAACACAAGATATGGAGAAGGGGATCCCTCCTCATGTTTTATTAGAAATAAGATAAGAGGATAGATGGATAAGCATGGGGTGCCTCCCACGAAGCGCTTGTTTTTGTTAACCGAGTCACATGAGCTTGACTCGACCCCGAATTTATTTGTCCTTGGGGGAGCATGTGGAAGAGATAATCTCAATCGGACTTTCGTTCAAGATGTTTGGATAAAATTTGAAGCATACGAAAGTTCCACTCCGATTGAGATACCCACGGCTTTAGAAGATGAAAGTGGTGATGCCGGGGTCAAAAACTTTGTCTTCGTTTCCGGCTGGAAACGATAGTAAAGTTTCAAGCAAAGATGACTCCGGACAGAATGGGAGTTTTTGAACAGAAAGAGGTAGAGAGGAATCATTTTTCTCCAGAATTAAAAGTTCCTTTGATGAGGCAGGAAACTTTAAATTCGTATCAAGAGTCACTTTCATCAAAGGATGCATTTCACCATCATCGAGTAAGCCTGGCTTAAATACTTTGTCTTCACACGAAAACTCAGCAGGGTACTTGATGGAGGACTCAATAAAGAAATCATCCTCGGAAGAATGAAGAGCTAAGTCATGAGATACTATTGAAGCATCCTCGGTTATGGTTTCAATTTTAGGGCCTTTTTCATCATTAGGTTTGCCATATAAAAGATTTCTCCATTCGGTTTGATCGGCCCTAAAATCGAAGAGGTCATCATCATCTTGTAAATCTTTAAGTTCAGTGTAAGAATCAGATGATGGGGCATGGTACAAAATATTTTCAACTTCTTTATAATCAGCATGAACGTCAAAGAGATCATCATCATATGATGGAAGTGAATCGTCGTGAGCGAGTTCATCGGCGAACTCCTCGGGATCAGAATCATATTTAGACGGATCATGGTTCATCAACGATTCCAATTTTCTTAAGTCAGATTCAAAATCAAACTCATCGTCCTCATCCCCCGGTGGGATTGGGTCGATATGAGCGAGTTCATCGGCGAACTCCTCAAGAAGAGAATCAATACTAGAAGTGGTACTGCCACTACTGTGCTCTTCTGATTTTGAATCAACATCTGGAACGGATTTAGGCGGTTTTTCCTTAACATCTTCCAGGGGAAATAATGGTTCATTAAATTTCAAGATATCTTCCCCTGGATTACTATTGGTCTCAACAATTTCCGGCGAAATTGGAGTATTAACAGACAACAACTCGAACTCTTCCCTCGAGATTTCACTTCCCTCAATCGGAGGAGAAGGATGGGAAGAGTCGGAAAGAACAGAATCAATCATCTCTACACGATAAACCGTCTCCGGAGGTGGGACAAGAGGTGTGCTCTTAGAGCTAGCATTTTCCACCTCTTCCGTTGTGGTCTCCGAATCCGATTCATCATCATCAAGAATACTCTTAGTATTTGTAGCACAACACTCAAACCATTTGCTCGATCCAGGATTGATTTTCATAGCCTTGAGCTCAGCTCGTTTTTCTGACATACTCTTGACCGTGAATCTTGAAAGGTTTGGATCAACTCTTTTAGGAGCAATTACGGGATCGGACTTTTGATCAACCGTGGCGACATTGCATTTGTCGGTTTGAGGTTTCGAGTTCGGATTAATTTGAAACGTGACTTTTTCATTATCAACTCGCAGAGTTATTTCTTCTCCGTATACGTCAATCAAAGCCCGCCCGGTCCTCAAGAATGATCTTCCGAGAATAAGAGGAACCCGGGGGTCGGCGTCAAAATTAACAACCACAAAATCTGCAGGAAAATGGAACTTCCCCACTTTAACGAAGACATCCTCGGCTATACCTTCGGGACGGGTTACGGAACGATCCGCAAGCTCGAGGGTCATGCAAGTGGGGGTAAGTTTGGGCAGAGAAAGCTTTTGCCATACTGACAACGGCATTAGGTTGATGCTAGCACCGAGATCGGCCAAGGCGGAGCATTCAACCATTCCCGGAAATTCACATGGAATAAGGAATTTTCCGGGATCTCCAAGCTTTTCCGGAAGCTTTTTGAGGATTACCGCTGAGTAGTTTTCATTCAGATGAGTTTTTGCTAATTGAATTAATTTTTCCTTGTTATTCAATAAACTTTTGAGAGTCGAAACAAACTTAGGCATCAGAAGTAAAGCATCCGCGAAGCTTATATCGAAATGTAACTCTTGAAAAATTTGGAAAAATTTTTCCATTTGATTTGAAGCTTTATCGCGGAGCTTTTGATCATTCAATCTCGAAGGATACGGAAGGTTTGCTTCGACGGGAATTTCTTTTGGCTCAACATTCTTTGGTTCAGATGGATGGATGACCGGAGGTTGGACGTCTTTGGTTCCTCCGTTGTTAGTAGGAGGTTCCATGTCCTTGGTCGCCTCGGGTTCACGGACGGCTACCTTGGGAGGTAGAGAAGAAGCGGTAGCCGGAGCCGTGGGTCCATCATATGAAACACCGCTACGAGTTGTTATCGCCTTAGCATCGCCCCTCGGGTTAGCAATTGTGTTGCTAGGAAGAGAAGAAGTACCCGAGGTTGAGGGTTGATTCATCTGAAAAAATCCACTCATCATTTGCTTAAGGTCGTTTGTTTGTCGAGATATTGTCGTATCAATCTCCTTCCGAAAGTCAGCTCTCATATTGTTGATTTGACCTTGCATAGTTCGTATGCTAGCATCGGTTGCTTTCATATAACTCACAAAGTCGGGAGGAAGTGAAACTTGGGGAGGAGGGGGTTGATAGACTTGTTGCGGTTGAGCTTGATAATTGTTTCCTCGATTTTGGTTGTAGCTTTGATTTTGATTGTAACCTTGATTGATTTGAGGTAAACGGTTTTGGTTGTTTTGAACGGTGTGTAAAACCGGGTGGTCCCATTTGGTTGCTAACTCGGTAGTTAACTTCACCTTGAGGACGGAATCCTTGATTTTGATTGTAATTTGCAGCTGCTGCAGTAGCATTGCAAACTTGGCTATCGGTAGCTTGACAATCATAATACGGATGGGGACCACCACATATAACGCAATTCTCTTGCACCGCTTTAACTTGTGCGGGCGGAGAAGATTGTTTCTTTTGTTCTGAGAGAATGAAAGCTTGGAACATATCTGCAAGCTTGTCGATCTTAGCATCACTGCTAGAAGCTTGGGTACTCACCTTAGAAACAACCGGTTTGTTCCTTGAGGTAGGTACCTTGGATTTGTTCTCAATAATTGAAAGAATTTCTCTCGGCATTCGACTCATGATATTGCCACCGGCGGCTGCATTGAGTGAATCCTGATCTGATTGAGTTAAGGCATTGTAGAATGTATCGATTTGATGCAATTCCGAGAATCCGTGATGTGGGCATTTCCGTAGGAGATCCTTGAATCGTTCCCATGCCTCACCGAAATTCTCATCAAATCGTTGCTGGAAATTTGTGATTTCATTCCTAGCATTGGTCATTTTAGACGGAGGAAAGAAATAGTTCACGAATTTATGGACGAGATCTTCCCAAGTACGGATTGATTGAGGAGGTTCTTTCTCGAGCCAAATTCGGGCCGCCCCCTCGATCGAAAATGGGAATAACATCAATTTGATTGTTTCGTGAGGGACATCCTTATGGTAGTGTGTTGAGGTTAATTTATTGAACCATCGGATGTGATTGTGAGGATCCTCCCGATCAAAACCATGAAATTGATTTCCCGTGACAAGTTGAATTAAACCGGTCTCGAGTTTAAAATTTGTGTTTCGAATCGGGGGTATGACAATAGCGTCTCCGTATCCCACGGTGGGACATTGGAGTAACTCTTGCATAGTACGGAGATCGGGAGCTTGCCCTTGGTTGTGATTGTCAACACCCACCGGCGGGGGTTGATTGTGTTGGTTGTTGGCCATTTCCTCAACGGTTGAGAAATGAACACGGTTGTTTTGACGGATAATCCTCTCGGAATTTGAAAGTGGTGAAAGAAGAGGATTAGAAGAAGAAGAACGGGTGTGCATACACCAAAAAGGAAACAAAAATAAAAATCAAAAATCTTTTTGTATTTTTGGTTGGGAATTATTTTTGGCTTTTTTAATATATTGAAAAAAAACAAAAGACTTTATTTTCTTTTTTGGTAACCGTTACGTTAACCGTAACCGTTTCCTTTAAAACTACGCGCAGCGTGGCGGGAAGGCAAAGGTAGCTCCGAAGATGCTTAAAAACCCGCCTTCTTCAGCTCGACAATTTAATGTCAAGCTTCCTTAAACCCCGTAATTAGGTTGTAGTAATAAAGTAATCCGATAACGATCAATTTCACGATTTGTTTTGTTGTTATTTGGAATGGTTTACAACCGCCCTCCTTCAACGGAAGACGGAGGATGTTTATTAATGATGTATTTATGAAAACACTTTAGGAAAAGTGTTTTATTTATTATATTTTTGTATTTTTATTTTTTTTATAAAACGATAACTTCCAAGGAAGGATCTTCAAATCACAAAAACAACGGACGAAATCGACGCACTCGTTTCAAGCCTTCCCCGGCAGCGGCGCCATTTTATTGATGTGTTTATATATTTTTTTTGTTTATTTTTCCAAAGAAATATTCGTGAAAATATTCCCCCGGGTCGTTCTCCCAACGAAGGTTTGACGGCGAATTTGTCGAATCGGTGTCGTGAAAATGTGAAGTGAAAAAGTGAACGTGAGAGATTATTTTTTAGAATTGATTACACTAAAATAAGAAAAATTAAAAGCAATCTACGCTATTAAAATAAATGCACACAAAGAAAATTCAAATAAATGCAAATCCCGGGCTAATCCCGAGATTATAAAACTAATAGTGAAATTATACTAAAATAAAAAGATAAAAATCTAAAGGGCGAAAATATTACTTATCGAAACTTCTTTTATAGATGAAAATTAAAGAAAACAAGAGATTTAAAAGTTAAGGGACTAAAAGCGTCAAAACTGAAACTATTTTATTACTTAAAACGATTTATACTAAGACAGGGACTGATTTGTACTTTTTTTGAAACTTGATTTAAACTAAAACTTTTTTAAAACAAAGACAAGGACTAAACTGTAATTTTTGAAACTCTAATAAAGCTAAAATCGATTTGAAACAAAGACAAGGACCAAAGGTGGACAAAAATGAAATCAAAGGACTGGTTTGTAAAATCAATAAACCAAAAACGTTTTTTTACTCTAAAAATTTACCCAGGTTCGATTCCTGGGTATTACAACTATCTAAACTTTTTTTTTTTTTTTCTTCTTTTGAAATCCGAATAACAACTAACTAAAACTTATTTTTAATGAAAAGAAGAAGCTCAAACAAGATTAATTAAGCTGGAAATCAGCTTATTCTCAGAACAGTTTAACTTTGCCCAAATATTTATAAAACAGATCAAACAAGCACCAAATGAACTCAAATAAGCTGATCAAATAAGCTAAAAAAATCAAAACCAAAAATAGAATCTTATTAACAGCTGGTATGACTAGCTTGTGCCCCAATAATATCACTTTTACATCTAATAGATTTCAAGAAAACTTCTCATGAACTAGAGCTAGTGACTGAAAAGCAGAGCAAACATTTAACAGCCAAGCAACTTAGGTGGTGCAATGCTACTTACTCTATTTTATCCTAGCTAATGAAACACTTATAATCTACTAGAGAAATCAACAAACACCTCAATCTAAGCTCAGCTACTGATTACTTAAACCACAAACATCTCATCAGCTATAATTCAACTTCTAGAAACAGCTTATATCCTTAACTCTAAACCTATCTTAAACTTGTTCTAAACCTTTAAGACTAAATCAATACTCAACTGATTGAAAGTAAAAACAACAAGAGCAACTAATTAGAAAGCAACAATTAAGCAAAAATTAAAAAAACTATATCAAGCAATACTCACAAACTTATCCTGCTTCAAATCATGAACTGATCTTAGAACAACAACCATAACCAGGCTATTAAGCCAATATCAAACCCCATATCCAGCTCCTTTTAGCTTATCCAGCTTAACACCACGGCTTATTTTTCCCCTCCGTTGACTTTTGTGACTATATTTTTGACTTTTTAATTTTGATGTGCAAAGATGGAACAAATCTCAACAAAAGCTTACACTAAGCTAGCAAGCTTATATAAGCTTATAAAACTAGAGAACAACTTAATAAAAAGCTGATAATATTTTTTTTTTTTAAATTGATGATCAGAATTTAAATTCAACAAAAACTAAATAACCGAACTCAATATTAATCAACTTGAACAACAATTAAAATATTACAATGAAACTTTCATTAATTCAAATTAACAATTACAAAGGAATTCTCTGAAACAGACTTTAGAAACTTAAACAAACTTAAGAAAATTACAATGAAAACTAAGTAAACATTTTGACAGCATAACTTTGCAAAATAAAAATTACATATCGAAAATGAAATAACCTCTCCTATTTATAGACTCAATCCGAACCTTCTGGGCTATGCCACGTTGGCGATCCGCGTGCTTCTTAGCTCCATATCCACCCTTAGATCATCTTGAACATCATCAAGTCGCTCTTGACCCTTAGATCACAATTAGTGAGGTGTTCGAACCAATAGCCTGCTGCCATGTGTCCCCGTGTGTGCTTGTTTGCTTCTGACACCTCCTGACATTCTAGAAGCCCTTTGATTTGACTAATAAGCCCTTAATTGTAGTAATTTTGAACTTGGGTAAATTAGGGTTCATGGTGAATTGGGGGAAAAGGGGATCGGGTTTATCTTTGTGAGAGAGAATGGTAAAGTGAGGTGTGTTTATTTTATTTATTTTTTCTTATTCTTTGACCGAGGTTTTTAGCTAAAAAAAACTTTGACCGGGGTGTTTTATTTAAGAAAAATGGATCGGGTAAGGGGATGGGTGGACCGGGAATGGGTTTGATATTTTATGGATCGGGCTTAAGTTGGGCTTGTGAGTTAGAGTGGTGGATTGGGTTATGCATTTAAGTGGGATGGTTTTTGATTAATAAAGGTGTAGGTTTTTTTATTAAAACCGGGTATAGGAAGATTTTAAAGTTTAAGGGTTTTAACTTCAAGGGACCAAATGTGTAAATTGCTGAAATTCTAGGGACCGTGGCTGCCATTTTACAAAAGATTATCTAAGGGTGATTCTTGACAATCTTAGATAGTGGGAGGACCTCGGATGCCTTTTTGACCATTTTCTTTGTTCCCGGTTCCGGTTCTGAGCCTTTTCGTATCTCGTGCTCGTTTTCTAGATTTTCTTGTGTCTTTTGTCGGTTTTCACGATATCCGTCCCTGCATATATAAAAATACAAAAACACAATATCTTTTGGCATTTTGGTCGGGTTTTTGGTCTTTTTGGTCCGGTTTTTGGTAAATAAAAGGTATGTGAATAAGCACATACCATCTTTGACGTGTTCCTTTATGAAGTGGTAGCGGACTCTAATATGCTTGGTCTTGGAATGTTGAACTGGATTGCACGAGATGGCTATAGCACTTTTCGAATCACAATACATAGGTATGCGGTCGAAAGAGTAGCCATAATCTGTGAGTTGTGTCCTCATCCATAGAACTTGGGCACAACACGCAGATAGAGACACTTACTCGGCTTCTGTGGTTGATAGCGCCGTACAGTCTTGTTTCCTTGATGACCAGCCTACTAGCTTCTCTCCCAAGAATTATGCTCTGCCTGATGTACTTTTGGCTGTGACTTGGCAACCAGCATGGTCGGCATTTGAAAAGGCTGTTAGTGTAAACTCCGAGTCCTTCGGATACCAAAGTCCCATGTTAATGGTTCTTCGTAGGTATCGAAAGATTCGTTTAACCTCTTGGAGGTGAAGTTCGGTAGGCCTTGCCTGAAACCGTGCTAATAAGCAAACAGCAAAATGTATATCGGGTCGACTAGCAGTTAAGTACATTAGGGATCCAATCATGCTCCGATATTTCTTCGGATCGATGGATTTCCCATATAAGTCTGCACCAATTTTGGGTGAAGTGACCATTGGAGTACCAACAGAGTCACAATTTTCCATTCAATGTTTCTTTAAAATCTCAATTGTGTATTTAGCTTGATTTATAAAAATACCACGTGGGGTTTGATGAATTTGTAAACCCAAAAAGAATTTTAATTCCCCCATCATGGACATTTCAAATTTGATTTTCATGAGATTTGCAAAAAGTTTTGAATGTTCTGGATTAGTGGACCCAAAGATTATGTCGTCCACATAAATCTGAACAAGCAAAATGTCATTTTTAAACTTTTTGGTAAACAAGGTTGGGTCAATTGTTCCTTTGGTGAAACGATTAGAAAGTAAGAAGGATGATAATTCATCGTACCACGCCCTTGGGGCTTGTTTCAAACCATAGATAGCCTTTTTGAGCTTGTAGACGTAGTCTGGATGATCTTATCAACGAAACCGTTTGGCTGACTCACGTACACCTCTTCTTTCAGAGTTCCATTCAAAAATGCTGTCTTGATATACATCTGATAGACCGTGATGTTTTTGTGAGCTGCATATGCTAAGAATATCTTGACTGCCTCAAGTCTAGCTACGGGCGCGAATGATTCATCAAAATCTATTCCCTCTTCCTGACTATATACTTTGGCCACAAGACGAGATTTGTTGCGAATGACAGTCATCTCTTCATCCTTTTTGATAACGCTCAAATCTAACATGTTTTTATAGCGTTATTCTTATGATTATGCATGTTATTTGGTTGTATTTGTGAACATTTTACGCTTAAAAGGTGCAAAAGATGTGTTTAGATTCAGGTACAACTATGTCGAAGGAAATAGAGAAAAAGATGAAGAAAAGTCGACAAAATCAAGTAAATATGCACGAAGTGAAGTTTTCCGTTCAAGACAAAGATTCATGCTATGATTATGTTCAAGTTCAAGAGAAAGAGGTGGTAATGAAGTCAAGAATAAGTGCCAAGAAGTGTGTCACAAGTGGGAATTATATGCTAGCTTGGAGTTGAAAGTTATGTGCAAGACTTGGTCTAAACCCAAGGTTTCAGTTTCTAAACCCAAGGTTTAAAGAAAGGGGAGCTCATACCGGAGGTATGGAATTCATACCTAAGGTTTAGCTCATACCCAGGGTTTACATTTTCATACCCGAGGTATGCAGAAAAATTGACATGAAGAGTTGCATTTAAAGTGAAGAGTTAAGTACCATTATCACCAAGGACGCCCATTTACTTCCATTAACTAAATTTCCTGCATCTTAATGACACTTTGTGGACAAGAAATATGCTTGGTGGCCAAGGATTCTTCAACTACAAATAAGAGTGCTTGGTTAATCTATCTATACCATCTTTTTACCAATTATCAACCTTATAATCTATCATACCTTTTACAACCACTTGGAGGATTCTCTCCTACCACTCCCCACCATTTCTAGAGGTGTTGGGGAGTTGGTTTGGTCTTCATTAGCATGACATATAACTTGATCATTCCTACACCATAAGGTTTGATCATAGTTCACACCGAATAAATCCCATATACATCTCCAACAATCCTTATTACCAAACGCCCCTAAGTCACATACTCACAACATGGGTCGATTTCAAGGAAGTTTTGGGATGGATGATTTGTATTTTGGTAGTTTCTTTTGGTTGTAATCACATGGTTGGAATTGTAGCACTCGATGCCTTGACTCTAATGTTTGGTATTGTTTCTATTTAAATTCAATCATATTATGTCTTTGCTTATGTTGATTGTGAGAATTCCTTTGTGTGTTGTGTTACTTGTTTGATTACTATTATCTCTTTATGATTGTTTGAGGAATTATATATACTTTCGTGTGAATGATTGACTTAATAGTTGGTTAGAGAAAGTGATTGTTCTCATAAGTTTGTTTAAATGTAATTCGTATTCTAAAACTTGTTGATTAAACATTGTTGGATTTAAAGGTTGAAAAGATTTCTAATATTGTTTGATTCCAAGAAGTTGATGGCCACAATGGATTGGTATTTTATAATTGACAACTATGAGTATTCAAGTTTTTATATGAATTCGGAAATATTTAATCATGAGATTGGGTCGAAAGAACTCATAAGAACTAATGAAACTAATCGTCTTTTTCATACATTTAATCATACAAAGAGCTAGCGTAATGGGATGATGGATAGGCCGAAAGGACTCACCCATGAAACTAGTAGAAACATGGATTTCCTTGATATTACCCATTGACTATAAATCCTTGTGAATATTGATATGTGCCTTCTATGTTTCACCAAAACATGTTCAACATTCCTCACGATTGTTTATTATTCCTAAACAAGTGTTTGTGTTCTTATATCATGCTTTTATAATTGCTTTTCTTGTTGGTTTGACCCGTGACAATCATAACCATCACCTTGCTATTTGCTTAAACAATCAAACAACATTTGAGTACAACCAAGTCTCTTGGGACGACCTTGACTTACTAATCCTTTTACTACAACGGACGAGTATACTTGCTCGTATGTGTTCCTAGCTAACCGGTAAGTCTTGTTTTATAAATTTAAAACCCGTTGCAAAAGTACATCAAGTTTTTAAAGCTCGGTGAACGCATCAAGTTTTTGGCGCCGCTGCCGGGGATTTGTTTTGCACTTGTTTGTTCGTTTGATTGTTATATTGTTACCTTGCTTGATCATAATTCCTGCACCGTCATCATCAAATTTTTGGCGCCGCTGCCGGGGATTTGGTTTTTGTTCTCATGTGTTTGTTTGATTGTTGAAATTACTTATTTGTCCGTTTGCTCTTTGTTTGATATATTGTTTTCTTGGTTGATCATAATTCCGGCACCGTCACCATCAAGTTTTTGGTGTGCGCTCATGTTTGCTTGCTTGTTTACTAAATTGTTCGAATGCTAAATTGCTCTTGCTTGATTGCCTATTTGCTCAATGATAAATTGCTTAATTGTTCCCTTGTGTTTAGTTTCAAAAATCTCTTAATTCTCATCTTTACTTAATGATCTTGGCATCAAAATAAAGTTTTGATGTTTGGATTTTCTTTCATGTCTTCTAAAAAAATTGTAACACCCCAACCCGGCAAGGGTAGAAGTATCACACAAATGGCTCCATATCAGATCAAACAAAGCATACAATCAAAAGTAATACAATGGTTCTCAAAGGTTACAAATGAAATCTTGCAATACAAAGGGTTACAAAGGGAAATAAAAGCTGCCTATCAAATCCATAAGTACATCTCTTCTAATGGCTTCTACTCAAAGTCTTCTAGGTCCAAAGTCTCTTCACTCTTACCCAGCTTCCAACTAAAACCTGCCGCGGGAAAAGAAACGCGGCTGAGCTACTAGAGCTCAGTGAACAGATATAACGTAACAAGCAGTAGTATAATTTATAATTTACATGAGTAAAAGAGTGTGGAAGCATGAATACATGGTATTAAGATGAAAGGTAAGAGTACACATGGTATTATAAGGAAAGGTAAAAGGGTACATGGTAAAGGAAGTCAGAAATCCACTACGAGCCCATAACATAACATGAATCATACTCATAATCATAATCGTAAACATGCAGAGGGGAGACCTCTTAGTATCCTGTAAATATGAGGGGTGTCCTCAATCATGGGTATCCTATAAATATGAGGGGTGTCCTCAATCATGGGTATCCTGTAAATATGAGGGGTGTCCTCAATCATGGGTTGGAGTAGCTAGCTCCCAGAGTGTGAAAGACGTGTATCGCACACACCATCAGTCACCATGAATAACGTAACATAACATGAACATGAACAAATCTAGGATGCATCCATACGCCCCAGGTGGCCATAATCTGCCTCTACGTAACATGAATCATAACATAACATGCAGGGACGGGACAGGTCATCACTCTCCTGCCCTAGAGTCATGCCATCGGTGCATCGACTGACATGGACATGAAACCCTCATGCCTAGTGAGTGGCTCGTAGTATCAAACTGAGGGTAAAGGTCAAGTATCATGAATCATGTTTTTAGTTTACTTGCATAGGTCAATATCTTGTTTCATAAGTTCATAATCATAGGTTCATAATCATGGTTCATAAGCAAGGTTCATATGCAAAGGTTCATAAGCAAAGGTTCATAAGCAAAGGTTCATAAGCAAAGGTTCATGGTCAAGGGTTCATAATTAAAGGTTCATGAATGAAAGGTTCATAATGGTTCAATATCATGATGGTTCAAAAGATCGGAGTTCATGAATGAAAGGAACATAGCAATGGTATAGTGAACCCTAATACGAATCATAATCAGAAAATGAAGGCCTCTTATCAAAGAAGCAGAATATCTGTACCTCATACCGCAACCGAAAACACAACAGAAAATATCAAAGTCAGAAGCAGACTCCATCTCCAGCGAATCTACACGAATTCATGACTGACTTATTAAAAGCTTATTTAATTCAGATTACTTATTTTAGTCGGCTTTCCAGTTTTAGTAACTTTCCATATTTAGCAGGTTTCCATAATTAGCAGGTTTTCATTTTTAGAAAGTTCCCATAATCAGAAAGATTTAAGTGTCATGGCTTAAGTTAAGTCATTATTTAAGCATATTATGGACATAGGTAGATTTTAACAAGTTATGATAGTTCAGAGTTAAATATGACAAGTTTCCATAACTTAGGGTTTTAATTGTAAATATTCCAAAGTTAAGGGTCTTAAATGAAAATATTGCAAGTTACTGATTAAAACACATATTTTATTCAGAATCACCTTTTAGTCCTTTAGTTTTCATAATTTACACTTTACACCCTTTAATTATCAAAATTACAAAATAAACCTTATAGTTACATAATTTACAATTTAACCCATATAATATCCATAATTACACAATTGACCCTCACATTTACTAAATTATAGATTATACCCTCAAATATAAGTGTGGTACGAATTCAAGCCCCTTAGTTTCACATAATTGCATTTTTAGTCCCTCCATTTAAAATAATGTAATACGAAACCCTAATTTCCCATTTAATTCTAAATCTTGCAAATTTACACATAAGACCCTCATGTTATAATTTTTACACTTTAGTACTGATCCAATTAACATTATAAAAATGGCCCACAAGTTTATTTAATTACAAAACACCCCCTTATCATTTAATCTCAAATCGTATACCATTTTAAAATACAATTCTTAACCCTAATCTTTCCCAATCATTTGGCCATCATTATTACGTCATTAAAACCTTAATTGGACCAGATTTAATCAGATTACACAAACCCTAATTAGCTCGTTAGGGTTTTTCTTAAAATTTTCATTCGAAAATAATAAACCCGATTTGGACTAAATTCAATCACGACCATTTTAAGCTTCTAAAAATCAAACCACTATTTTTCCTGGTTCATACTAATTATATAGAGTCTAAGAAAAATAATATCCATGCCCATAAAATTCGTTTTCAATATTTTAGAATTCACACATGTTTTAATACATTATATTCACAACGATTAACCTAGGCTTCTAAAATTCGAAATACTATTTTTCCCAGCTTATATGTTGACCAAGGAACTAATAAAAATTAATATCATAGCCCAAAAAAATCGTATAGCATATATTTGATTTTAGGTACGTTTTAGACCCCCAATAATTACAACGACTCATTTAGGCCTCAATAAATCATTCTATCATTTTTCCCAGATCATACACATCATATTAGGTCTAAATAAAATAAACATGGCACCCAGAAAATTCGTAACACATATTTTGGATTTTAGGTGTGTTTTAATCAATTAAATTCAAAACGACATAAAAACTTTGCATGATTCTAATTTCCCATTTTTCCTGAGTCTAATATGATGTAAGGAATGTAAGAAAAATATAAAATGAATTTTAGAACAAGTGGGACAAAGATTGGCGAATTAATACCTATCGAGTGGAATAGAACAAGAATTTTCGATGCTCCTTGAATCCGGCCCTTATAAATCATGATGCTATTTTTCTAGGCTTCCTTAGATCGTGTACAATACCAGAAAAATGAGCTTGGACTCCAGAAAATTCGTGTGAACAATGGGAGGATTATTTTGTGTGTTATTTTCTCAATCGGCAAATTAGGTTTCCAAGATAATTGTGTGGATTGATTTTTAACCAAGAAAGGCTGAGTCATAGGGGAGGTTATTGACCAAATTTCGGATTTTTGGTCAAAAGAATTAATTGCCTTGTTTAATTACTTTTAATGCCTTCTTTATTTCCCTTAATTACCTTTATTTAACTCATAAAGTTTGAATTTAAATTTTATTAGGCGCCCAAGGGCATTTTGGTAATTTTATGACTTGAATAAAAGTTAAATGAAGTTGTTAAAATTATTTGGGATCATTACTTGTTCATTGCTAGAAGTTTGGAATTTATTTTGTGCTTTACATATGTTATATTTAGGTTTTAAATTCCCAGGGGCAATTTGGTCATTTTACATGTTATAGAATTTCAGGTATTACAACTTCTTCCCCACTAAAAAAAATTTCGTCCTCGAAATTTGCAAAGGATTAGAAATGAAAGGATCAGAAACAAAACAGAGACACACTCGAGTGCGAATCCCAATGATAACGTACCAATATACGGATGATAATCGAGTTCTCTATGAAGAGGTACAAACAAAACGTAGGGTTTATATCGTATTGATTTGGCGAATGAAACGAGAATACATCGAATCGTAGTAACCATGATGGGATACAAAAGTGACTCTTTAACTTTTTCAAATAGTATCGGCTTCAAAAGAGCCTTCCAAAAGGTATTCTCATAGGTAACAGACCTTGTTTTCTCAGAATCCAAAATCTCATATCTTAACTCATAGCAGATCACCATGAACAGATTCAACGAATTCGAAACGTATATATAGCAGAACAGAGGCATATTCTCGTATAATAACAGATCGAATCCATACGGACAGAAAGCATGTTGTTAGATATCCTCAAATAGCAGAAGGCCCTACAATAGAATCTAAGATTTTTATCGGATGTGCAGAGATCAGCAAAACGCTCGTCGAGCATCCAAACGTACCAAGTCGAATATCCAGAACAGCAGATCAAATGGATAGGTAGAATGAATCCAAAGTCTCACTAAACGCGGATGAGCTCAAACGGATAACAGAAATTCTAAGGTTCTAAGGCACTTCCCGAAATATCCTATGCCCACAACAAGTGCACGTTATATGATGTAAGTATTATCACGTTGATCAGGCGTCATAATACTAGCATCATATAAATATGCCCTCATGATGGTCATACTTTATCTCAAGTCGTGAACAACACAGCTTATCTAAATCCACCTAGTCCACCTACAGTCTCAGGGTCACCAAAGTCAAACATCATGACTAAGAATACGGAATTTACTCGAAGAGTAACGGAAATCAGAAATCATGTACGTCGTTAATAGCGTCAATACTTCATAACTTACCGAAATCAACTCAGCCAATATCAGTGGTTACTTCAACATCCGTCCTTTCTGAAACATAAATCACAAAGTCCCTTCCATAATTCGTCAAAATTCCACATAACTCGTTACTCAACAAATGCAGAGTGACATAGGACGAAATTACTAACAGAGAAACCCAAATTATTCAAAGGACTTCATTATCAGGTAACGGAATTTAAGTAGGTTGAGGGAAAAAACGAATTACGTCATTGATAGCTTCATCATTCACAGAATCACCTCGTCTAAACGCAAATGTCCACTTCAAAAATTCGTCAATTCAAATACTAAATTTCAAAATTTCTTCCAAGTTGGAGTGGTTCATCTATATTTGTCCATCTTATCCCATGGTGAAAAGGAATTACAAACTTGAGTCTGATTCCTCAAGCCTTCAGCAACTCTTCTTGATATGGTGATGTCGTAGCGGCAGTCTCTGACACGATCATCGTGCATCCCTCCATCCGCAAGTCTGCTTCTGCTCTCAATTCATCTTAGTACAACTAAAATGAATAGAGAAGCAAGACTGCGCATCTTCGACAGGTCTTCCAGCATAGCTCCAGGTATGTGTTGAACGATTCGCCTCATACGATCTGGTTGTCTTGATGCCCGAGTTGCAATCTTCACGTGTTGCATGATGTGTAGTCGAGTACTATCCAGTTCCTCTCTTCTTCTCAGGTGCTTCTTCTAAGGTACACTTGTCGCAACCATCTTCTACTATTCTCCCACCAGGTTTCTAACGCTGATAATTGTCTTCGATCTTGATCCTTTCTGTGTGAAACTCTGTCTTCACATTATATAGGGTAGTGTTGCCTACTAAGAGCTCTGAACGTCAACCGAATTTCTCTTCTAGAACAAAGGCTCATCCTGCCAATAATCTCTATGTTCCTCTTTCGTTCTCTGAACATAACACAATGTCATACTATGACAATTTGTCCAAAACACACGAAGACATGATCATTTTTGCCAATACTATTGGCATCACTCAAACTCATAAGGTTATAACGAGCGCGAGGACCGTCTCTGAAATCGTTTAGGGGAAAACTTTCACATACACCTCATGTCGCCTTCCTTCTTCTTCAAAGTAAGACTGAACTACTTCACAAAGGTTACTCTCGGTTAGTTAACCCCCTTCTTAGAAGTTCTTGTGGTTGCTGCTTCAGCCCTTCAAATTTAGCACGATGCAACGAGATACGAAGTTTCAAAAGAAAGACCAAATCAATCATTGATGTGCGAAGACGGGTAACGATTACTGATAGTGGTACGGTTAGGTGCACAATAGTCGATACGTCGTCACATACTTCATCTTCATAGACCAACAAGAGTACTTCAAGAGAATCACTGAGGTGAGCAAAATTCATATTACACCTGAAATACCGGAAAATCTTCGTACAACGGAATATTTCTAATGGCGGAACTTTCCAAGGGTGAATAGTAATGGTTGTCAGGAAAATTCATAATCATATGAGTTCAGGGTTGGTGCTTCCATAGTGGCAAAACTTTAGCAGATTCAGGTGTAGAGATTCATCATAACGAAATAGGGTAAGATAGATTGTTAAGATCGCATTTCAGATACGGTAGTCTATGGCAGCTTTACAAATAGTCATCCAGTCCATAATCAAAAGACCACATAATAAGACATGTCAGGGTCAAAAGATTCATAGAACGAGTACAGTCATCGGATCAGACGGATAGTTCATATATCAGAGTCCAGCACATGTTTCAATAAAAGTGTCGAGATGGATAAACGAACAGTTCAAAGTGTGGGAATTTGTTCAGCTTCTTAGCATAAGTAGTAAGCAAGGTGGGTATTGTCAGTAATACGAACATAGTATAATTGTCAAAGTGAGATGTACAGAATATCCGTTATTAGCATCATCATGCTCAGTTAACAAATCCATACAGAGATAACATAGCATCATATCCTTCCAAAGGAAATGGTTGGCAGAACAAGATTCGTCATTCAAAAGAAAGGAACATAACTTCCTATATCCATGGTTAATAATTACCAGAATTCTCATAGGAGTAGTAACGGATTTATGCAAAGTTAAGTAGTATCGGACGATATATTCACATTCAGCATAATCAATGAATTCACAAAATGTGTCGAACACATTATGGTTGAATGGCTTACGACATGGTCGGAAAGGTGTTAAACAGCTTATCAAACAAATCGGAGGTGGATGTCAAAATCTGAAAATGAAACTTACATGGTGTAAGGTATCCAGGTGGGTTTTTCGAGGTATTCCAAACTTACTTGGTTACTAAGTTTAAGTTGCAAAACTTCTAACTCCTGAAAAGTTCTGATGAGGCTTAACTAAAGACAAGGGCACGAATCAGAGTGATGCGGAAGCAAATGATACTCACATATATGTCTTAGTCTACCCATTCCTCACTGGTCAAATTTAGGTTCCTATAGGGAGATCCTAAAGCAAATCTTACAGGTTATCTTATGAGCGCTTACAGGGAAACTTAGTGGTCCTACTTACACAGGCCAAGGGTAAATGTATTACGAATCGCAGCCTGTCGCTCTGATACCATAATTGTAACACCCCAACCCGGCAAGGGTAGAAGTATCACACAAATGGCTCCATATCAGATCAAACAAAGCATACAATCAAAAGTAATACAATGGTTCTCAAAGGTTACAAATGAAATCTTGCAATACAAAGGGTTACAAAGGGAAATAAAAGCTGCCTATCAAATCCATAAGTACATCTCTTCTAATGGCTTCTACTCAAAGTCTTCTAGGTCCAAAGTCTCTTCACTCTTACCCAGCTTCCAACTAAAACCTGCCGCGGGAAAAAAAACGCGGCTGAGCTACTAGAGCTCAGTGAACAGATATAACGTAACAAGCAGTAGTATAATTTATAATTTACATGAGTAAAAGAGTGTGGAAGCATGAATACATGGTATTAAGATGAAAGGTAAGAGTACACATGGTATTATAAGGAAAGGTAAAAGGGTACATGGTAAAGGAAGTCAGAAATCCACTACGAGCCCATAACATAACATGAATCATACTCATAATCATAATCGTAAACATGCAGAGGGGAGACCTCTTAGTATCCTGTAAATATGAGGGGTGTCCTCAATCATGGGTATCCTGTAAATATGAGGGGTGTCCTCAATCATGGGTATCCTGTAAATATGAGGGGTGTCCTCAATCATGGGTTGGAGTAGCTAGCTCCCAGAGTGTGAAAGACGTGTATCGCACACACCATCAGTCACCATGAATAACGTAACATAACATGAACATGAACAAATCTAGGATGCATCCATACGCCCCAGGTGGCCATAATCTGCCTCTACGTAACATGAATCATAACATAACATGCAGGGACGGGACAGGTCATCACTCTCCTGCCCTAGAGTCATGCCATCGGTGCATCGACTGACATGGACATGAAACCCTCATGCCTAGTGAGTGGCTCGTAGTATCAAACTGAGGGTAAAGGTCAAGTATCATGAATCATGTTTTTAGTTTACTTGCATAGGTCAATATCTTGTTTCATAAGTTCATAATCATAGGTTCATAATCATGGTTCATAAGCAAGGTTCATATGCAAAGGTTCATAAGCAAAGGTTCATAAGCAAAGGTTCATAAGCAAAGGTTCATGGTCAAGGGTTCATAATTAAAGGTTCATGAATGAAAGGTTCATAATGGTTCAATATCATGATGGTTCAAAAGATCGGAGTTCATGAATGAAAGGAACATAGCAATGGTATAGTGAACCCTAATACGAATCATAATCAGAAAATGAAGGCCTCTTATCAAAGAAGCAGAATATCTGTACCTCATACCGCAACCGAAAACACAACAGAAAATATCAAAGTCGGAAGCAGACTCCATCTCCAGCGAATCTACACGAATTCATGACTGACTTATTAAAAGCTTATTTAATTCAGATTACTTATTTTAGTCGGCTTTCCAGTTTTAGTAACTTTCCATATTTAGCAGGTTTCCATAATTAGCAGGTTTTCATTTTTAGAAAGTTCCCATAATCAGAAAGATTTAAGTGTCATGGCTTAAGTTAAGTCATTATTTAAGCATATTATGGACATAGGTAGATTTTAACAAGTTATGATAGTTCAGAGTTAAATATGACAAGTTTCCATAACTTAGGGTTTTAATTGTAAATATTCCAAAGTTAAGGGTCTTAAATGAAAATATTGCAAGTTACTGATTAAAACACATATTTTATTCAGAATCACCTTTTAGTCCTTTAGTTTTCATAATTTACACTTTACACCCTTTAATTATCAAAATTACAAAATAAACCTTATAGTTACATAATTTACAATTTAACCCATATAATATCCATAATTACACAATTGACCCTCACATTTACTAAATTATAGATTATACCCTCAAATATAAGTGTGGTACGAATTCAAGCCCCTTAGTTTCACATAATTGCATTTTTAGTCCCTCCATTTAAAATAATGTAATACGAAACCCTAATTTCCCATTTAATTCTAAATCTTGCAAATTTACACATAAGACCCTCATGTTATAATTTTTACACTTTAGTACTGATCCAATTAACATTATAAAAATGGCCCACAAGTTTATTTAATTACAAAACACCCCCTTATCATTTAATCTCAAATCGTATACCATTTTAAAATACAATTCTTAACCCTAATCTTTCCCAATCATTTGGCCATCATTATTACGTCATTAAAACCTTAATTGGACCAGATTTAATCAGATTACACAAACCCTAATTAGCTCGTTAGGGTTTTTCTTAAAATTTTCATTCGAAAATAATAAACCCGATTTGGACTAAATTCAATCACGACCATTTTAAGCTTCTAAAAATCAAACCACTATTTTTCCTGGTTCATACTAATTATATAGAGTCTAAGAAAAATAATATCCATGCCCATAAAATTCGTTTTCAATATTTTAGAATTCACACATGTTTTAATACATTATATTCACAACGATTAACCTAGGCTTCTAAAATTCGAAATACTATTTTTCCCAGCTTATATGTTGACCAAGGAACTAATAAAAATTAATATCATAGCCCAAAAAAATCGTATAGCATATATTTGATTTTAGGTACGTTTTAGACCCCCAATAATTACAACGACTCATTTAGGCCTCAATAAATCATTCTATCATTTTTCCCAGATCATACACATCATATTAGGTCTAAATAAAATAAACATGGCACCCAGAAAATTCGTAACACATATTTTGGATTTTAGGTGTGTTTTAATCAATTAAATTCAAAACGACATAAAAACTTTGCATGATTCTAATTTCCCATTTTTCCTGAGTCTAATATGATGTAAGGAATGTAAGAAAAATATAAAATGAATTTTAGAACAAGTGGGACAAAGATTGGCGAATTAATACCTATCGAGTGGAATAGAACAAGAATTTTCGATGCTCCTTGAATCCGGCCCTTATAAATCATGATGCTATTTTTCTAGGCTTCCTTAGATCGTGTACAATACCAGAAAAATGAGCTTGGACTCCAGAAAATTCGTGTGAACAATGGGAGGATTATTTTGTGTGTTATTTTCTCAATCGGCAAATTAGGTTTCCAAGATAATTGTGTGGATTGATTTTTAACCAAGAAAGGCTGAGTCATAGGGGAGGTTATTGACCAAATTTCGGATTTTTGGTCAAAAGAATTAATTGCCTTGTTTAATTACTTTTAATGCCTTCTTTATTTCCCTTAATTACCTTTATTTAACTCATAAAGTTTGAATTTAAATTTTATTAGGCGCCCAAGGGCATTTTGGTAATTTTATGACTTGAATAAAAGTTAAATGAAGTTGTTAAAATTATTTGGGATCATTACTTGTTCATTGCTAGAAGTTTGGAATTTATTTTGTGCTTTACATATGTTATATTTAGGTTTTAAATTCCCAGGGCAATTTGGTCATTTTACATGTTATAGAATTTCAGGTATTACAAAAATGCTCACTCAAAATGATTGTTCTAAAAATTGTCCTCGAAATTGCTTGCGAAAAAACCCACCCAATGTGTTCGTCTTAATCTTCATTTGCTCTTTAGTGTTTAAATTTATTTTTAAGTTTAATAAAGGTTTTTAAATTTAAAGTTTGTTTATAAATAAAAAGTTAAAGAATAAAAAGAAAGATTTAAAAGAGAATGAAAATAAACAAAGTGTAGCAGCGAACAAAGAAAACAAAAAGAGAATAAAAGTTTCAAAACCAATTGCCATGTGCTGCTGCTACAGTTCGTAGTCAAAGAAAGGAAGGAAAAAAGGATTTGGCCTAGTTCGTTTCCTGTAGCGAAGAGAGAGAAAAAAAAAAAAAAAGGGTCCAAACCGGCGGTCAATAAACCTCAAACCGCCGGTCCAAAATCTTTCTGACCTGCCAAACCGCCGGCATAGATTCAAACCGGGCGGTATAAACCTTCTGTGAACCAGACCAACCTCAAACCGACGGTCCAAAATTTTGAACCGGCGGCCGCACTGTAGCAAATATAAATTTTTTTTTTTTTCTTTTTCTGTTTATTTTATTTCGGTTTACTGTAGCAATTTAAAAAAAAAAAAAAAAAAAAAAAAAAAGAGAGAAAAATATTTCTCGTAAAAAAATTTTAATATTTTTTTATTTTATTCCGGTTACTGTAGCAGCGTTAAAAAAAATTTTGAAAAAAAAAAAAAAAAAAAAAAAATTCCCATACCGCCGGTATAAATCAAAACCGGGCGGCATAAACTTTCTGTTTGCCCATGCCGCCAGCCAAAATTTCCATACCGCCGGTTTTGGACTAAAAAAAAAATTAAAAAAAAATAGAAAAATTAAAATTTTAAAAATAATTATTTTTGTTTATTTATTTTCTTGCTTAAGCTTTATTTTATCTAATTTTCTTTAATAAGCTTTAACTTATGTTTTGCATTTTAAACTTTTGTTAAATTTAGTACGTCGTAAATAAATAAGTACTTGCTTTTATTTAAAAATAAAAATGTTTTCGAACTTTGTGAGTATGTTCACTGGAAACCCTCACGAGACTTAACTCGTCCACTCGGGCCACCGAGGGGTTTAAAAGGCTTGTTGCATGCGCTAAATGCAACCGTGATGCCTACGAAAGTGAGTTTTAGAATTTTACGTGTTTTTTGTAGTTTAGTTTATTTTTGCAGGTTTAATAAGCTTTTGGAGATTGGATGATTGTGGCATGACTCTCTTGATTGGAAATGCTTGGTTGGAAGAGAAATCGCGATCGAATTCCATATGATAAGATGTTAATATCACGATTCCTTGAGCCCGTGAAGTTTCGTTTCTCCCGGTCTTTTCTTATCTTAATTTTCCCTACTTTTTCATGCTTTGAAGTTTATTTTTCATAATGAGTATAATGCTTAACTTAAGTGTGGGGGGAAACTAAAATAGTGAAAAACGAAACTAGATTTAAATTTTAATATTTTTGGGCTACTTTTTAAAAAGTTTTATATACTTGTTTGCCCTTAGCTTCTTTTAGTGTTTTCTCGCATATAAGTTAATATATTAGAATAATTAGATGATTCCACTGGTGAAATCGGTAAAATTTTGAAAAATTCGAGATGTGTCCCGATTGACATTGCAATCCATTTTTAGGATCGATAACATTTGTTAGCGCAATTATAGCCCATTCCACTAAATATGTGAGGATTTGAGCCTATTTCATGTAGCATATATCTTTTATGCTTGAATCTTTTTGCTATGAGTGTGCCGGTGATTTTATTTATTCTAGAACTTGTACTTGCAAATCATTACCAGACCATAGTGAGATCACATTCGTGTGATATAAGTGTATTCGTATGATAAAGAGGCACCCTTAGGAATTAAACCAAATGGCCTTCCATTTTACATCTAATGATATATTAGCTAACCACATCGGTTAGTTAACCTCCCATATGGACCCATTTGTTAGCACTCATTTTTAGTGCTAGATACCCTTAGTACACCCTCCGAGCCATTCTTTTCTTTTGTTCCATCCAAAAAAAAAATACAAAAAATATTTTACACTTTAAACCTTAGCCTAACCCTTTGTCAAAGTCTAAACGGTTGGTTGCTAGTTGCTTGGAATGTTGGATTGTTTTTTATGATTATTAGTTAGCCACACTTTGTTATTTATGTGTGCCATTCCGACAAAGATGAAGATTGATCACCTTTATGTTTTGTATTTTTGTGGTGTGCTTATGCGAAGTGTGGGGGGGAGATGTGATGTATGAAGGAGAAGTGTTGAAAAAAAAATATGAAAAAAAAAAATATGAAAAAAAAAATGTGAAAAAAAGAAAAAAAAAAAAAAGAAAAAATGTTATGACAACTATAGCCAATGTGCTATAATATTATTATGAAGATGAAGGAAGATGAAGTATGTTTGAGATATCGATTAGCCAATATGCTAAGACGTGATATATATATATATATATATATATATATATATATATATATATATATATATATATATATATATATATATATATATATATATATATATATATATATATATTTGGTGATCGATATGTGAAGAGAAGAATATTGTAACTATAATCATTTACGGGTTTGTGGTTTGTTTGGTGACTAGCAACAATGTGACTTTGACTTGATTTTATTTTTCTCTTAAAGCCAAATTCATAAAATATCCCATGCCTTATCCCTACCCTTTTGACTTTGTGGAATTATCAAGTGTATTGACATGTAGTGACCATCCGATTTCTTGAAGAATTAGATAGCGTTGTTAGCGATCTAAGGTTATCCTTAGTGACCATCCGTTATTTGGTGATGCAAGAATTTGTTGTTAGCGAGCTATTATGTTTTGCATGAGATAGTGGCACATAAGTCTAATATAACCCTTTAAGCCTTGAACCCGAATAAAAGTCCTCTTTAGATGTTTACACTTGGTGCTTACGCCACGTCGGTGGAGTTTTGTTTCTTGTACAAGCCTATGGTAATAAATGGATCATGACTGAGCAAATATGAGTGTGATTTTCTTATATACTCCACCAC
Source organism: Artemisia tridentata subsp. tridentata (assembly GCA_021014915.2). NCBI lineage: Eukaryota > Viridiplantae > Streptophyta > Magnoliopsida > Asterales > Asteraceae > Artemisia > Artemisia tridentata. Next base: position 395,252,776 of record CP139505.1, read on the forward strand.
CAAAAATATATGAGTGTTGAGTGAATTATACTTGCATTCCTTTTCGTGAGGTGCTTAGCCATGTTATCAAGCGAGAGAATCCATAGGGTATTGTCAAACATCTCGGTTTTTCACCACTAAAGCTTAAAACGATGAATCGTATCTCGTACTTGTACTTGGTAGATTTGCATCATATTTTTATTAATCATTTTTCTTGCACCATGTGGGATCTTTATTTTTCTTAATTGCTAGATTTGCTTGAGGGCAAGCAAAGTTTAAGTGTGGGGGTATATGATAACGCTCAAATCTAACATGTTTTTATAGCGTTATTCTTATGATTATGCATGTTATTTGGTTGTATTTGTGAACATTTTACGCTTAAAAGGTACAAAAGATGTGTTTAGGTTCAGGTACAACTATGTCGAAGGAAATAGAGAAAAAGATGAAGAAAAGTCGACAAAATCAAGTAAATATGCACGAAGTGAAGTTTTCCGTTCAAGATAAAGATTCATGCTATGATTATGTTCAAGTTCAAGAGAAAGAGGTGGAAATGAAGTCAAGAATAAGTGCCAAGAAGTGTGTCACAAGTAGGAATTATATGCTAGCTTTGAGTTGAAAGTTATGTGCAAAACTTGGTCTAAACCCAAGGTTTCAGTTTCTAAACCCAAGGTTTAAAGAAAGGGGAGCTCATACCAGAGGTATGGAATTCATACCTGAGGTATAGCTCATACCCAGGGTTTACATTTTCATACCCGAGGTATGCAGAAAAATTGACATGAAGAGTTGCATTTAAAGTGAAGAGTTAAGCACCATTATCACCAAGGACGCCCATTTACTTCCATTAACTAAATTTCCTGCATCTTAATGACACTTTGGGGACAAGAAATATGCTTGGTGGCCAAGGATTCTTCAACTACAAATAAGAGTGCTTGGTTAATCTATCTATACCATCTTTTTACCCATTATCAACCTTATAATCTATCATACCTTTTACAACCACTTGGAGGATTATCTCCTACCACTCCCCACCATTTCTAGAGGTGTTGGGGAGTTGGTTTGGTCTTCATTAGCATGACATATAACTTGATCATTCCTACACCATAAGGTTTGATCATAGTTCACACCGAATAAATCCCATATACATCTCCAACAATCCTTATTACCAAACGCCCCTAAGTCACATACTCACAACATGGGTCGATTTCAAGGAAGTTTTGGGATGGATGATTTGTATTTTGGTAGTTTCTTTTGGTTGTAATCACATGGTTGGAATTGTAGCACTCGATGCCTTGACTCTAATGTTTGGTATTGTTTCTATTTAAATTCAATCATATTATGTCTTTGCTTATGTTGATTGTGAGAATTCCTTTGTGTGTTGTGTTACTTGTTTGATTACTATTATCTCTTTATGATTGTTTGAGGAATTATATATACTTTCGTGTGAATGATTGACTTAATAGTTGGTTAGAGAAAGTGATTGTTCTCATAAGTTTGTTTAAATGTAATTCGTATTCTAAAACTTGTTGATTAAACATTGTTGGATTTAAAGGTTGAAAAGATTTCTAATATTGTTTGATTCCAAGAAGTTGATGGCCACAATGGATTGGTATTTTATAATTGACAACTATGAGTATTCAAGTTTTTATATGAATTCGGAAATATTTAATCATGAGATTGGGTCGAAAGAACTCATAAGAACTAATGAAACTAATCGTCTTTTTCATACATTTAATCATACAAAGAGCTAGCGTAATGGGATGATGGATAGGCCGAAAGGACTCACCCGTGAAACTAGTAGAAACATGGATTTCCTTGATATTACCCATTGACTATAAATCCTTGTGAATATTGATATGTGCCTTCTATGTTTCACCAAAACATGTTCAACATTCCTCACGATTGTTTATTATTCCTAAACAAGTGTTTGTGTTCTTATATCATGCTTTTATAATTGCTTTTCTTGTTGGTTTGACCCGTGACAATCATAACCATCACCTTGCTATTTGCTTAAACAATCAAACAACATTTGAGTACAACCAAGTCTCTTGGGACGACCTTGACTTACTAATCCTTTTACTACAACGGACGAGTATACTTGCTCGTATGTGTTCTTAGCTAACCGGTAAGTCTTGTTTTATAAATTTAAAACCCGTTGCAAAAGTACATCAAGTTTATATAGCTCGGTGGACGCATCACATCTCTTCATCCTTTTTGTTCTTCCATAACCACTTTAGATCAATGACACGTTTGTCAATTGGTCTGGGCACAAAATCCCAAGTGTCATGTAATTGGTATTGGAGAAGTTCTTCCTGCATTGCTTCTATCCAAGCATTGTCTGCCATCGCTTCCCTAATGTTCTTTGGCTCTTTTAGACTGACTGAGCAGACGTAGATGCATAAGTCACAATCGGTGGCGAGTTGTCTTCTCGTCTGTACAGGCCTTGAAGGTTCACCAATGACATGTTCTATTGGATGGTCTTTAGTCCACTGTAACATCGAAGGGTATCTTGGATTTGACGAATGTGTGTTGGTTGGTTCTTGTAACCGAGAAGAAGATTCAGCAGATTCCGTTGCAAATGGAATTTCAAATGGTTCTTCTTCTAACACAGCATTGTCTTGTTGTTGTTCTTCTTGAATTGGTGTTGTTTGGTTTTGCTCATCAACTCTTGGTAGAACAATCTCAATCACTGGAGTTGCTGGAGTATATGTTGATGACGTTGAGGGAGTTGGTGCATCAGTTTCGATTGTGGTAGATGCATCTTGTGGTGGTGATGGTTGATGTTGTTGAGCGGGTGCAGCGGAACGTTGTTGTGATGCATTTGTCGAAGTTCCACCATAGTACTCATCATACATAAACTCGAAGAAATTATCCAGTTCTTGATTTGTTGGTTTATCAGTATTAGTTGATTGAGCTCCTTGAGGTACGAGTCCTGAACTGATATGTCCAGAAGTCTATACGTTAGGTGCGGGTCCTAATCTGATATGATTAGAAGTCATCGGGTTAAGCGCGGGTTCTAGAGCGAGTCTCTCAGAAGCCATCTGTGAAATCTCATCAAATTTCACATTCATCGTCTCCATTATCCTTTTAGTTCTTCTGTTATACACCCTAAATGCCCTCGAGTTTTCAGAATAACCAATAAAGATACCAATATCACCCTTAGCTTTCAGTTTCCCCAAATCTTCTCTGTCGTTCGTTGGATAGCACAAAGCGCCAAATACATGAAGGTAAGAGATATCGGGTTTTCTGTTGTTCACTAGTTCATATGGGGTTTTATTGAATCTTGGATGGATTAGGGATCGGTTTTGAGTGAAACAAGCAGTGGATACAGCATCAGCCCATAAGAATAACGGTGCACTGGAATAAATCAGCATTGTGCGAGCAGCTTCCACAAGAGTTCTGTTTCTTCTTTCAACTACCCCATTCTGCTGTGGAGTTCTAACTACTGATGTCTGGTTGGTAATTCCAGTTTCTTCAAAGTATGTTCTTAACTCCTGATTGATGAATTCCGTGCCATTGTCAGTTCTTACTATCCTAACTGGAGCTTGAAGTAGAACTTGTATTCGCTTCAGAAAGGTGATGATGATTCCAGGTGCTTCGTCTTTAAACCTCAAAAACTTTACCCATGTATATCTTGAATAATCATCGACAATCACAAGAATATACTTTTTCCCATTGATACTCTCAACTCTCATTGGGCCACATAAGTCCATGTGCAACAAATGTAACTTATCAACCAAACTGGGTACGGTTTTAGGTTTATAAGTTGCCCGTTTGCTTTTGCCTTGCTCGCATGATGGACATAGGTTTTCTTTGGAGTATTTGAACTTAGGAAGACCGGTGACGATGTTGTCTTTGGCAAGCTTTGTTATTATGTCAAAGTTGAGATAGGATAACCTTCTGTGCCACAACCAGGACTTAGTTTCGTCAGCTCTTGTCATAAGACAAATTGGTGATGAAGAGGCCATTTGGTTAATATCGATAGCATAGAGATTGGTTCCACGATTTTCGGTTAAGAGATCATCACCAACCAAGTTCCTAACGAAACATGCATTCCTTCTGAATGCAACTTCTAAATCCGCATCACAAAACTGCCCAACTGAAAACAAGTTGTGTCCCAATCCTTTGACATAGTAAACCCGAGTGATTAAAAAATTCTCGAACTGTAGATCTCCATAACCCAGAATAGCTGCTACATGATCATTTCCAAACCGAACTGTTCCCATGAACTTCCATACAAAGTTGATCAGCAGCTTCAGATTCTCGGTCATGTGCTTGGAGCAACCCGAGTCGACGATCCAAAGACAAATTTCAATGACCTCAGAGATCACATTAACATCATAAGCTGGAGGTGCTTCAGAATCCGTATCATATTTAACCTCCTGAAGATTTGCCATGAAGATGCAGTTAGAATCGATCTCTTTCATATCCTCTGTATCATCCATCAGTGCCATGAAATCATGTTCATCAGCACTCAACTGAAACCCTGCCTTGTCTTTCTGAGCTAAGAGCAAAACTTTCTGAAGGTACTCAGGATCTTTCTTCTTTGGCTTGGAGGGACAGTTTCTTGCCATATGACCAGTACCCTGACAGTTAAAACACTTCATATTCCCTTGATTCACATTCCCAGCATTCCCAGTAACTGGAGCAGCAACATTACCATACTGATTCCCCATATTATGACCCCTTCTATTTCCGACAACTTGACCCATCTGATTCTGATTACCCATATACTGACCCATCTGATTTCCTGCATACTGCCCTTGATTACCCATCTGAGGAGCATATCCTTGTTTATTCCCATAACCTCCAACCATTTGACCTTGTTGACCCATGTTGAAACCCGGTTAAGCAAACTGCCTGTTGCGAGTGTTTGATGAGATCCTTTGATTGTTGTTGGTAGGTGTGGAATAACGTCCTTGGACAACTCTTGATAGAAGGGTGAATGCTTGAGACAAAGCAGTTATGTCATCATTAGGATGATATTCTTGTTCTTGGTGTTGTTGTTGTGGAATGACTTGTTGATTTTGAGGAAAGAATTATGGTTGTGAGAAGATAGCAGTTGGTGGGGTGTATTGATGCGGCATGTAGTTCTGAGTGGGAGTTGATGATGATGGTAGTGTGTTTATCATTGAAGGTGATGGTAACTGAGCAATCAATGCTAAAGGATCATTTTGTTTGGCAAGTTATTCTTTCCTAACCTCATCTGCCTCTTTTTGGTTTTGTTTCAAGAAATCATACAGTTGATCATAGTTCACTTCATGAAGATTCTTTGTTTGATTAACAATCGTAACATATCGTCCCCATTCTTCTGGAAGGTTGTTAAGAAACTTGATATTCTGGACAATCTATTTTGGTGTTAAGTTGTTTCTGATGAGCTCATTCATGATAGTGCAAAACCTTGTGTAGTAGATTTCAATTGGTTCAGCTGGAGTGGATGAAAACTTTTCCCATTCAGTTAGAAGCTTGTTTTCAATGTCGTGTTGACCAATTTCAGTTCCATGACATAGCCTCCTAACTCGTTCCCACATATCGTAAGCAGTTTCATAGTTGTCAACAGCACGAAAGATCTCTTGTGGTAAACCAAATTGAATTAGGTGCATGGCTAATTCATCTGCTTCAATCTGTTTCCAATCCTCTTCTGTGTATTCTTCTTCTTTCTGAACACGAAAGGATGGTGGAAGGGGATGGTTTTGATTCGGATCACCAGCTTCCTGAATCTGACGAGGCTTGAATGGACCATTCTTGATGGAGTTGATCAGGAGTTTGCCTTATCCATTAGGTTTTGTTTTCAAGTAACGAAGCATACGGCTTGTCCATGGAAGATAACTGCCTTTCTCTAGCATGGAAGGACGGTTTTCAGCACCAGCTGCATGGATGTCTTGTTGAGTAGTCATTGTTGTTGTTGTTGTATGATAAGGTTGATTGATTCAGGATCGTTGCAAAGAGATAGGTGTTGTGATTGTTGAAGGTTAGACTTTGATGTTGTTGTGAGGCCTTGGTTGTTGATGTTGATCGTAGATAAGACAATTTATATAAACAAATACAAATTAAATAAAGTTACTAAATTTGACTAGACTATAATTTAGACAAAATCAAAAGTTTACAAATTTGACAAAAGTTATGTAAATTAGAATTTAGATAAAATGTCAATTTCTAAAGAAATTTCAATTTGACCATAATTTATACAAATTATGGTAAATTTTCAATTTAGATAAAAATATCTAATTTATATAAATTGATAATTTATATAAAACGATCTAACACTCTTATACAAGAGGGTAAATATCTGATTGTCGAAGTATTTTCTACACTTATAAAAGCGCAAAAATACCGAGTTCACGTTTGATGTTGAAGAAATCACGATCGAAGCAAATTTATAAAAGTTATTTAATTTGAAAAAATGTTTATGTAAAGTGCAAGGGTAAAAACTGCCAAATCCGAAAGTTCACAAAAGCTGCTGCAAAATCGAGGGGCTGAATTTGCCAATTTCTGAAAGTTCCAGACAGTCCGAGAACTAATTGCGATAACCCTTTGATGTCCGATATCTTATTTGCGGTAAAGTGCCCGAGAAATGATTTGCGATTACCAGACAAAGGGAAATTGCGATATTTTTGTCGAGATTGGATTTGCGATAACTTTGCCCAACTACAATTGCGATAGAAAGCTCAGCAGTAATTGCGATAAACCTCAGTTTGTAGATTTGCAATAAAGAGCCAAGTCCCAATTGCGACAAACCCTAAGTTTTCGCAATTTAAATAGCGATATACCCTAACTTGTCGCAAATCCTTATACAAGGATTGAGACTTTTCCACGATGATAATCACACTTTTATTACAATTCTTATACAAGAAATGTAACAAAAAATCCACGCCACTGAATATTCGAACCCTTAACCCTTGAGAAGCACTTTTCACGATCACAAAAAAACTAATAAGCTCTCGTTAAACCCAACTTTTTCACTTATATGCACGATCAACACAAAAGTTTAACACCTTTTTCACTTAATCATTCGTTAGAAACAAAAAGTTACAACCTTTTGATGAAAAAACCCACGTTAAACTCAAATAACAAACACAACTAAATCCTAGATCCTTGTAAGGCGAATGATACCACTTGTAAAGCACTAAACTAATCCGAACCAACCTTAAACTACAACAAAACTAAACACTATAAATAACAACTACTAAACAATACGTGACACTCACAAATGATAAAGATGAGAAAAAGAAATGATGCGTATGAATCAAGTAGTAGTCGAATGTTATATTATCAAACCATAAGAGAACAATACTAAACGAAACACACACACACACATTCTCTCACCTTTACAAGATTATGAGGCACACCAAATATGGTGGAGAGTGTGTGTATTTATAGGGAAATGAGAGACCTTGGATGCCCTAAAGGCCTTGGGATGGGCTTGTGTTGGACTTGGGCTATTGTTGCATTTCATGAACATTTAATAACTTGGTCCAACACATAGCCCTTACATGTTTGTTTATACTACACGACCTACATAGATAAACTTCTACAAATGACCATCACTTCTATAAAATCTAAATGCTAACAGATGGTGATATCACAAAAATCGGCGGCGGTTATCAAAATGACAACAAAACCATGTCAGATAAATGACAGATTTCGAGTGAGGTCAAATTTGATAAAAGGTTATTCGGGGTATGAAAGGTAAGTCGCTGTGATGGCAAAAAGGATGTGATATGAGTTTGTGTTTTGGGAATATAGTTGTTAAGTGGATAAGGACAGATTACGAGTTGGTTGATGATTCGGGTCAGTTGCGGATGGGATTATCAGGAGTGATGAAGGAAGGTGGAAATGAGGAATGGGCTGAAAAGATCATCAATGAGTGATTAGAATAGGTTTTCAGGCAAAACCTGAGCCTGGTCAGGATGTGTTTATGTTACTGAAAATGGAAAGTGGGGTGACTGAAATTTATCAGGAAGTGATATCAGGAGGGGGTGAGATAAGTGTGAATCAATGAATGAAAAGTGGGGTCCCTGATAAGTATCAGGGAGTGGAGTATTATTCAGGGTCCTGGTATAATTCAGGCTGAATGGGTTGTAACTCAGTGGGTATGGATAGCTTGTGCCAAAACTAGAGAAATCACTAATGCGGAACAGTGATGGAAAGAATCAGATGTTATGGTACATGTATCAGGGGGTGTTGAATCATCAGGGACACTGGCGACTGATAACCTCAGAAGAGAAGGTTGAGCATCAGGGAGTGTGTTGGGAAGCTGAGGTTATCACAGTTGTGGCTAAAACATGGAGTGGAGCCTGAACCTAAAAAGTTTCAGGAAGCTAAATGAATCAGTGTACTTTGTGAATCAGGGAGTTAAGAGAGACAACCTGATATGGAGTCACTAATGAAGCTCGACTCTGAACCCACAAGCCTGAACCCCCACCCACTGAACCTAACTACTCAACCCCAAGTCACTGAACCTTAGACCAGCTTCCTGAACCCTCAGTACCTGAACCCTAGGAACCTGAACCCTCGGTGACCAAAACCCAGGTCACTGAACCCCCTTTGGTGACTGAACCCCCAGGTCACTGAACCATCATTTGAACCCTCTCAGTGAGATAAACAATGAACCAGTCAAAGTGAACCCTCAGGACCCATAAACCTTGAACACAGTCACTGAACCGGTCATTCGACTCACTGAACCTTCAGGAACTAAACTCAAGTCTCCTGAACCCCTGAACCTTAAGGAACTCAACCCAAGTCTCCTGAACCCCTGAACCTTCAGGAACTAAACCCAAGTTTCCTGAACCCTTGAACCTGAACCTCAGGAACTAAACCCAAGTCCCTGAACCCTTGTACCTCTGGAACTAAAACCCAAGTGCCTGAACAAGCAGGTTTGAATCTAAGGCTATTTGTATATTCAAATAGGGGGAGATTGTTAGGTCAAGAATTTGACCCAAGTACCCTGACAAGATTTGAACATAAAATAGCCTAACTCACTGATAAAATAGTGGGTTACTCACTGATAAAGAAATCAGTGAGTGTTGTAAAAAGCCCGTTGTTGAAGAAACACTTTACTTACTGATACGGTGTCAGTGAGTAAAGTATACGAGCTACAAACAACTCCAGTATCACTGAGAATTGACAAATGTCTCAGTGACCCTGAAGATGCTATCTCTACAAGCAGACTGATAAATATGGGCACGAACTTCTACAAGAAAAAGATAGAAGTCAGACAAAGACAAAAGAGGAAGAAGAAGAGGGACCACTTGGTGGATGACAACTCACACCAAGTGGATGACAACTCACAAAAAGTGGAAGTCCACTCATACCTACCCCACATGTCTTGTCTAGTTACCTGTGTATATATTGTCTGTGTTGTAATAGATTTAGCATGCTTTCCTAATCAAACAAAATAATACACACTGTATTAGTTGATAGGAACATCCTCTCATTGAATCACAAGCATAGCTTGGATCAATGAGAGTTTATTTGTCACCCAAAGGGGATACCATACCGAAAGTATCCCCTTTAAGAAGTTGAAGATGTTATCATGTAATATAATAGGTTTTGAGTAATCTTGTAACAATTTATTCACTATCAATGAATTTGTTCTTGTTTTACTCAATTTCATGGACCAACAATCTGTGGCAACCACCAAGGGTACTTCAACTCTAACTGTTCAAAGTTCAAACATCAACTAGCTAGACAACTCTCTTGTGGTGACATGTTCCATTAAACCCTATGACTGGAAATTAACAGCCAGAAAGTAAACTAACAAATATTACATAAGAGTGTGTACATCATGAGAGAAATAATTGGCCGATATAATCACATGGGCATAAGAATACTTCTGCAAATCAACAAATATTTCACCACAAGAGTCCCTACAATCCACAGTGTAAAACGCAACTCGCTTTGACAACTTGCGACATTTCTCATTCATTGATTTCTGCAGCATTACGAAACAAAAATGTGTTGGAAATAATCTTACTATGATGAACAAATGAATCACAGGTTCTACAAACTTGATATTTTATTGACACTTGCTAATATTTGTCATACGAATTTACAGACACTTTTGACCCTATATATATATACATACTGAACCGGTATAACTAACCGACATGACCCTTAATAACTACCATAACCGCTTAGCGGTTATTAACTAACATACTAACGTGTTCAGCCCTTAGGCTTTGCGTTTATTACATACTATATACTAACTGATTTATCTGATTTTGTTATTAACTTCCAATATTCCCCCCTAATGACAAAATCAGTACTTCCTTTATTTCTTGACGTGTCTTCACAGCAATGTAGGTTCTTCGTCGCTTTGGTAAATGAGATGTGCTTCATGCTTCTTGTCTTTATCCTTCCATTTGGTGCATTCTTATGCAAAGTGACCAAATTCACCACATTCATAGCATCTCATTTCTTTCTTTTGTTGTTCTCGACTTGTACCTCTTCCACGTCCTCTTCCTTCTTTACTAAAGTTTCTTCCTTGACCTCTACCACGGCCTTGGTTACTTGAACTTGCCATTAGAAGTTTGCTTTGGTAATCTTCTTGCGGTTCATCTTGACTCTTGAGGCGTTCTTCATAAGTTATTATTCTTCCCAATGCTTCTTCAAATGACATTTCATCAACTTCCGAATATTGCTCGATGGATGCCACAATTGGTAGAAACTTCTTTGGAACTGAGTTCAACAACTTTCTTACTAGTACTTTGTCTTTAAGATTAGAACCAAGACTTTTACACTTGCCTCTTATGCTTCCCAATTTTCCCGCAAAGTCATTCACGGTTTCATCGGTCTTCATTTTTAAGGTCTCCAATTCGCTTCTTAAAGTTTGTAGGCGTGCTTTCTGAACTCGGTCTGCTCCAATATAACATACTTTAATTGATTCCCACACTTCCTTCGCAGTCTTGTACTGTGCAACTTGCATTAGAATATCTTCCGGCAATGTTGTGAGGATCATTGCTTTTGTTGTATTCATCTTTTTTTCATCTACTTTTTCTGTATCTTCAAGCGTTTCCCAAAGACCATATGCCTTCAATATTGTCTCCATCATAATTACCCATGTTGTGTAGTTTGTTTCGGTGAGTTTTGGACATTGAAGTGCTATGTTTTGGTCACGAGTTGGTGTAGATGATTCTCCTTTTGTCATGTTTTGTCGCTTTCTTACTTGCGTATTTTCTTACTTGCTTTGAAACACCGAGATTTCTCTTACTGGTCGAAACACTATGGTTTCTCTTACGGGGTGAAACACTACGGTTTTCTCTTACTGGTAAGACACTAAGGTTTCTCTTACTGGTGAAAATCTAAGGTTTCTGAAAACACTAGGTTTTCTCTTACTTACTTACTTTGAAACAATAGATTTTCTCTTACTTACTTACTTACTTTGAAACGCTAAACGTTTTCTTTACTTACTTACTTTGGAAACACTAGAGTTTTCTTACTTACTTTGAAACACCAAGGTTTCGTTAAACACTAGGTTCCTTAAAACGATAGGTTTCTTCTTACTTCTTACTATGTGAACCACAATGGTTCGGTTTCTTACTTGTTACTAGTTTTGTATTTTTCTAATTCAAAAATAACTTATTTTGTCTTCCTAAATAGAACAATATCAAAACTTTATTCTTACTTTCTTACTATCTTCCAAATTTCTGACAAACCTTGATCAATTTGGGATTCTATCTTGCTAATTTCTAATCAATTTTATATATTAAAATGAAAAGAAATACTTAAAAAAAGGTAAAAGAATGTTTATCTTTATCCTCAATTTTCAATGTTCAGACCCTTCTTCCTCAATTCAGAGCCGTACCTCTAAATACCCAAAAATTGATTTATGCTTCCGATTGAAAAACACAATGGTTCCTTTCGATTTGCTTCCTGATGTGTGCTTACTTGCTTGTTCGTTCTGTGATGTTCGATTTCTGGATCCTTGATCGAATCACAGGCGTTGTCTTCTTCTTCCTTCTGATCGATTGATAACAGGTAATTGTTTCCTTTTCCTTCAATCGATCAATGGTATGATCAGAAGAAAAAAAAAGAAAAATCGTTCCTCCGTTCTTACTTCTCCAATCGATGTGCAGTTACAACCGTTTATGTGTTCGATATCTTCAACGAACAGGTATCCTTCTTTCTTCTTTCCTTCTTACTTGATTGATTCCCGGAATCGTTCTCGCTCTGATGCCAAATGTTGGAAATAATCTTATGATGAAGCGAAAAGTGTACCGCTTTTAAGGGGTCATTTAAGCCCTAAATCGTATTTATTTGATCAAATATTGCCCTAAATCGTTCCTTTTGTCATTTTAGGTACTTTTGAGGAGAAATCTGGAAAAGGAGGCATTTTGGACGTTTTTGGAGCATTAAAGTGAAGAAAACGACAAAGTCTCAAAAATCGGCTAAAAGTTACCTTTGACGGCGTCAGATTTTACTCTGGACGGCGTCATGGCTTGGCAAGAAAAGGTGGATGTGAAATTTACTCATGATAAGCCAGTGAAAATTGCATGTAAATTCTGACGGCGTCACGCTTTAACCTGATCAAGGGCGTCACGGCTTAATTCAAAGAGGGACGGCGTCACGTTCAAGGTCTGACGGCGTCAAGCCTTGATAAGCCAGAACGGATTTTGGAGAGCTAAAGAGGGACGGCGTCAAGAAGGCCATCCGGGAACCCTAGAAGCGGCGAGGTGACGGCGACACATTTCATAAGGTGACGCCGTCAGATCCAAAAGTCTATATATAGTTTTCTAATTTTTTGTCATTAGGGAGAGAGCTTAGTGTGGAATTTTTGGGAGAAAACCCTAAGACGATTTTAGCATCTTTTTCAAGGCTTTTTGCCTTGAGATCTTCCATGTTACATTGAAAGATAAGTTATCAATTAATCATTCAATATGTCTATGTGTTGTTTGATTTTATCTTGTTCTTGTCTTTTGTTTAACATGTTAGGCTAGATTTATCTTGTGTTTGCTTAGATCTAATGAAACCTAGCTATTGATTATTGGTTATTAGTGTGTTGTTAGTTGTATTGGATGATTGTTTATCTATGTTAGGCTTAAGAAAACTGGCTAACTTCCTATTCGGTAACTTGCTTGAACGTCTTAAGAAACATGAACCAAATGCGTACTAAAGGTTTTTATGGTTGTATTTAATGCACAAGCGAATTCTAGTGATCCCATGTTAGGAGCTTCCTAGCCGGCTCGACATAGGAGTGAAGTAGGAGCTTGTAGAGTTGGGGAAGTACGTACGCCACCCCACGATTGGTATTAAGGAATACACCCGTCATCCACGCAACTAATACACACTAATCAACCGGTAAAAGATAGTTAGGGAGTAAGGAAATCTAAGTTAACACATTTCTCTACACTTAAGTTTTCACCAACATTTTTATTTTCAGTTATTTATTTTATTTGCATTCGTAGTAATTTGGGTTAGTTGACTAGCAACTAATTCCGCCCACTCCTTCAAACCCGAGATTTTACTTGCTTTCATAAAAAAAATATAAAAACATAAAAAGAATCCTCCTCAACCCTTAGACCTATTAGAGTAGTCTTTCATACCTAACGAACACTATTCCCTGTGGAGAACGATCAATCCCCCGTACTTACCACTACACTATACTACATCGGTCAGGTACACTGCCTGGTGGGGTTGTAAGCCTCTTGAGATCCCTCGAGAGGTAAAACCTGTTGTAAGGTTGCAAAACCACGCATAATCTTACTATGATGAACAAATGAATCACAGGTTCTACAAACTTGATATTTTATTGACACTTGCTAATATTTGTCATACGAATTTACAGACACTTTTGACCCTATATATATATATATACATACTGAACCGGTATAACTAACCGACATGACCCTTAATAACTACCATAACCGCTTAGCGGTTATTAACTAACATACTAACGTGTTCAGCCCTTAGGCTTTGCGTTTATTACATACTATATACTAACTGATTTATCTGATTTTGTTATTAACTTCCAATAAAATGAACTGGGCTCATCTTGTAACAATACATACAACTTTTTACTAAATTATAATTTCCTTAGACTAGTAATAAAGAGCTATACTTTGGCTGCAATTAAGTGAACAGCAACTGATAACCTCGACGTCGAACTTTTCAAAGAAAGATACATCAAAGCTTGACAAATCACCCGCACAACAAAATACTCAGACATGAGATGCCCGTAGCATATATAACTAGCATCAAGGTCTCAAAGCTTGCGATAAACACTTATGATCACTATATGTTGTGACCAATACCTTTCTCAACAGAAACATGAACCATAGGATTAAAATCCTTCAAAGAATTACAACAAAGCTCAACAAGTGAACCTCCACCGCCCATTTTCTTGTCAAAGCGGAATCAAAAAGTTAGCAGCCAATGCATCTTCGGTAACCGGATTATCATCGTTCAACGTCAAACTTCCTACCCCAGCCAAAACAATATTCTTGCAAAACTACATCCATAATAGTATAATAAGACCAAACGTAGTGCTATTTAGACCTACAACACAAGCCTAAAAACATGCCTAATGCATAAATTACTTGTACAATTATATCATGTACTTTCTCTCTCCAAATTTTGACCAATCATTTTTTGAAATCAACCAATCAAATCATTAGGTACATTTGTAGGCTTGATTAGTAGGCACAACAATCATTTTTCGTATAATAATACCAAACCAAGTCAAAAACTTATATCGTTACATTTACATCACATATTGTTAAAAAAAACCCACTGCACAGTATTTGGTATTGCATATTTTTCTACTTATATATATAAGCACTTGAGGAAATAACCTTTGAATTTTCTTATATTGTAAAACTACAATAACAAAGAACATTATATCAAATCCATATCAAAAGGTTTGAATAACATAATGTGTTTGATGATGTTTGGTGGTGTGTGTTCATGGTGTAATTGGTGTGTGTTTTGTAAGAGATAAATGGGGTGTTTGGGAATAAGTTTCGTAGAAAAAAAGGTGTTACGCAACTTAGTAAAAAATGGAAACTTGAATACATTTAGAATTTATTATCCCTTAATTTTTTTACTAATTAGTGACACGTAAGCATCATTTGCTTAATCTTCAAATTTAGTACACAACATAGGAGAATTAGCAAAATTGTGACATTTAATAGGAAAAGAAATAATGTTCCACAACAAAGTAAAAAGTGGCAATTTTGATACATTTAGAAATCGTTATCCCATTAATATAACTAGTAATTGATGAATGCAAGTACGACTGATGAACTAATGCACGGCCTACATATCAATGCTAATCTTTGTTTACTACTAACTGGAACTAGATAACTAAACTTTGATCATCTTTCAAGCTTTTGCAGATTCATGATTATAAACATACCCGCAAATTATGACTTTGCGTTAGAACTTATTCATGTGTTCACCCTTAGCGGTGCATCTTCGTAGCACATCAAGAGGTATGTCAAAGTGGCCAAATGGGTTGTTTAGGTGTTTTCTGTCTACAAGGGGACCAAATGCATTCAGTGGAAGATATGTCAAAGTGGTTGAATATATATTGAACGTTATCTGACTGGTTCTTCCATTTTTGCCACCGTCGATATTTTTAATGTTAATCTTTACCGCAAATGCATATATGGGCTACTTGAACATTTGTGCAAACAACATTTTTAGTTTTTTACACAAAATTAAACTCCATTGGACCACAACTATAACTGATAGTGAAAGATTAAAATCTATGCATCTAGCCCCTCTTCGTCATTTTCGAATAGTACTTCCACACAAAAAAAAATATGATTCACATCATTATATATAGCAAGCATAAGCTTTTATAATGACACGTCTTAAAGATCAAACGCCAAACTTAAGAGTCCAATTTGACATGTCAATATATATATATAATCTACCTATAATAACTGAACTGTTAAACAACCTAATCATGAATAGGTCAATCTGGTTTGTGTTAACATCTCATTATGGTCGAATCAAAGTATTAGCTAAAAGAGTAGAAACGGATCACGCACATTAGAATTTGGTCTATTTTAAATTAATGCAACTTCTCAAGTTGTATAATTTAAAGATACAGATTGTTTTGTGACTTGTGATAATATTGTTTTCATAATCTTAATTAACGCATAAAAAAAATATTTAGATATGGACAAACATGCGTTTGTAGATCAAGCTAATGTCCCGTACTAAAACGTTTCCCCTTTCGACCTGTCATCCAACCATGTACTTGAAGCTTTTATATGAACATGATATACAACCAAACGTAATAACGATGACATATAGCCCTTATATGATAAAGGGCACGGCGTTAGGTTCCTAGCTGGTCTTTCGAATTATGAAAAAGCTTTTGGCAGTAATGCAAGCCAGTTTCGACATTGGAATGTACTTTTAGTTGCTTTTTGAGAAGATGTTTATCAAACTGGCTAGTAACTGTTAAGTGCATAAAGCAGCGCGCCTTCATGTGATTAGACTTCAACATGAGGCTTCAAAGTTCAAATAGCCCAATTCGGAAACTCATGTTTATACTTCGAACATCAATTTTACTTTTGTTCATACCAACTATAATCGAAATTCGATGAGACACAGTTCTTATTGTTGGTAAGGAGCTTTAAGCCCTTTCTCATTAAAAATAAATAAAAAATTATTAGACGATCAAACATACAAGAATTTTTTGAAGCAGACCTAAAAACTAGTAGTCATTTCAGGGACATCCAATCATATACTCGTATGTGTTTATGCAATACACCAATCTTGTTTAAGTACAGATCTAAGCTTAGCCGCTTCATTTTCGGGTAATGTTATGCTTACTATCCTTCCATCATCTTTTGGAGTTGGAAGAACCAAAACGACTCCTTCATCGCCAATATTATCAATGACACAGTTTACATAAACAGGTTTTTGTCCTCTCACTTCCATCCCATAAAATGAGGCTTCACTCATATCCACAAAAGTCAAATTTGCGCCGTAAATTAGGAAATCAGGTAGCTCGTCTTTTTTCCCCATTGCTTCCTCAATCTTCATTCTTTCGTCTTCTGAATTGTTCATGATTAGTCTCCCTAGTTTTAAAGGTTCATATTTTATTGCGGAAATGTCTGTCTTGACCACACTGATGGTTTGGCTTTTGTTCGTGATGATTCCTTTAGGGCGGTTTTTCAAGTTACTTTTACATATAATCACGATCTTTGGTCCCAACCCGTCTCTAACTTTTGCAAGACTTTGCCAAATCACAACACAAATACACTCAAAGACAGGAATTTGTTTCTCTTCACATATCTTAGCTTGCACCTGAATCAACTCAGAAGTCAAAATATGAAAGGAAAATGTTTCAATTTTGGACTTGTTTGAAGTAGACCACAGGTCTCCAACCGGGCCAACCCGTTTTACTGAAAGTGGATCAGGGCTTGGATATGGGCTTGGATATGGGCTTTGAATGTCCTGGGTTTGGGTTTTTTGTTGGGCCATAGTGAGCGGTTGGGCCGGGTAATGGCCTGCAAACACTTGAGACCAAAGGTCCATGAAGCCCACAGCTGAAAATGCATCTCCAAGCACATGGGACCAACTCATGCCAACTGATTTGCCACCACATTTAAAATCAGTTAACTGCACATCAAATGAACAAACATAAGTTTCGGAACCACGACTTAAAACTATAATATGGATCTATCCCAACTTGACGGGCATACACATTTCACCTTGATGGGCTAATATTTGAACATAAAGACAGTAGAATTTTGTGAGCAGGTCTCTTAACTCACAGATATATATATATATATATATATATATATATATGGCGGTTAATATATATATATTAACTCATATATATATATATATATATATATATGGCGGTTAATATTAGTGACCAGGTATCTAAGATTTATATATTGACCGGTTGGTGCATTGATATAGCACTTTCATAGCCCCCCCTAATCCATACCAAAAGAACCTACCTACTGGTCTGAAAGACCGATTTTCTAGTAGTGTTATGGCATGAAAATACTTATCATGCATGAATCTATTGTTTGAATACCGTGTTAAATATATAAGATAATGTTTCTATCAGGTATACACATATAAAGAAAATCTAAGTACGATTTGTAATACACACTGAAATATTGTAGATATTATAGCTTTAAGAAAAAAATGAATATAACCTCTGTTGCATTGCATGGTCTAACGTATTTAACGCACATGTAACATATCTAAAAAGTTTACGGGAAAACGTAAGTGAAGTTAGCGAGCAAACCTGTATCATAACCAACGGAGAGAAGGCCATATCTGGTCCTAAAACAGGGTTAGGAATAACAAGCTTATGTCTTGAATCATCACTAGAACCAAGCCATTCATCAAGACTCAAACGACATTTAACCTCGATGAGTCTCACCCCACTATCATTACATTTGATAAAAGGTCGACCTGATTCCGTCCTCCTAATTTGTCCACATGGAACGTTGGCATGGCCTAACCAACTGTACATAGTTTCTTTAACGTTCGAAATGGTCAAACCATCAAATGTTGGAGTTTTGAAGTAGTAAACGACCCGAATGTAGTGAAGCTTCATGGCTAGGTCCAATGCAGCTAACTCCTGAGCCGTATTCATGCACCCAGACATTAGCCCGGGTAGGGCTACCGAGACTTTGAGATCGTAAATGGGGCTTTGCTCTTTTTCTGACAACATTTTTCCTTTAATGGAATTTTGATGACTTGATATTTCAATTGATGGGGGGATGGATGGTGTATTTACCTATTTATATAGCAACAGTTTTGAGGGGTAAGGACTAGGAGTCCAATTCTCTAATAATCCAAATTTGTAATGAGCAACATTGGGAGACAAACAAGTAACTCCGTCCCATAATTATTGTCCCATAATTTTGACTTTTATAATGCTTGAAGAAAATTATACCAATGAAAATTATATTTAAAACTCAATCCATTCATATATTTTGCATCAAGTAATATATAACACACATAAAAATAGTTAAGGTCAAAATTGAATACTAAAAATTTCAAAAGTCAACACATGACAATTATTATGGGACAGATGGTAGAAACTTACGGGGTGTTTCTTTTCTTCTTAATGGGAAAGAAATGTGGGCTCAAACCCTTAGAGCAAAGGGTACCCTTGGCTGATGGCTCAAGCCATGGCCACCAGCCAACCATGGCCGACAGCGGACGGTACCGCCGGTCGTGCCATGGTGGCTGGCGCCGTAGCCACCAGCCCACGCCATAGATTATTCCCTTTTTTTTTTTTTTTTTTTTTTTTTTATGTGTTAAATTCGAAGCATGGAGAAGAAAATAGCCTGAGCAAGAAGATTATACCTTTGAAGGAAGAAGACGATAGACGAAGACGATAGGTATTTGAAGAGTTGAAGTTTGACTGTGATATATGTGGTAAAATGACAAGCAAAAAGTAGAAGTAGCTGGATACATGTGCTACAATGCAAAGAGCCACGTAATAGTTTGTTTTTTTTTTTTTTTTTTTTAATTATAATAATTATTATTATTATTATTTTCTGCTTTATATTAGAACGTTGGGAGTATAACTTTTACCCCAAAGTAAAACCCCTCTTATTCTATCATTTTTCACACACACTTCCAATTCAATTTATTCTTCAATAATACTAAACTTTCTTTCAATTATGGATCCAAACAATCTCAACGACACCTTGTTTTTTAATGTAATGTGTGTTTTTTTTAATGTAATGTGTTTTTTTTTAGTTATATTGTGTATGTTTTATTTTATGTAAAAAAAAAAATGGACGACGGCACCACATTTTCTGGTGCCGTGGGTACCGCCCAGAATGTGGTGTCGTGGGATTTCTGATGCCATAGAGATTTTTGCTGACGTGGAATGAAATTTTGAGCCATGGCACGAAACCATGGCTCCAGGGTACCCACTGCTCTTAGGGTGGTGGCAGTGGCAGCGGTATGGGCTGTGGTATGCCCCATACCGGCGGTATACACCGCCGCCACCTAAGCGGTATGCTTCAGAGGTATGGGTGGGCGGCATATTTTGATTCCACGGCATGGAAGAAAAGGAGCAAAATGTGACCGTTGGCATTTATTGTTTTGAGAGGTATGAAAAAAGGGTTGAGAGGTATGGGTTGCCACTAAAAAAGGGTTGAGAGGTATGAAAAAAGTATGAATGAGGTGGAATGATATTATTTGTGTGTTGAGAGGTATGGGGTTTTTTGAGAGGCATGATTGCCACCACCCTTAATGCCAAGCATATTAAAGCTTCTCTCTCCCAAATAAAAGGCTAATTAATAGGTTTATATGGAACCACTTAATTTGGTAAACATCATCTTAATGTGTTTAATATAGGGTTTAAGACTTTAAGCTATAGGAAAGAACTTTATCCAATGTCTTGTTTGAGTAAGTAAACTTTAAGATATATGACTAAATATAACAAGAGTCGAGTTATTTTAGAAACCAAACATTCCTCACATACCAAGGGACTCATCCCCACCATCCATCTAAAAAGAAATCAATGGTTGAGATTAAAAGCATTTAATATTTCACCCATTTTTTATAATTTAAATATCTTTTAAACCGTTAATCGTTAAGCGAAAATAATTACACCATCGCGACAAGCATTTAATTATCTTTCTATAGACGGGCATTTTGATATACTTTCGACAAAAAAAAAAAAAAAAAATTCGTTTTTTTCACGTTTTTTTTCGTAGCCAAAAAAATCAGATATGATATATCATATATGATATTACATATCATATATGATATATCATATATGATATATCATATCATATATGATATTATATGTAATATCATATATGTAATATCATATATATCATATATGATATGTAATATCATATATGATATATCATATATGATTTTTTCGGCCACGAAAAAAAACGTAAAAAAATGAAAAAAAAAAAAATTGTCGAAAATATATCAAATTGCCTATCTATAGAAAGATAATTAAATGCTCGTCGTAACGGCATATTTTTTTTCGCTTAACGATTAACGGTTTGAAAGATATTAATATTTGAAAAAAAAGGATGAAAGTGGGTTTTTTAAATTGTTGGGATTAATCTCATCCATTAGATCAAATAAAGATGGAGGGTGGAGATTAGTCCCTTGGTATGTAAAAAAAGTTTGGTCCTCAAATGATCTTAAATCATATAACAAACTTTCATAAAATGTTTTAGTTATACGCGCATTTTAATGTGTTGTTATATCAGAAAATCTAACATGTGTCATTATTTTTAACATGACACCATATCAAAATATGTATATTACATTTACTCATATTTTTTAAAGATAACTTACCTAAACAAAAAATTGAAAAAAATTTGTTGCTATTTTATAGTCCAAACACTTTAAAATTAGGGCTGGCAAAACGGGTACCTGTTAAGACCTGTTAAAGGAAAAAATGTACTATGCAATTTTTTGATTTTTTAAAATAATTGTTTTCAGTATTAGAGGATTCAATATTTAACTTTTTTGATATATAAAACGTATATCTGCCAAACTCAAACTACCAAATCCAAGTGTTAAACAAGTCATTTTGTGGTTTGAAACTTGTGTTTTCGCGCGCTCCAAACCTATTAAGACCTGTTTTGCCAGCTCTATTAACACTTTAAAATACAATGTGTGATGTGGGAAAAGTCCTTTTGTTCATTATAGGGTTTAAATTTATTAAATACAAACAAACTTTTACAATTTTCCGTTTTAGTAAACGAATTTTTTTATCACATTTATGTCAACCAAACTTCTTGTTTTATGATAAAATTGTAAATATTACCAGATAAACTACCACGTCATCAATTTACATAAGTGAAATTATTAAAATACCATATCCTTCTTCCTCCTATGATTATCCACTGGATTTTATATTTTTTTTAAATAAAAAATTATCGTCTTCAAGAACATCAATGAATTTTATAATTTTTTATATCAAATTTTTTTCAACATTCGCACTTATGTAACTGCTCTTATAACGTTTTCCTAGAAAGCATTAGATTTTTTATGTTATCGTTATGCTTAAATTACATACATACCCAAATAATTATTTAAACATATTTTATTTAAATGTGCATATGTCCTTTTTATGTTATTTTACACGTTATAATAAGTTACAACTACATTGTCAAACGATTTTATTAAGCAAACAGCTACTGCCAACTACTACCACTAATTGCTACTACTTATTGCCTAACTGCTACTGCTACGTTTCACCAAACATACACAAAAGTTTATTGCAATGTACTATTCTAGAAAGTTGTTACTCTCTATGGCATTTAACAGGGTTTTAAAGATCAGAATCTACACAAGAACGAGATCATAAGATCGGATCGAGATATTTAAATCCTACTATAATGTTATATACTTATTAGGTGTTATAACAATACTCAAATCTAGAAATTATTACACATCAAACACAAAATTATATAGGGCCTAAGATTATAGAATGTTTAAGAGGATTAACCTTTTGTTTTTTAAATTCTATAATTATCTATAAATTTGTAGTCTTTTAGCTTATAATTCTAGCAAAGTAAGATCAGATCGAATCGTGATATTACGATCCTATAATCAAGATCGAGATCTTATTAAAAAATTACGCTTACAAGGATCTTACGTATGTATGAATGAATCGTTCTTACTTTGTAGTATCACAAAATTGTAAGATCATGTGATCAAAGATCGGATCTTAATAACCTTGACATTTAAACTACTCTCACGTCTTATAATAAATGTCCACATTGCTATTTTGGTATGTTCTAAAATAAGTATCCACTTTGCATTTCAACCAATATAAAAAGGTTTTATTGGCAAGAGATGATATTTGATTGATGGAGAATGTAGTTATTGAGATTTTCGAAAACTTTATGCATATTAAAAATGTACACTTGTTAAAAATGGACATATGAAGATTGCAAGTTACTTAAGGGTGATGATATTTACACATACTAATTTTGATTCATACACATAATTTTGTCTGTGAATTGACAGTTATGCCCTCCCTATATGTGTAAATCATTTGAATTTTATGTGTATGAATCAAAATTGGTATGTGTAAATATCATCACCCTTACTTAATGCATGGTATACGTTTGGAGTTTGGACACATATTTATTCACCATTAGTTGTGTGAATGCGTGTTTCATGTGGTACAATACTACAAATGCGTGCTTCATGTGGTAAAATACTACAGTCATCCCCATCCCCATTAACACTGCATCATATTTAATATATACTTGCTAATTTTCTTTTAAGCTGCAACTTTTAGCCCCATCTATCCCCATTAACATTGCAAGTTGCAACATCATATATCAAATTACGTAAAGAAAAAAGAAAAAATGTTATAAATGCATTGCATCTACACCCGTATATATCTACCTTGTCAACACAATCCTTATTGTTTTTTGAACCCTCATTACAACAAACAAGAATGACAAAAAATGATTGTATGCTATAACCTGGTAATGAACCTAGTCATAATGCCATACGTCATATACCACACAATTTCACCATGCACAAACTAGAAGCAGAAAACAGATATTAGATGCACATATTTGGTTACATAGTAGGCCCGTATGGGTAGATAAAATGCCGTATTAAAACGTCCCTTTGATAACATGATCATAATGACAAGTTTCAGACCATTCTTCGCCACCAAAAAAAGGTCCCAGTCCCCTCCACCATCCTTCTGATCCATCCTTCTTTAGATCATCGTTTAACATAAAACTACATCCTCATAATGAACTTCTATTACGGGAAACTATAATCTATTTACAATATACTATCTTAAATACACGATCCTATATAATATAGGACGCTAATAAACAAAATTACCAAATAGCATTCAACTTGATTCATTGTACCTAGATAGAACAGCAACAAAAACAAGCTATATAACACAATTAAAAATCCTACAATGTTAACATCCCTTAAATTTCATGCTCGAAAACCAAAACAAATCATCAGGTTCTCTTGATGCAGAATACATAATAACGGACTCGAACCTAGTCAGCCCACTGATTATATCCACGGGCATAAGAAAATACATAATAATGGCAAACTATTTTAAACACCGACATGACTCGAATCGTTTCATTAAATATCATTCAGGTTATCGATTTGCTTGATAAATTCTAGCCCTAAACTAGCTATGTCAATTATATTCAAAGAGGACCATTTGATCCAAAAACAGAAGACTTGAGCAAGTTGTAGAACCAAACCGTAATGTCCTTACCAAACTATCAATAAATAGATATCAATACCCTTTACTGATATACAACTAGATTTGGAATCCTCCAAAACGCAAGACATATTGCCAAAGATACCCTTGAATATCCGTTTCCGTTTTACTAAGATGTAAACATAATACAACAGCGGAAGTGCTAACTAACACATAAAGCGCGCACCAGTCATCCAAATGCATTTTGACTTCTATAACTTGCACATTCTGACACTACCAAATTCCAATTTGTTATACAACTCACCCTACTCTTTCAATTTGCCACTTCCAAAATACCCACATGGAATTACGGTTCTAATCTTATGAACATGTGTGCATACATCATACCACGTCTTCCTTTTTTTTGCACAACATACTACTTTCTAACCCAAAACAAATGCAACACCACCCACTACACACGATTAAACACGACAGGTACAGCTACATCAAGAATTGCAACATTGGAACACCCATAAGCAATGATGGGACGTTAGCATCAAGCCCAAGGCGTGTCTCATCAGTAAAATAGTAGTACACCATATGGTAGCAAGGAAAAGTTATCTTAACTTCTTGAGTATAAGAAAACTCAAGTTTCAGAGATCCAAAAGTAACCAGGTTAATGACCCTCCAGAAGTAGTTGGTGATGCATATAATATGGCTCCAAATGAAATATTTTAGTGAAACGTCGCGAATCCAAATTTTCACAACATTTGCAGCGGAATCCACGTTCCTTGACCATTCAAGCATGTCCCAGCTTATTTACATTAACATCACATACATAGCAATGTCAATTCCATAGATAACTAGGATGCTTAGAAAACTATAATACCTGCCAATCAATATACCCAGAACACGAGTTAGCCAATCTGCTCCGTACTTCGTGCATCAACGATGCTAGTCAACTCAGCGACATCTGGTTGTAGTCGGTCTTAGAAATCTGACCTAATTAAGTAATTATAACAGAAAAAGAGAAGGAAGAAAGGGGGAGGCAAAAAAATAAAAATAGAAAAGGAAAGAAAAAAGAAGAGAAAAAAGAAGAAAAATAGAACCGAGTAAGGTAACAGACAATCTTATTATAGCAATCTAATACTTTAAAGATGTGTTTCACTTCAAACAGCGCCAAACTCCAAAATATTTCAATAACAGGGAGGCAAGCTCAACGTTAAGGAGCCTGCCACTGAGAACAAATGTTCAGCTCCATACCTTCTATATACAATCAGATAAGGTAACCCTGAGAAATGGATCCAATAAACCGCCAAAAGAAACCAGCCAGCAACCTGCATGTGTTTAAATTATAATTTGGCCAACATACCATGAGAGGCAAACCTTTCCGCTAATTGCTAAAAGAAAATGAGTGTCACTCAACGAAAACTATATCATACACAGCTTGCTTAATCACATAACACAAAAATCAGACATAAAGTACCACCTTGCACACATGTTATCTACATACCTAGTTAACAAATCATAGTAACAGCAAGCAACTAGCAAAATAAACTAAATAATATTCATTAAAATAACATTTCAGTTAAGATATCACTACCTAGTTATGGAGGTAGTAATAGAACATACATTAAGCTGATTAAGTCGCTAAAAATATAGCACTGCAGACTCCAGTTACGGTTGCAGAAAAGTTCTTCAAACATTTAAACCAATTAAAATCAGTGGAAAGAGTGAACCCAGCATAATCCTGTTAAACCTGCAAAAGAAACAAACAACACTTATTCTACAGCCCAAAGATCGAGATAACATTCTGACTTCCAAGCGCCAAACAGATAGCCAGAGAATCTTCCGTCCGGCAGGCATATCCAGAACCAATCTCTTCCCACAGAATCCAAATTTCATGAAACACCATACTTGTCAACCACTTTAAAGTTACACGGACAATTACACAACTCATGTCATACTTCTTCGGCACTGGCCTCAGCGGTCTTGTGGTCCCTTTCAACATCTCTATAAATTTCAGACTTAAATCGGTCATTTTCACCTTCAGGTGAAGGAAATGATGCTTCATCCTCTTTATAATCCATTGAATTGTTCACTTTAACATCACCAGACAAAACAGGCCCTTGCTCATGATCCACCTTATTATCTTTACCACTGTCTAAATACCCATTGCCCAATCGATTATGTTCTGCTGATTTAGACCTTGACCTTGACCGCCTTCTGTGTTTCGATTTGTGTTCATCAGAGCGTCCTTTGTGACGCTTGCCATCAGGGGACACTGACCTAGACTGCCTTCTACCATGAGACTTTGACTTATCCTTTCTGCTTCTATCAGCTTTATCAATCGAACGGTGGTTATCTTCTGGACTCCTAGTCCTGGACCGTCTCCTGTGCTTTGATTTACCTTCATCCACAGTTCTGGCACGACTGTGATGCTTATCTTCTACTGAAGGCGACCTACTTCTATCAGTTTTGTCGACTGAACGTTGGTTAACTGGACTTCTAGTCCTGGACCTTCTCCTGTGCTTTGATTTACCCTCATCCAAAGTTCTATTGCGAGAATGATGCTTATCATCTGCTGAGGGTGACCTAGACCGCCTACGATCCCTTTGTTTCACGTCACTTGATTTATCACCAGAACGGTGCTTGTTTTCCAACGATTTAGATCTCGAACGCCTCCGATCACGACGTTTTGATCTTTCATCCCTGTTGTCGTCTATCTTATCATTAGACTTGTTTTCCAACGATTTAGATCTCGAACGCCTCCGATCACGACGTTTTGATCTTTCATCCCTGTTGTCATCCATCTTATCATTAGACCGGTGTTTGTCATCCAAAGACCCTGACCTGGAACGCCTTCTGCGCTTGTCTTTAGTTTGATCATCAGTTCTTGGTGATGACCTATTTCCACGGTGACTAACTGGAGATCTAGAAGTGGCACGTGAAGATTTTTTCAACCTATGGGTTGGGCTTTCGTGACGACGTTTTGGAGAGTCTGAAGCATCGCGGCGAGATTTCCTAGCAACTGGGCTCAAACTCCTGCTCCTATTCCTCCAAGAGTGACGATCAATTGTTCTGCCATATTCTCGTCTCCTACTTCTGTCACTACCATCCCTTGTGTCCCTAAAAGACCGCCTGTCATACTCATAACTGGAGTAATGGCGAGATCTTACTGGTGACCTGGATCTATAGTCCCTTACACGACGAGGTGGTGGAGAATAAGAGCGAGATCTCCGCCGCCTTTGATAATTAACAGGAGACTTCGATTTTGACCTCGACCTTGCAGGGACTGGAGAAGGTAACCTACAAGCACTCAGATACATTAGATATTGAAAAAAGATACAGACGATTGTCACCTTCTGTAAGATTAGATATGAGAAATGCAGTGTCCAATTTAAAGAGCTAAAAGATTTCGTGTCCATTATTATTGTATGTCAATTCACAATTCAGGTTCATAGGTTCAGTTTTCATGATTCAAGGATACATGGAGATGAAACTCATCAAACAAAAATGAGAAATGATGTTGAAAATGTAGCATGTTATCTACAAACACCGCAAACTCTCACCCTTTGAACAATGGAAATACATGTGAAAAAATTCCAGTTAAACGTGTGCCATCATCTCAACACATGGACGAAGTCCAGATTACACTACAAGCCTCCTTTGTTCGTTTTTCATGAGTTATACAAGATTTTAAATCCATTTCTTGTCCCATAACTGTGACACAAATCAACTACTACAGAAACCTTAGACTAGCAACAAAAGGAACGAGCCTAGTCTGAGCATGTCATTTAACTAATGTAAAATTTCAACGATACCCTCGAATTATTCGGACATCAATAAAGGGTTACCTCACATTTACAAGCTATAACCAACGGAGACAGTTAGCCCCCTGATAATGTAAGTAAATACACTACAGACAGAAGTGCACCATAGATTCTAGGAAAGATACATCTGGAGTCATTATGAGACGGAACCTCTATTTTACACTTACTATATAAATATGACTTCATATATGTACATGATAACTCTAGTAATCAATGTCACGCATGAACAAATATAATATCTGTACATTATACGTCTAACATGTTCAGCTGCCAGTACAGTGATGTACATGACTCTCCTCCTAAAACTAGGCCTGAAATGCTTTCAAGATTACTTGAAAAAATAACATGCCATCCTGGTAATGCAGGTTATCAATTTTGATAAACATATTATTGTCAGTTCAATGTCTTAGTATCTCTCATAGCAACCCATAAGTTCAGCAAGAACAACTAATGACAACATAGGAATCATGAATACCTGGGACTTTTAACTGATTCGTCTTCATTTCCAATTATCCCTTCAGCTTTTAGCTTCATACTTATTTCAGCAGCTCTGGCCGCTGCCAGTTCTGTTGCGGTCTTCATGGTAGCTGCTCGATTAGCTGCCTGTTGAGCATTCATGGTTTGCTGCATTAAAAGAGCCTGCTGAAATTGCATTTGTTGCATTGCAACAGCTTGTTGCATTGCCATTGGCAAAGAAGACGAACCAGTATTTGCAGATTTCGGAGGCAAAGACTTTGCCATTTCGACATTCAAAGGGCGTCCTAAAACGTCCATGTTATTTAGTGCCAGTGCAGCAGTAGCTTCTTCAGGTTTTGAGTATTCTATGTATGCAAAATGCTTAGAATCGTTGATACTACAGTCGATAACTGTGCCACAAAAAGCAAAAAACTGTTTCAGCTGATCCGCAGTAAGCAGTGGACTGAGGTTACTAACTTGCAGAGTTTTCTTCAGAGAATCAGCCTTTGCTGCCTTATCTTCTGATCCTGACAAAAAAAAGCAACAAATATTTAAGCCTTTTACCATTACAAAAGCTAATTTAACTCTTATTAGTGTTCTTCCAAAATAAAACATTTAAAGATAGAAATCCAAAAGATAAAGGTAGTTGCTGTACACTAACTTTTTTTGCAATACGCCATAAATTAATGGTTTTGACTATTTTACCCTTCACCAGAAAAGAGGTCAATCCGTCAATAAAACAAAGTGTGAAGTTAGTAAAAGCATTATTTTAATGGTGTATGGCAGAACAAGATGGTGTACAAATCATCACCCACAGATAAAGTCAGAATTAAATACCAGAAGGGTCTTTCGAAGAGTTAGCTTGAGCACTAGAAGCATGTGCTTGAAGCGCTTGAGCAGCAACAATGGCCTGTGCAGCAGCCATTGCAGCAGCAGATGGTGCCATTGGTGCTTGACTAAGAGTTCCCATCGTACTTGTGGAAGCCAAAGCAGTCATCAGCAAACTATGTGGCGGATGATTAAATTTGCAATCAGTTTTAACACACCGTCCATTTAAATATTCTCTGCAAACTTCCCCAAGAGATGCTCCAATCCCAGGTAGAACTACCCCACCAGAGCCGCTATGAACAATACCAGGAATCATACCAAGCAGTCCAGGAAATGCCCCTGAAACAGAACCAGAGTAATTTGGCATGTTTGGCATTGTCTGGTTAACCATATTTGGGTAATTCATTTGTGGAGCAAAACCCAGAAGCCCTCCTGTAGTTGTGCCTGATAATGACATACCAAAACCAAAATAAGTTAGTACCGGGTTTATTTCAACAAATAGATACAGCTAAAAGCAATAAATATATACTCCCTCCATCACAGAATAAATATCCCCCTTTCTAATTTAGTTTGTTCAAAAATAATGTCCACTTCCAAATTCAATTACAAAACTTCCAACTCTACGCTTGATTACACCAAATCACGAAATCTGTTTACTGTACTTATAAGAATGCGTGCATTTTGAAAGGGCAGAATTGACATACGCCTAGGAAACAGTGTAATTATTGCATTTTCCTAAAACTGATGCCTTCGTCTAGTACTTGTATTGAGAATGAGGGAGTAACAATTGCCCCGACTTGGTTGATTGTGAGCTATTCACATATTGCTAAAATGGTTTAAATTGTAAACTTAGGGGAACTAGCACATGTTACTAATTTTCACCTTTTTATAGATTCATGCAAGTACTTAACATTAAACAATGTAGAAACAATATAGACCAAAAAGATCAGATATACCTGCGCTAAAGAAAACCGGAAACGGGCTTCCCATGATTGGCCTCCCATCACACTCTACACTCAGCATATAGTTCCCTCTCTTTGGAACAAC
Organism: Artemisia tridentata subsp. tridentata; assembly: GCA_021014915.2. Lineage (NCBI taxonomy): Eukaryota > Viridiplantae > Streptophyta > Magnoliopsida > Asterales > Asteraceae > Artemisia > Artemisia tridentata. Next base: position 395,283,034 of record CP139505.1, read on the forward strand.
ATAAGTTACTGTATAACTCCCGTCACCCATATCCTTAACAATCCCTTCCTGTTCAGACCCTCCAACACCCACCCCAGGTGAAACCTTCACCTTTACCTGAGCTCCACCATTTGGCACTTTACGACCATCTGAATCCTTCGTAACAACCACAAACGAAGACGGTGCACAGGCAGTCCCACCTGCAACACCAGTCCCGGCAGCCGTGCACTTGGATGGGTCCACCGGCCCAATAGGCTTATTAGTCAAATCCTCTTCTTCATCGCCGTCACTATCCGACAAAGCAGTAGGCTCTCGAGTCTTTTCAACGTCCTTAAAAGTAGCTTCAAAAGCTGCCTTAGCAGCCGCGTCTTTCTCAGCTTCGCTCTTTATTTTTGCCTCTTCTGCTTGCTTCACCCAAATTGGCTTCACCGCCACCAAGTTACGATCAGCCATATAGACCCCGAACGAATAATTCTACAATCTATCAAACTTACTAACCACAATCCTGTTATAATATCAACAAATCAATCAGCAACCATTAAGTTATAAATCCTATTTCTCACAATTTAATTACAACAGTACCCAATTCCGCTGGAGCGGAGTACGGGAGAGGTTTTTCACAGTTTTACAGTCTATTAATTTCATTATTTACCAAAAGCGGGCCGCCATGGCATAATTACAATGTTATCCAGGTTAGGTGTTTGTGTTAGCTTACATAACGGGCTTATGAGCTTATATAAAATTTTAAAAAGCCTATAAGCCCAGTTTTTTTGGCTTATGAGCTCATCAAATTGATCTTATAGCTTATTTAAAGCCATAAACTCAACTTAATAAACTCATAAGCCCGCTATGTAAGCTATCACCAAAACCCCCTTAAACTACAGTTGATTATTCTCAAAAAGTCAAAATCAATTTCATCAATACGAAACACTAACTATAACATAAATCAGTCAATAACCAACCTATAAGTTATAAATTTAATCTTCCAAAGTTCAAATACTGTCAATTATTATCAAAATCAAGTTCTGTTACTCAAATCCGTAAGACCGTAACCAGCCCAAATCATCAAATATTATCAACGATGAACCAATGCGTCATAAATTCAATGTCACCCAGTTTAAACTATAGTTAATTATTCTCAAAAACATTTTCATTCGATATGAAACCCTAACTACAACACAATTCAATCAATAATTAGTAAGAGTAAATTGCAAAAATCGTCCTTGTGGTTTGGCCAAATTGCACGTTTCGTCCTTGTGGTTCAATAAGTGCAAAGATCGTCCTTATTTTGCACTGTTACGTGCACTTTTGGTCCTTCAACAGTGAAATTTGGCAAACCACAAGGACGATTTTTGCAATGATGGAGGACCAAAAGTGCACGTAACAGTGCAAAATAAGGACGATCCTTGCACTTAATGAACCACAAGGACAAAACGTGCAATTTGGCCAAACCACAAGGACGATTTTTGCAATTTACACTAATTAGTAATAACAAACCAATACGCTATCAATTCAATATTAACCAAGTTAAATTACACTTAATCAACACGATTCAATCAATAGCTGCTAATTACGAGCAAATAAGCTATAAATTCAATCATTCAAATTCAAATTACTGTCTTGTACGCTCAAATTTATTTCGTCGATTCAACGCCATAACTCTAAAATGAATCATTCAAAATTCATCAATAACAAAACCTATAAGCTATAAATTCAACTGATAATTAAAAATAACGAGCCAATACGCCATCAATTCGATATTAAGCAAGTCCAATTACTATCAATTAATCTCAAAAACAAATTTATTAGTCCAAGCCCTAATTATCAATAAGCTGTTAATTCGATTTTACGGATATCGAATCATTATCAATTAAATCTCAAAACCAATTACACAAATTCAAAACCCTAACTCTAACGCAATTAAATCATAATTCATTAAATAATTACTAATTACAAGCGAATAAGCTAAACTACTATCAATTACACAAATTCAAAACCCTAACCCTAATACAATTCGATAAAAATAAAAACATACAATGAAATTAAACACAAGGTTTATAGTATCAGTTGATGGAATTAAACAGGGTGGCGATATAAGGGGGACTTACGGTGGCCGGTGACGGAAAACGACGGCGGCGCAGTGTTTGGTTAAAAGATTAGGCTCGTACGGGGTTTGGTCTATCTTATCTATTGTACTTTCTTGTGTTTGGCTTTTTAGGGGTGTTTGTTTCGGGTAGGGTTGAGCATCTGGCGGTAATTCTCTCCTATAAATACCTTTTCGTTTACTATTGTAAAATTATTTGTTTTTATTAGTTTAATTAATATGAGTAGTGAGTAGATCTTGTTATATGTTTGTTAAGTATTGGTGAATTGTGAAATTAAGTGTAAAACCTTAGAGATTATTAATTGAAAAACCTTTGGTTTACTTTGTTTGATTTTTAGTAACTTTAACGGGCAAAAGCCGTTAAGGTAACTAACCATCTAAACCAAGTAGATTTTACCTAGATAAAAAGAAGTGTTTTCAATATAAATCAACGTTGTGAGAAAACATTCCTTTTTAAATGGGTATTCAAAAGTTGTTGATTAATAATTTATGGATTGTTTTAGATCTTTTTTTAGTTGGTTGTTTTAACAGGCAAAAGCCGTTAGGATAATTAATTATTTATATCTAATAATTTTTACTAAGAAAAATTAATTGTTTTCAATATAAGCGAACGTTGTGAGAAAATGATTTATTTTGACGGGTATTAATTAAAAAGGGCTTAAAATGAGAATTCACACTTAATGATCTTTTCACCACTCTTGACAAACATATCTTTTAATATCATATTCTTAGCTTAATTTTATTGTCATTACTTGTAGTTTGCTATTTAAATTAGTTTAAATTTTAATTAGTTAAAATAGTTTTTAAAATCTCTAAAAACCAAACCAAAAATCAATCGACAATCAAGCATTATAACTAAAACCACAAACGCAAATTTCAATTCAAATCTCTTTTGGAAAACGACCTCGGAAGATCAATTTATCACTTGTCCTCAAGTGAATATTGGTTCTAACGGAAAAACTTATAAATTCAAAACTGTCGTGTACTAAACAACGAATCAGTTTGCATTGTTTATTCTTTTTTTCTTTTTATTTTTTCTTTTTCTTTTTTATATAAGCTTTTCGTTTTTTTGTTTACGAAAAACAAAAAATTGTTTTTTATAAGCATGTATCTATCTTGTAATTATATATTACATTCTAGCTTTAAAATTTAACATGAAAGATAAAAGTTTGAAATACTTTCTCACATAATGAACTTTAAATAAGTTTTTTTGACATGTTGTTATCAAATAAATTATTCAATATATTTGTATAATATGTTATAATTTCCATTAAATCAATTGTATAATATGTTAGTTAAAAATTGAATTGATTGTACTGTAAATATTTTGTTATATATTGCGGAGTTATAAATATCGATATGGAGGGTGTTTGTGTTAGCTTGTTTGACCCGGTTACAAAAAGTTTATGTAAGTTTGTTTTTTCTACTTATAAGCATAGAGTACTAGCAAGTATTGCTTATTTGATATGAGTTTAATTTGCTGGAACTTCAATAAATATTAATATCGGAAGTACTTATTATAAGTAGCTTATTGATATTTATTTGTTTAATAATGGTTTAAGCAATCAAGTAACCAACTAAGGTGATGCTTATTTATACCAAAAGCATCCTAACGACCTCTTAACCCTTATTGAGTGACGCAATCACATGTTTAAATGTTTTTTTTTTCCTTCTTCGTAAACGCAATAAGAGCTAGCAACATCTTACTGAGAAAGAAGTACATATGTTATCATAATGCCTATTACTTAAAAAAAATGAAGGTGCTACCCTTTTTCATCACTTTGATTTGCATAGATCTGCTTCACACTATGCTACCTCCTCGCACCACTGTCGTTGCCTGAAGCCATCCCACAGCTACCATCATCATCTCTATCCTCATTGGTTTTCTTTGGTAATGGTTTTTGGGGCGTTTATGGGTTCTTTTGGATGTTTTTGGGTATAGTTTGTTTTTATCAAAGAAAAGGATGACGAAGGTAAACTATAGATGGAGACGTACTATAGTGTTATGTCTTGTCTTTGTTCTTTTTACTTTTTGGTTTGTTTATCTTCTACCTTTAGCAAGCTTGCGATTTGTCGTGTAATGTTTGTATTTTTTATTTGTTTCTTTAGATTTTGCAATAGGGTTAGGTCATTAAATAGCAATGAACTTTCTTAGTTTTGGTACGTGTCAAAAAAATGTTCCATTACATGTTACAAACTTTTAAAAAGTATTATAATATGCATGTTTGAATGATATGTCATACTCCCAGATGTGATGCGTGTTACTTTTTTTTTTATGTGAGATGTCTCACAAAAATGTGTATTTTGAAACAGTTTTTGAAAGTTTTTAATATTTAGTGAAACACTTTTTAATTCACGTACAAAAAGGGTAATTTGAAAAAAGTACGTTGCAATTAAATAACATAAACACTTTGCAATATCATGTTACTTTTAAAGACTAATATCAAGGTCTTGTTGTATTTATTTCTATTTTAAACATATATTACAGTTTTTTTTATGGAGTTGTAGAATATCTATAACATATATATGAGGCTAAGCATGCAGCTAGAAAATGCCACCTCAATGCCACGTAAATGCTACCTCAATGCCACTTGGCACTTCCCACCTTGCACGAAATTTATTAAAAAAATTTGACATTGCTTAGATTCGAACCCTGGTCACTATCCCCACAACTGACACTACAACCACTGGAGCAACTATGTTTTTGTGATAGATATTGAAAAACAATAATGTCATGCTTTAATGAATCCTTGCTAAATTCAAAACAGATTTGACTTCTATAACTCACTCATTCTTTCCTGTGATCTCGCATTATTTCAAAACTGATTTTTGACTTTCCATAACTCAGGGCTCATTCTTCCATAAATTTTCTCTCCATGATTTCGCGTTTTTTATAAAACTGAAATTTGACAATTGATTCGTCTTTTTATAGTATTATTATTTTCCAAGGGTAAAACTCAACGTATGCGTTTTCCCGGTCGTGTCCCAACGAAGGTCGAATATCGAGTTGTCGTAACGTGTCGAATACGTGTGGTGAATGTGTGTGAAAAAGAGTGATTGATTTGTGATTTTACACTACGAACAATAAAATAATAAAAGCAAACAACTAATTAAGCTAATGAAACAATTAAACTAAGCATACGAACTTAAAAACGAAAATTTGAATTTAAAAACGTTACGCGACGAATTATAAAACGTAAATAAAAAGATTTTCTAAAATTTAAAACCTAAAAATATGAAAATAATTTTCCTATATTAAATCTGATAAAAGAAAATTTTTGGAAAAAGAAAAATATTTTTTTGACTTTTTAATAATTTTTTATGAATTAAAAACTAATTAAAATAATTTAAATGATTTAAAAATAGTAAAACACTTTGGAAAAATCTGGAAAATTTTGAGTAATTTTAAAATTAAATTTCTAATCTAAGAAAAATAAATTCAGAAACTGATTAAACTCTAATAAGCAGAACAGTCCAAATAAGCACTTATGAATAAGCCAAAAATAAGCAATACAAGTCCAAAATTTATAAGAAGTACAGGGATCATGCACAGGACTATATTAAGCATAAATCAACTCAGAAAATCCAAATAAACCAAAGCAATAAGCAGTTAATCAGCTGCACAGCTGGTTATAAGGACAGATTCAAAATGGCTAATGCACCTACTTTAAGCTGATTTATAAGCTAGCAGACTGCTTATTAGAGAAATCCAGAAGCTAAACTTGAAAGCTGATATGAAAAACTACTACAGGACCAAAAATGCCCAAAAGTTGAAAGCAATTGCTATCCTAATTTAATGCTTAAACAGATGGGGGTGGAACTGAAACTGAGCAGACATACTCTTTTCTGATCTGTATCAGCAGTTAAGGAAAGTTGCACCTAAATCCTATAAATTTTGATGTCACAATACCAGCTTCTATAGTTCCACTAAAAACTCTGCAATACACTTAAACATGCCAAAGAGTACCACTAAAACAATACTTAGCTTATAGAAGCTTGTTAAGGCAGTAGCAATTTCTAATATCTCACCTATTGATTCAACAACCTCAAATTAATCAAGAAATCTTAAAATCTGATAAAAATAGCTTCTATAACCTAGATTAATCACAAGCAAACCTCAGCTAATGGCATATCAACAGTAACAAGCTCATATTACTTTGCAAGAATTATAAACCAAACACTACCTTAACTAACTGCTATTGCAATTTTAAACTATGAATTTCTGAAATAAGCTTTGAACCTAAAACTCAACTAATTATCTGACTAGCTAAACTACTGAGAAGTAATTGCCAAACCTAAATAAGCTCTAATAAAGCAGTTTAAACTAATATACTAATAATGCTTAACAAGTTAAACTTACAAGCTCAAACTAAAAGGGTAGAGATCTGTGTTATCACAATATAAACCAGGCTTATAATAAGCCAACTAAAATGCCCCAGAACAGCTTGTCACCATCAGCTTATCCATAGCTTATCAATAGTTGACTTGTTGACTTTCAGTTTTGACTTTTTGACTTTGGTGAATAAAAGACAGAATTGACTAGATAACAACTTATAATAAGCTAGTGAGCTTATCTAAGCTTATATAACTCTGAAAAACAGCTTATTGAAGCTGTGGTTTTAATTTTTTTTTTTTTTTTTTTTTTATATTTTAAAAGGAATAACAAAAGTTGAGATTGAAAACAGAATCAAGCTAGAAATTATTTAAAACAAGCTACTAACGATTTCAATAATCCAAATTCAGAAGAACAAATAAAATTTAAACAGGATCAAAAATAGGAGCTTAAAACAGAAATTTCATTAATAATTCAAAGTTTACAATAAGAAATTTAAAGACTACAATTAAAAACTAATTTAAGCAGCATAACATTACATTAAAAACTAACTCCTTACAACTGAAAATCTACCCTCTATTTATAGGCATGAAGAGAACCTTCCAGGGATTCCAAGCTGGCAATCCGCGTGAACCTTGAGCCTTCCATCACCCTTAGATCAATCCTTGAGCACCAATCCTCTAATCCAAGCCGTACGATCAAATTTGTGACGCGTCTTGTCCAATCAACAGCTGCCACGTGCCCATTTCTGTGCTTTCTCTGACATCTGACACACTATGATTAGACGTTTCTACCCTTAATTGTGGTAAATTCGTGGTACGGTCAATTTAGGGTTCTTGTGGTAATTTGGGGAAGAACTGGGTAAAAGGCGGGGTGTGGGTTGTGTGTTTTATTTTATTTTTTTGTTTGACCGTGGGTGCTTTGACCGGGGTTATAGCTTTTGGGTGGACCGGGTTTGGGTTATTGGGGAATGGGCTGGGTAAATTGTTTGGTTGGGCTAGATTATAATTTGAGGTGGGTTGGGTTTATCGTTGGTTGGGTTAGGGATTGAAGTGAAATAGGTTTTTTTAGTGTTAAGGTTTTATAGTTTTTGAAATTGATAGGGACTAATTGTGTACAAGCTGAAAACTAAGGGACTGATTTTGCCAATTCTTTAAAGTTGATTATACTTTTTGACCAAGTATGTCTTTCCCGGCTTCGGCTTAAAATAATACTTCCATATCTCGTGCTCGTTTTTCCGGTTCTTCCTTGATTTTTGTCCTTTTCTTCGATATCCGTGCCTGCATATGTAAAAACACAAAAACACAATATATTTGGCATTTTGGTCGGGTTTTTGGTCTATTTGGGTCCGTTTTTGGTCAAGAAAAGGTATGTGAATAAGCACATACCAAATTCCCCCAGACTAAGCTATTGCAATGTCCTCATGCAATGTTATAAAAACACGTTTTTGAAACCAAAAATTTCCAATCTCTTTTTACTAACTTTGAGAAGTAGCAAAATTTTCAAAAGAGATTAAGAAATCTTAAGTTCTAAAAACTTCCCGATTTTCCATTTTATTTTATTTTTGTATTTTTTCTCATTATTCATGTGACGGCTTTTGTTGACAATCATTATCTAACGATAACTTTAAGGGTCATTGAGCAGGAAACACGACACAAGAGGAAGTGACCATAAGGATAAAATTCGTCGTCCCCGATTTTTCGCAAGTCCCCAAACTAAGCTTAAAAACGAAATCATTGTCATTTACAAGTTAGATTGCCAACACTACTCATAAAGTTAATTGTGTATTACTTCTCGTTCCCAAATTCCTATTTTCCTCTATTTATTTTATTTTTGGTGAGAAATGAATTTCTTCAAATTCTTGTTTTGATAATTTTTAGTCCGATAAAGATACCTAGTTTAGACGCTAAGTAGTTTCCAAATCTTCCCTCGAAAACCGTTGCATACAAAAATGAGGTCCACATCAAGGTCTCTGATTTAACACGATTTTGAGAATATCCCTTTTATTTGCGACCGAAATAACTCATCTATGAGTCCAGAGACAGAAGCCTTTATTAGGATACCCCCGGAGTCGAAGTTTGGCATTTTTAGACATTATTAAGCACATTAACGTATTTAGTCCTTGGCCCTTTATAACAATCACAACATCGGCTGCGAACCGGCAAGATGTGATAGTCTATTATGACCTTAGAATTTTTCCTCTGCCTTTATTAGAAGTCTACAACATCGGCTGCGAACCGGCAAGATGTAGAAAACTTTTTATGGCTTTGGATTATTATTATACATTATTATATTCATTAATTAATTATTTGCCAAACCCCAAGTCCTACGGCTTTTATAACAATCCCAACATCGGTTGCGAGCCGGCAAGATGGAATAGTCTATTACACCGTAACACTGGCAGTACCTTGATGTGTACCCAACTTTCATAAGTAAGAATTCTCTAAGGAAGAAATAAAAACTAATTATCGCCAAAACCAAAATACCTTTAATTATTCCTAGATTACTATTATTAAGGTGAAACAAGCTTATGGGAACAAAAAGCCACAATTAACTTCGATGAGCTCTAAAGAGATCCAACTACTCCACGTTTAGCAATCTAACTTATAAACAACTCTATCATTTCTCGTTCTTCGCAAATTTAAAATCTTAAATAATAAGATCCGCGAATGCTTAGCCGAATAATCAAGCTATGCATATATAAAGTCAGTTACGGGAACTTGCAAATTCTTAAAAAGAATTCGCGTTTTCTAGCTCCTTGTGTAAAAGACTAGCACGAGCTTATAGATTATAAAAGGTTAAGGAGACAAGCTAGGGCTCAACACGCCCGGTCAAGTCAGAATTTTATTCCTACTCTCTCCAGCGGAAAATCAACAAAAATGTCAAAACTTATTATATTTTTGCAAAAATTTTTAAATTTTTCTCATTTTTTGGATTTTTTTCAATTTTTGAGGAAAAACGGGGTTGCATGAGTAAACGGCAAAAATGCAAGGCAAAAATCAAATCGACAGATTACCCCCCCAGACTAAAACGAGACATTGTCCTCAATGTCTTAAAGGTAAGGGTTCTCCTACAAAAATCTAAGGCCGTTTATTAATTATGCCAAAAGATAGATGTAAACGATAAGATTTTAGGATATCGATAAGCAGCGAATGATGAAACTCGAGTAGCGTGAAGGAAACTACGAGCACAAGAGTCTTCATCATCGGGCATTCCTGGACATACCACAGAAAACACGAAACACAAGATATGGAAGAGGAGACCTCTTCATGTTTTATTAGAAATAAGATAAAAGGATAGATAGATAAGCATGGGGTGCCTCCCACGAAGCGCTTGTTTTTAGTAACCGAGTCACATGAGCTTGACTCGACCCCGAATTTATTTGTCCTTGGGGGAGCAAGTGGAAGAAATAATCTCAATCGGACTTTCGTTCAAAATGTTTGGATAAACACTGAAGCACATGAAAGTTCCACTCCGATGAGATACCCGCGGTATTTTTAGAAAGAAGAACTAGAAGTGATAATACCGGGGTCAATGATAGTATCCTCACTCCCGAAGGAGTGAAGGATGGGAGAAGCCACAATATAGGTGATGAAGAGCATAAAGATGTTGATGATAATCATAATAAGCTCTTCATCATCAGCAGAAATTTTGTCAAAAGTCTTGGGCGGGAGGGTCGGGATTAAATCTTCATGAGAAGGTATACCTCCCCCCAGACTAGAATCTTCCTCCAGATCAAAATAAAATTTATCATATTCCGGAGGAGATAGAAAGAAAGAAAGTTCATCGGAGAACTTGTCGAGATAAAGATCATTCATATCAAAATGAAATGATTCATATTCGGGAGGAGAGATATGAGCATGAGAAGTGGTACTGCCACTACTCGTCTCCTCCGAATGATCAATATCGAAGAAGAAGGTTTCAAAAGATGGGATAGAAAGATTGAGATCAGAAGTGGGATTGCCACTAGCCGTGTCAAATGTAAAACTCTCATAATCGGTACAAGCATCCTCGAGCTCGAGCTCCAAAGGATCTGACGGCTTTTCTTCAAGAATAACTTCTTCATAAACTTCTTCCGGGGGAAGGGAAAGGAACGGTTCATCAATTATTTTTACTGAATCATCTTCCCCCGGATCACTGTCAGTCTCAACAATTTCTGGCGAAATTGGAGTTTTATCAAAGAACACTTCGACCTCTTCCCTCGAGATATCACTTTCTTCCATCGTAGGAGAAAGATGGGAAGAGTCGGAATTAAGAATCTCGATGTGATAAACTTGTTCTGGAGGTGGGACAAGTGGTGTGCTCTTAGAGCTAGCAATTTCCACCGCTTCCGTTGTAGTCTCCGTTTCATCTTCATCATCGTCGTCAAGAACACTCTTAGTATTTGCAGCACAACACTCAAACCATTTGCTCAATCCAGGATTGATTTTCATGGCCTTGAGCTCAGCACGTTTTTCTGACATGCTCTTGACCGTGAATCTGGAAAGGTTTGGATCAACTCTTTTAGGAGCAATTACGGGATCGGACTTTTGATCAACCGTAGCGATATTGCATTTGTCGGTTTGAGGTTTTGAGTTCGGATTAATATTGAATGTAACTTTTTCCTTATCGACCCGCAAAGTAATTTCTTCACCATATACATCGATCAAAGCACGCCCGGTCCTCAAGAATGATCTTCCGAGAATGAGAGGAACCCGGGGGTCGGCGTCAAAATCAACTACCACAAAATCTGCTGGAAAATGGAACTGCCCCACCTTTACAAAGACATCCTCGGCTACACCTTTAGGAAGGGTGATGGACCGATCCGCAAGCTCGAGGGTCATGCAAGTGGGGGTGAGATCGGGTAGAGAAAGTTTCTTCCATATTGATAACGGCATTAGGTTGATGCTCGCACCAAGATCGGCCAAGGCGTGGCATTCAACCATTCCCGGAAATTCACATGGGATGAGAAATTTTCCAGGATCTCCAAGCTTTTCCGAAAGCTTTTTGAGAATTGTCGCGGAGCAGTTTTCTTTTACTGGAGTTTTTGTCATTTCAAATAATTTTTCTTTATTGCTCAACAGACTTTTGAGGGTAGAAACAAACTTAGGCATCAAAAGCAAAGCATCCGCGAAGCTTATGTCGAAATGTAATTCTTGAAAAATTTGGAAAAATTTCTCCATTTGACTCGAAGCTTTCTCACGGAGCTTTTGATCACTCATTCTTGAAGGGTAAGGAAGTGTGGTCTTAACGGGAGCTTTTTCGGGCTCAAGCACAACTTCTGGTTCAGATGGATGGACGACCGGAGGTTGGACGTCTTTGGTTCCTCCGTTGTTAGTAGGAGGTTCCATGTCCTTGGTCGCCTCGGTCTCACGGACGACTACCTTGGGAGTTAGAGAAGAATCGGTAGTCGGAGCCGTGGGTCCATCATATGAAACACCGCTCCTAGTAGTGATCGCCTTAGCATCGCCCCTCGGGTTGGCGATCGTGTTGCTTGGAAGAGTCGTAGTACCCGAACCCGAGGGTCGATCATTTAAACGTTTGTTCAATTCGGTTATTTGATTAATCATCATTCTATTCATTTCCTCTTGTTTCTTTTGTTGTTGTTGATTTTGAAGAATGAATTGTTTTAATAACTCATCCGAGGGCGATGGGTTTGGCACAAATCCTTGATTTTGATTGTTTGGAAGATTTGGCCCTCGGTTGTTTTGAACAAAACCTTGGTTGTTTTGAAAATTCCCCTGATTAAAATTTCCTGGGTTTTGAAAATTTCCTTGATTCGGAGCTTGGTTATAATTCCCTTGGTTTTGATAACCTTGATTGCCCCGATTTTGATTTTGATTATTTGGAGCATTACGGTTTTGCACTTGCTGATTTTGATTTAGTGGGAAACCGGGTGGTCCGAGGAAGTTGTTAGAACGGTAGCTGAGCAAATTACGGTCACCTTGGGGTTGGTAACCGTTACCACCCGTGTTGTAGGTTCCCGTAGCAGCATAAACATTCTCTTGAGTGTAGCCACCGGCGGCTGGGCACTCAAAATACTGATGAGGACCACCACATGTCTCACAACTATGGTTAACAACATTCACTTGATTGTTGTTGTTTTGATTCATAGTCTGATTTTGATGAATTCTCAAGATAGCCGTAGACAAATCATTCATTTGTTTAGAAAGAGCGGCTATCTCGGAGGTAGAAGAATCAGTGCTAGATCTTGTTGACTCATTCCTCTCGGCAGAGGAATCCCAAAAATTATGGTGGGCGGTCATGTTTTCAATAAGATCATCGCACTCTTCGGGTCGACGTTTCATAAACGTACCACCGGCAGCAGCATTAATCGTATCACGGTGTCGTAATGTCAAACCGTTATAGAAGGTATCTATAATAGTGACCAATAACATATTGTGGTTCGGACACCGATCAATCGATAACTTGTAGCGTTCCCATGCTTCAAACAATGATTCATCGGGAAGCTGACGGAAATTGCTAATCTCATTCCTTAATTTCGTCACCATCGACGGTGGGAAATATTTCGCCAAGAACTTTGTAACCATTTCATCGAAACTACGAATGGAGTTCTTGGGAAGACGATCAAACCAAACGGTGGCATGATGCGTCAATGAATAAGGAAAGAGATATAGACGGAGGGCGTCATCGGAGACCCCATTTTGTTTCATACTTTGGGTGACGGTTATGAATTTGTCAAGATGCTTGTTCGCATCATCACCCGGCAAGCCATGGAATTGGCACGAGTTTTGGACTTGTTGAATCATATGATGCTTAAGTCCAAAATCGGCGGCTTGAATATTGACGGGGGCAATCGGGCCACCACGTCCGTGCATTGTGGGTTGGCACAGCTCCTCTATCGTTCGGAGATCGGGAGCTGGCATGTGATTATCACCACCCATCGGCGGGTGTTGATTGTTTGGTTCATCGGCCATTTCCTCAACGGTTGAGAAATGAACACGATTGTTATGACGAATAATCCTCTCGGGATTTGAGAGCGGTGAAAGAAGAGGGTGAGAAGTAGAAGATCGGGTGTGCATACACCAAAAACAAACACAAAATCAAAAAGGAAAACCAAATTTGAAAATAAAATATTTTTGGATTTTTTATATTTAATGAAAAATTAGATTTATTTTCTTTTTGGTGATCGTTAATCAACCGTACTCGTTTCTTTCAAAACTACGCGCAGCGTGGCGGAGAAGCAAAGGTCCACTCGAAAGTGATTAAAAACCCGCCTCTTTCGGTCTGCAATTTAATGTCTAGACCATCCTTAAACCCCGTGTATAGGTTGTAGTAAAGAAATAATCCAAGAAACGTTTAATTTTCCGATCTCTTTTGTTGTTTATTCGGAATGGTTTACAACCGCCCTCCTTCAACGGAAGACCGAGGATGTTTATTAAGATGAAAACACTTTAGGAAAAGTGTTTTTTAATTATTATATTTTTGTATTTTATTTATTTTTTTTTTTTTTATGAAAACGAAAACTTCCGAGGAAGGGTCTTCAAAACACGATTCTTATGGCGAAACTCCAACTCTTTTCAAGCCTTTCCCGGCAGCGGCGCCATTTTTTGATTCGTCTTTTTATAGTATTATTATTTTCCAAGGGTAAAACTCAACGTATGCGTTTTCCCCGGGTCGTGTCCCAACGAAGGTCGAATATCGAGTTGTCGTAACGTGTCGAATACGTGTGGTGAATGTGTGTGAAAAAGAGTGATTGATTTGTGATTTTACACTACGAACAATAAAATAATAAAAGTAAACAACTAATTAAGCTAATGAAACAATTAAACTAAGCATACGAACTTAAAAACGAAAATTTGAATTTAAAAACGTTACGCGACGAATTATAAAACGTAAATAAAAAGATTTTTTAAAATTTAAAACCTAAAAATATGAAAATAATTTTCCTATATTAAATCTGATAAAAGAAAATTTTTGGAAAAAGAAAAATATTTTTTTGACTTTTTAATAATTTTTTATGAATTAAAAACTAATTAAAACAATTTAAATGATTTAAAAATAGTAAAACACTTTGGAAAAATCTGGAAAATTTTGAGTAATTTTAAAATTAAATTTCTAATCTAAGAAAAATAAATTCAGAAACTGATTAAACTCTAATAAGCAGAACAGTCCAAATAAGCACTTATGAATAAGCCAAAAATAAGCAATACAAGTCCAAAATTTATAAGAAGTACAGGGATCATGCACAGGACTATATTAAGCATAAATCAACTCAGAAAATCCAAATAAACCAAAGCAATAAGCAGTTAATCAGCTGCACAGCTGGTTATAAGGACAGATTCAAAATGGCTAATGCACCTACTTTAAGCTTATTTATAAGCTAGCAGACTGCTTATTAGAGAAATCCAGAAGCTAAACTTGAAAGCTGATATGAAAAACTACTACAGGACCAAAAATGCCCAAAAGTTGAAAGCAATTGCTATCCTAATTTAATGCTTAAACAGATGGGGGTGGAACTGAAACTGAGCAGACATACTCTTTTCTTATCTGTATCAGCAGTTAAGGAAAGTTGCACCTAAATCCTATAAATTTTGATGTCACAATACCAGCTTCTATAGTTCCACTAAAAACACTGCAATACACTTAAATATGCCAAAGAGTACCACTAAAACAATACTTAGCTTATAGAAGCTTGTTATGGGATAGGTGGAATCTGATCGTTATTGCTATAAACCCTAATCTTTGCGATTAGGGTTTTTCTTCTTTTACTTGGTATTGCGATTTGCTGGTTTGTATTGGTTGATTTCCGATTGTGTTCTTTGTGGTTGTGAGAGATGAATAAGGGTTTTTTGAGTCCTAAAAGTGTGGAGGCTAAGTCTGGTGCGAGTGTTGATGTAGGTGAACTTGCTGCTCGTGGGCAGCATGTTGTTACTGATTCGCATAGTGTTATGTCTGGGTTGAAGATGAATGATGCTGAAAACGCTGATGTTGCTAAGTCTTGTGGGACTGCTGGTAACGTGTGTTCTCCTCATGCAACTGATGCTCAAACTGATACACGTAATAGTGATGTTCGTGAACATGTTCCTGAACAAGTGAAGCCAATTTCACTTGAGGCTGCGACGAGTTCGCTTGATGATAAGATCCGCGATATGGAACGGAAAATTATAGAAGGTAAGCTTGTGTTCGTGGATGATGATGGGGTTCCATTACCTCTTCATGATGAGGAGCAGATTCATGTTACACATGATTCTAATTCGTCTTCTAATGGCTCTGTACAGCCTAGTGTGGAACAATTGATAGCTAATGCGCATAAGAATTTTGATGATGCCATGAATAAAATTCAAAGTGAGATTGTTGCTAATGATGCTAATTTAACTAGTACTCCTCCTTCGTGTGCAAATTCTGGTCCTAATGTGAATCTAAACAAGAGTGCAACTTCTGGTCCTTTTGCTCCCAAGGTTGTTACTACTAATGGTACTGGATTAAAGTCAGTTTCTTTTGCGGGTGCTACTTCTAATGATCTTCAGAAACATGTGTCTAATTTTCGGAGGTTGGAATGTAGCAAAAAGAAGGATGATGTTGACCTTTCAGTTCCAATGAAAGTTGTGGAAGAGGTGAACACGAGGTTTGAGAATACTCTCTACGGTTACTTCCTTGGCCAACGCCTTGCTTTTCCTGTCGTAGATTATTATGTTCGCAATGCGTGGGCTAAGTATGGTGTACAAAAGGTAATGATGAATGCGAAGGGGTTCTTCTTTTTTAAGTTCAATTCGAAGAAAGGTGTTGATGATGTACTTGAAAACGGTCCTTGGTTGATCAGAAATGTTCCTATTATTCTTAAACCATGGACTTTGAACACAAACCTACTTAAAGAGGATTTGACTAACATACCGGTATGGGTTAAATTCCATGATGTCCCCCTTGCTATGTTTTCTGATGATGGCCTCAGTCTTCTTGCCACATTGATTGGCACGCCCAAAAGACTAGATGCTTTTACAAGCCAAATGTGCAAGGAATCGTGGGGATGAAGTAGTTTTGCTAGATGCATGATTGAAGTGAAGTCTAATAAAGTGCTTCGGGATAGCCTCACTGTTGAGATACCATTACTTGATGGTTCGGGCTCGACTATTGAGAAGATACGGGTTGAATACGAATGGAAACCACCTAGGTGTGATAACTGTAAGATCTTTGGTCATACTCTGGTTGATTGTCTTAAAGTTGAAGCACCTCCAGTTCGGCCTACTAAGCCAGTGAATGATGGTTTCACGACTGTCAATAATAAAAAGAAGGGTAAGCAAGGTGGTTCTATGACGCAGGGTAAAGGAGGGTTTACTAAACCTGTTGTGGGTAAGCAGTTTCAGTATCAACCCAAAAAGAATCCTCCAGAACCTAAGAAGGTGGATGACACTAAGAAGAAGGCTTATGAGTTGCCTAGTACGAGTGGCACTAATATTTCTACATCTAATCAGTTTGATGCTCTTAATATGGATGACACAGATGCCTTTGGTATTCAGTCAAACGACAACAGCAAGGATGTGGATGCTGGTCGTACAACGGAAGTTACTGCGGATGAGTCTACTAAGGCATGTAATACAATGGA
Organism: Artemisia tridentata subsp. tridentata; assembly: GCA_021014915.2. NCBI lineage: Eukaryota > Viridiplantae > Streptophyta > Magnoliopsida > Asterales > Asteraceae > Artemisia > Artemisia tridentata. Next base: position 395,299,993 of record CP139505.1, read on the forward strand.
AGTTAATGAGGAAGAGTCTATTAAGACTGGTAGTGTTTCAAAAGTTCCTCTTGTGAGTAATTTAAAAGAGAAGGAGTCGCTTGCGGCTCCTACAACTGGTGTTTCTTCTTCTCCTCCCACCTCTTCTATTAAGAGGGTTAACCCTTTTTCTAAGGTGGGAGAGATTGTGGATTCGGATTCTGATGATGAGGTGGTTGTTAATCCATTTGATGAGTCTGCTAATCTATTTGGTGGTAGCCATGAGTTTGAAGATGTTGATGATGACTATGACTACGATGACTATGCGAACCAGGTTTATGATCTTCCAGGGAATTTGGATGCCTTTAATGCTATTTATGGTACTAGGCTTCAAGGCCGTAGGAAGTAATTTTTTCGTTATGTCTTAAGTTGTCATGTGTGTAATGGTGTGTTTTTCTTGTTTAGAACATAGGAAGTATCTTGCTATGTAAGTTTGCCTATGTAACGGGTTGAGATATGGGATTCACCTATATCCATTGTACTTAAACGTTTTGGTTTTATATATTTACCGGGTGCAGGATTACTCCCCTTTACCCAAAAAAAGCTTGTTAAGGCAGTAGCAATTTCTAATATCTCACCTATTGATTCAACAACCTCAAATTAATCAAGAAATCTTAAAATCTGATAAAAATAGCTTCTATAACCTAGATTAATCACAAGCAAACCTCAGCTAATGGCATATCAACAGTAACAAGCTCATATTACTTTGCAAGAATTATAAACCAAACACTACCTTAACTAACTGCTATTGCAATTTTAAACTATGAATTTCTGAAATAAGCTTTGAACCTAAAACTCAACTAATTATCTGACTAGCTAAACTACTGAGAAGTAATTGCCAAACTTAAATAAGCTCTAATAAAGCAGTTAAACTAAATATACTAATAATGCTTAACAAGTTAAACTTACAAGCTCAAACTAAAAGGTAGAGATCTGAGTTATCACAATATAAACCAGGCTTATAATAAGCCAACTAAAATGCCCCAGAACAGCTTGTCACCATCAGCTTATCCATAGCTTATAAATAGTTGACTTGTTGACTTTCAGTTTTGACTTTTTGACTTTGGTGAATAAAAGACAGAATTGACTAGATAACAACTTATAATAAGCTAGTGAGCTTATCTAAGCTTATATAACTCTGAAAAACAGCTTATTGAAGCTGTGGTTTTAATTTTTTTTTTTTTTTTTTTTTTTTTTTTATATTTTAAAAGGAATAACAAAAGTTGAGATTGAAAACAGAATCAAGCTAGAAATTATTTAAAACAAGCTACTAACGATTTCAATAATCCAAATTCAGAAGAACAAATAAAATTTAAACAAGATCAAAAATAGGAGCTTAAAACAGAAATTTCATTAATAATTCAAAGTTTACAATAAGAAATTTAAAGACTACAATTAAAAACTAATTTGAGCAGCATAACATTACATTAAAAACTAACTCCTCACAACTGAGAATCTACCCTCTATTTATAGGCATGAAGAGAACCTTCCAGGGATTCCAAGCTGGCAATCCGCGTGAACCTTGAGCCTTCCATCACCCTTAGATCAATCCTTGAGCACCAATCCTCTAATCCAAGCCGTACGATCAAATTTGTGACGCGTCTTGTCCAATCAACAGCTGCCACGTGCCCATTTCTGTGCTTTCTCTGACATCTGACACACTATGATTAGACGTTTCTACCCTTAATTGTGGTAATTCGTGGTAAGGTCAATCTAGGGTTCTTGTGGTAATTTGGGGATGAACTGGGTAAAAGGCGGGGTGTGGGTTGTATGTTTTATTTTATTTTTTTGTTTGACTGTGGGTGCTTTGACCGGGGTTATAGCTTTTGGGTGGACCGGGTTTGGGTTATTGGGGAATGGGCTGGGTAAATTGTTTGGTTGGGCTAGATTATAATTTGAGGTGGGTTGGGTTTATCGTTGGTTGGGTTAGGGATTGAAGTGAAATAGGTTTTTTTAGTGTTAAGGTTTTATAGTTTTTGAAATTGATAGGGACTAATTGTGTACAAGCTGAAAACTAAGGGACTGATTTTGCCAATTCTTTAAAGTTGATCTAAGGGTGATTTTTATACTTTTTGACCAAGTATGTCTTTCCGGCTTTGGCTTAAAATAATACTTCCATATCTCGTGCTCGTTTTTCCGGTTCTTCCTTGATTTTTGTCCTTTTCTTCGATATCCGAGCCTGCATATGTAAAAACACAAAAACACAATATATTTGGCATTTTGGTCGGGTTTTTGGTCTATTTGGGTCCGTTTTTGGTCAAGAAAAGGTATGTGAATAAGCACATACCAACAATTCATTTTTTAAATCAACCCTTTTTTCTCAATCAATATCATCTCCAGAGACGAATAAGGTTTGTGTTTTCGATTTTGAACAAATAATATTATTGTTTCTCTTTTTTACTAAACAAATCAGTGTTTTCATTTGATTTTATTTTAGGTTTATGTTGGAATTGAACATAGTTTCATTCATAGGTGGATTACGTTGGTTTGATTGGTTTTTTTTGCAGGAACATGAATGATTGTGAGCGTTTTATCATAACTCAGGTATGTATTTTCAAAATCAAACCTTATTAGCCACATATTCGACTGATCATATCAACCAGTTTTGTGAATTCGTCATTTTACATAAACAAATTGATTATTTGTTTGATTCGTGGTTTATCTAAATATTGGTTCTTTTATCTTTCTTTGACTGCACCAATCATAATTGAGTGTTTTATCTTTGTATGTTGCTATGATTATTTTTATATTGTGCTTTTTATTGTTAGATTGTTATCTGATTATCCATAATAGGTTGCTATGGTTAATTTAAAATGATGTCTGTTTAATAATTTAGTAATTTGAATCAATGTATAACATGTGTTTGATAAAATGCTTGAACAAATTTCTTAATGTAGACTAACGACGTCAAACACTTTTTTTGATTGGTGTGATTTGTAGGTGGCTGAATGGTGTATAGCTGAGTAACAGATTGCAAGAGATTCGGCATCACCATCACTGCAAGAGAGTCGGCATCGCCATGCTCTGCATTTTGTTCAGAAGGTTATGACTAACAACTTCTTAAACTAAACGTTCTCGACTTCTTGATGCTTTACTATCCATCCTAGATCATAACCAGTTGTGTACAGGTACCTTTTTTATGGCGACATATCTTCACAAGTAGGCCAAATGCTTTCATGGTTGAGATACAACATTGGACAGAGATGCCACAAACATTAGAAAAGCATTGGGCTTGCGAGAAACTTAGTTTGGTAACTCAAATGTAATTGTGTACTCAGGGATATGAAATACTAAATGAATTTTTATGCAGGCAATATTCAGTTTTAGTTATTGAATTAGGTCATTCATTATATGTTTAAGTCAAGTACAACTTAAACAGAATCTCTAATTTAGTCTTTTTGTCGTATGCAGGTTTGGAAAGACGTGAATGGTGTATTGACATGTGACCCTAACATATAGCCAGGCACTGAACCTGTGACATATTTAACTTATGATGAATTTGTTGAACTTGCATATTTTGTTGCTCAGGTATTTACTTTTGACCCTTTTGATCAATTCCATCCACTTTTCCTCTTTTCATCTATTGAGTATCACTCCAACCTGGGTAGATTAAACTATGTACAGTATAAGCTAATTCTGCTTTGAGGGTAGAACCTATTTACATTGTAATTTTAATGTTTTTGATCAAGCAGGTATGTTTATTACGATATATTAGATAATTTTTTTCGTACCATTTAATTTGTGAATTAGGGTTTTGCATGCTGAAGCAGTTAGTTGTCTATAATGAGGAATCCCATGATCAACAAGGAAAAGAAGAAAAGGTTTGTAATCTGAGTTACTTTGGACTATATATTTATATAATTGTTCAAATCGTTTTATTGAGTATATCTCTTACCTTTCATTCATTCAATTGTTTATTGATTTATTTTAACATTAATAACAATTGTGATTTGTGAAACATATATATGCATGTATACAAGTTACTGTTGTGATTTGTTCTGAGACCTCTAATAATTTGTCTCTGTTTAAAAAACTGGACAAGAGAATGATTAGAGTTGAGGCTGAGAATGAATCCTGCGAGCATGCTACTATTATAGAGGTATGTGATAATGGTTACATACGTTATATGTATTGTAGACGCGTGATAGATGTGGCGGTATGTATTTTACAACATTTTTTCTTAATGCAGGTTAACAGTACTAGCACAAAAGGAGTACTATTAGAACTTCTACAAGTTCTGACTGATTTTTTTTTATCTAAATACGATAGGCCAATAAGCCTTTAAAATATGCTATTGCAATTCTGAAACACCCTCTTAATCTCATTTTGTTGTGTTCATGATATTTCATTCATCTAAACCATGTTTTATGTGAATTCTACAGGCATCTATTACACGTTCATTCTAGCAGTATGGCAGCCGAAAATCAAATTAAATATCACCAAAAGGACATATGTTGTGAAGATGGCTAGGGCTTTCGGCCGTAGAAGTGACTGTCTTCAGCACATCTACTGCTAATTGATTTTCGGGTGAGATCAACTTTCAAACTGTTATCAAGATTTTTATTGTTGTTACCCGAACCTAAAGTATGCTCATATTGTTAAAAAGCATATTTAAGAAGCTTCTTGTGATTTAAGAGGTCAAAGTGGTTGTTACTCTTATTTTTGTTTTGATCTTTACTTGCATATAAAATTTAATGTATCTTCCATAATAGTTCGTGTCGATTGTACTTTTGAACTTGTAGAGCTTCACGAGTCTACGAAGCTGCTGCATAATTAGTGCTTAGTTTAAGCCATAAACGTTCATTCTGTTCTTTTATCTTTATTCTGAAGTGACTAATGTTGCAGATTTTGGTTAATGGTTATAGCATTGTGGCAAATACCCGTATGGATTGTTCTTAGCTTACAGACCTCAAGTAACGGTATGTTATATCTTCCTACAACTTTGTTTACATAGTGTTCCTAGGTAGGGCATTAATCAAATAACATCTTAGGTGATTTGGGCATTTTTATTTATTTGGGTCAAATGGGAACTAAATTTTTTTATCTAAAATTACCTTGCCAGTAGGTCTGACATTTATCTTGACAAAAACATTCTCAACCTTTGGATCGTTCTAACTTTCAATCCTGGCCGTACTAACTCCCTAATTTAGGTGACCGCTAGATCAAAAGCAAAATGGGTGGGAAAATGTATTTATTAGAGAGTTACAGAAGTAGTCATCTCAGCTGGATATGACGATTTATCGGAGAGTTCCAGAAGTAGTCATCTTAGCGGGATATGACGGTGAATTTCATTACCTCTTTTAACCTTATCCGTTTATTTTTATCCATTATAGTTCTATGTTGTGAATTTTGAAAGATGGTGTCATGCTGGATGATTTTGCAGCTGTGTTTTATATGTGGACAGATTGAATTGATGTCCGGGCCCATTGATGAAACTTTAGTCATAAACGCGGCAGAAGAGAAATCAAAAGAGCTCACAAACCAGGTAACATACTCTGTTAATTTTATACCCGTGTTCATTTTGTTAGTGTAATCGAAACCTTAATTTTTGTCACAGTTGCTCTTACGCCTGTTCAATCCCATGAACAAGCAATGTGCATCCATCAAGGTAATGATCATGACTGTCGGTTGTTTCCATAACCACTTGAAAATTAATATTGCAACTTCATGCACACCTTTTTACTTCTTTTAATCAGATATACGGGAAGTGCAACCAAGGTATCCAAGCGATTGTGCCACACAGGATTCTTGGCAACACTATTTTATTCCTCTCTTTGAGGTTCGTCTCTTCTATGTTAAATATGTTTATAGCAAAAACTTGCTTTCAAAAAAGATGTACCGCATTCGAGATCAATGGATGCTGCCACTGCTACCAATGACCATACCTGCCGCTGTCGTATATCTGCAGGTAAGTTTGGTACGCAAATGTTTCGATTTTTAAGGTTACTGTAACATGTGCTTCTTTCTTACTATTGATGTGTAAACTTTTACAGGACCTCATTCATGTTCACATAGAGTCAGGTTGATCCGTCATGTCTGTATCTTTCGCTTTAATCCACTCAATAAAACTATTTAGATTTCTGTGCGAGCATCCGCCTTTGTTAATGATATTTGTAATCTTATCTTTGATATCCAAGGCCTTATCTCTGAATTATTTTTTTTTCACTTAGCAGATGTTCTATCTTACTTTTGCAAGAGCCTGCATCATACTTTTGCACTTTAGAAAGTAAAATGCTCAGGTTAACTGGATGTAGATGCTACTTAGGATGAGGAGCACGTATTTGGAAGCTATAGAGATGGTCAGAGCTACTATAAGTGAATACCCTCAAAAGCTTCAATGCCCATGGATAACAGACCCCTGCAGGTTGTAAGAGAATACGGTGATTAAATAGTATTGACGGGATCAGATGGAAAGCCAAGAACATTAAAAAAGAAAGGAAAAAGGAAGTCCTCTAATAGGTTTACAGTTAATGCAACCTCATATGCCACACTAATAGCTCATATGTAATTATTAGATTTATAACATAACATATCGACTATTTTGATGTATATAATATATTTTAATGGATATCAAGTAGTAGACAACAAAATAGCTCATAAACTTCTCGATTGGTAAAGTTATAGTTTTAGTTGTAATTTTGACGATTTGCTTGCAAGCTAATAAACAAGCATTAGCAGTTTTTATTTTTTTATTTTCAGTTCGCATGTCATTATCTAATAGAAATGAAATGGAGATAAGCATGTAGGAAACCATCATATTCTACGATAATGATTAGAGGTGGTAAGATGAGTGGGTTGGGTAACGGGTAAAAACTTTTCTCAAAGATATTTGGTGCATAAATATGACAGAAGTAACAAGTACAACAATTTAGAAGGTTGTATGGCTTTCATTCTTTCAATATGTTTGGCTCGCTCGAACTAGAGATTTTCGCTGAGAATGGGACTAAGTGGATCAGAACAGATCGAATGTGGATAGTTTTGCTCCCAAATGGAACGGGCAGTATACCTGGAAGGTTTTTGATCCATGTACTGTGATAACCATTGGTGTTTTTGACAACTGTCATTTGCATGGAGGGGATAAGGATGGAGGTTCTAAGGATTCAAGAATTGGTAAGGTTAGAGTTCGTCTTTCGACTCTTGAAACTGACCATGTTTACACCCATTCACACCCCCTTTAAGTTTTGCATCCATTTGGGGTGAATAAGAGGGGTGAGATTCATTGGGCTGTAAGGTTTACATGCTCATCTTTACTAAACATGATCCATATGTACTCACAACCACTTTTGCCCAAAATGCACTACATTTATCCCTTAACTGTCACCCAACTTGATAGCTTAAGACACCAAGCTACACAAATTGTCTCAATGAGTCTAACCCGCGTTTGAGCTATTTACTTATGAAAGCATCATTCTACTCATACAAATTGCAAAAAGAACTTTTGCTGACCCACCCAACTATTCTACTACTTTCACTAAGGCATATGTGAAACTACTTCATAGATTACCCAAGTATGGATTTGCTTGCACTCAAACCGAATCCAAAATAAAACAGTAGAAAAAATAACTAAGCGTGTTTTTATTGTTCAGTATATTTTTGGCCAAATTTGGTATAAGCATAATCATGTTTGTATTTGAAATGCTATGAAATAGTCTGGGCGTATGGGTGACCCCCAAGATACCTTGCGTTCATGTTTATATTAGAACTTGCAATCTATATACACCGAAACTATAGAAAATAAACTAATGGGGGATGTGATGAGATCAAGGTCCTTAAAGGAATATTAGCTCCCACGATAAATACTAATTGGTAAGGACTTACATCTTCCCAGGATTCGACCTCAAAGGTTAGAACATATGCATTATTATAAGGATTAAAGTGTGTGTAATCAGATTTCACATATAAATATGAAACAAATACAAATCACCAAAAGATAAATTTAATTACCTCAAAATGATAATATGATACATTTTCATTAGTGGGTCAGATGCAAATACATAAAAGATAAGGAATTACATGTGTTTGAGTATTCGGACTAATGGAGAAGGCAATTCATAACTTATAGCAGAACTTCTTAAACTAAACGTCATCGACTTCTTGATGCTTTAATATCCATCCTAGAACATAACCAGTTGTGTATAGGTACCTTTTTTATGGCGACATATCTTCACAAGTAGGCCAGATGCTTTCATGGTTGAGGTACAACATTGGACAGAGATGCCACAAACATTAGAAAAGCATTGGGCTTGCGAGAAACTTAGGTTGGTAACTCAAATGTAATTGTGTACTCAGGGATAGGAAATACTAAATGATTTTTTATGCAGGCAATATTCAGTTTTAGTTATTGAATTAGGTCATTCATTATATGTTTAAGTCAAGTACAACTTAAACAGAAGCTCTAATTTAGTCTTTTTTTTGTATGCAGGTTTGGAAAGACGTAAATGGTGTATTGACATGTGACCCTAACATATAACCAGGCACTGAACCTGTGACATATTTAACTTATGATGAAGCTGTTGAACTTGCATATTTTGGTGCTCAGGTATTTACTTTTGACCCTTTTGATCAATTCCATCCACTTTTCCTCTTTTCATCTATTGAGTATCACTCCAACCTGGGTAGATTAAACTATGTACAGTATAAGCTAATTCTACTTAAGTTACTGTATGGCGTTATTTTTTTTATGTATGTCCACTTAGAAATCATAAAATAATATTATGAAGCTAACCCGCCCATCGCGCGGGTTATTATGAAGCTAACCCGCCCATAGGGCGGGTTATGAAGCTAGTATGTGTATATATATGATCTTTGTTGATTATTAGATACTTTTATTATTTATATCTAGTTAGAGTATGATTATTATATAATTGTTTCTTAGCTTTTGAATTTATATTTAAGATATTTTATTTCAAGTTTACAAAAGCAAAAAAAATATACTTATAATGCTAAACCTTACAATCTAATCCATTCATATGTTTATTTTATATATGTTTATATAAAATGAACAATTTTATCTAATTAAGATAGACTTTTTATCTACATCTTATTAGTTAGGTGTGATATTCAGATTGAGACTCAAACATCTTAATGAAACAAAATTTTAGTTGTAGTATGTGAATTACATAAATGGATCCATTAAGAAAAAAAAATAAAAGTAAGAAGAATGAGAAATGTTTTCAGCCACGCATTTCAAATGAAGAAGAAGAATTTTATAGAAGATGCATCTGTTCTTGTAGGTGCATCTGAAATATGTTTTCAGAAACTTATTTCGTATATAAGATTAGGTTCTTTTACCAGCATAAATTTATTGATTCTCAATATGATTTAAGAAAAAAAAAACTTATAATCTAGAATAACTAACTTGATTATTACTTTGTTTATGCAGTTGAATTATCAATTCTACCATGGTTTCAATTTCTTTTTTTCAAGTTTTTACTATGTAAGTTGGATTCGTATTTCTTTATTGTTTATGATGTTTTTTTAGAATTGAGAATCGAGAATAGGTTAATATTGTATTTATTTTTATTGAATGATTGGTGCAAGTGAAGAAAGGCCAAAACCTAAATGAGAAAAAATGTGACAATTTAGTATCTATTTAATGGGTAAATCATTTACATCTTAGATTGGCACGGGTCGGATTAGGTTTTATTAATGGTATTGATTTTTGGTTGTAAGAGATGTGATGATTTTAGGTTTCTGGAATTATGCTGATAGGATTAATCTTATTAATGTGTTTGATTTTGTAGACTCGAGAATCTTATTTGCTGTTATTTGACTTCAAAGGTAAATGTGACCCACGTAATAACTAGAAGAGCTTATATGCAAGAAAGGTATGTTCTTTAAACAAGGCATGATTTGGATGTTTCCTTTGAGTGATATTTATTGTGCTAATGCATCATATACATTGTGCACTTTTATCCATTTGTGATGATATGAAGTACGAGTAAGTGTTTGTCACATTTAACTAGGTTTGGCGTGGAAAGGATTGTACTAATGTAAGTATCAAGGTAAACCAAGCAAATGGTCAAAACTTGCAAATGAGGGAAAATGTTGACTGTTGTTTTCAATCTTCAAACAAAAATCAAGAATAATCTTTCTTTTTTTTTAATTGTTTTCTGCATTGGTCTTTCAAGGTGAGTTTGAACTTGCAGCCACTGTTTGCCCAATTGCAATTAAGCACTACAAGATATTTGCAACCACCATGAACGAAGCAAGACACAAGATCAACATCACAATAACGGCACGATTATTCCGGTTTTATTGAGATAATGATTCGGTATTTCATAATTCAAAAAGTAAGTATTTTCATCTTTATTTGTGATAAGAACATTTAAATTACCTATAATTTGTAAATTAAAATGTGAATGGATCATATTAATTGATTTCCAAACACAATTGTAACAAAAAACCTAATTGTGTATTGTTTTTGAATCTGTGATGAATTTGATCCGTAACAAATTGAATTTATTGTTTTTGAAAGAATTAATTTATGTTACTCATTGATCGATTTTTTTTTTTTTTTTTTTCATTTTACAGATTAGGTGTTAAAACTTCTATAAATCCATCAATTTAACCAACTCAAAAGGTATGTACATTTCTCTTTTAATGTGTATTTGAAAAGTTCTTGTGTATGTGCATAAGATGTTTGATAAATGTCTAATTGAAATTATTAAAATTTATCATATTTTCTTTTGGATTGTCACTCTTTAAGTGGTACCGGTAATATAATAAGATGTATCCTGCACTTAGATGCCCTTTTTTTTAGATGTTTTTTATTTTGATATTTGCTAAAGTAGGATTGTGTCAAATGCGAGTTGTTTGGCTTTGTTAACTGATTTGTGAAACGTATAAATGTAAGTTTTGGAAGTTTTCGATGTTAACAGATCATGCCAAATGCATTAGGTGTGGAGGGATTTCTGGGCACAAAGTTTTTATATATACTCATCGGTGTTTGCAGGCATGGATCACTTTTTGGGCACTATAAGGGCTTGTGATGTTGAAAATATTGGAGGAAGAACCTGATGTGAAACAACAAATGGAAAATCACTTTGGTCTTAATAGCATAAATGTGTAAGTACCTACAACAAATGTTTATCTATGGGTGCTTTTGGATTATTGCTTAGATGTCAATGCCAGGGTTTTCGCCGATTAATCTTTTATCTATAAAGAAAAGACGTTGAGTTGATGCTAGATATGGTTGAAACTGTTAAGGTTGGTTGCCTAATATGGCTGGTGGTGACTAGCAACTCTCACCGAGTTTCTTTTTATCTAATTTTTTAGTTTTAGTGAACATATTTAGAAACTATATTTTGTTATCTGATATAAGTTCTAAGTATATTTATTTGCATGAATGAATGTATACAACATAACAAACATAATATAATAAAGATGAAAGAGTGCGACTACAAAAAAGACTTCTACTTATAGATATCTTTAGAAAATTAAGTCTAAAATAAACATACTAGATGCATTTTATGATAACAAATTAGGGTAACAGTAATACCATAATATAGTTGGATTTTGGATTAGTCTTTATGGTTTTGGATGGGATTCTTTACCTGAAACTTAGTATAGATAGGAGTGGCTATGCTATTTCAGTTAATACTATAGAGAATCCAACTTTGTGATTATGTATATGACTATATGTATAATGTATTTAGCCAATTCGAAATTGTTAAAATAATCCATCACTTATTTCTAATTGTAATTTTTTGTTCATCACCATTACTAATATCTTTGTAATGTCACACTTTAGCTGCATAATAACTTATTCTAACTTAGGAAAAAAGGCTATTGATTATTCTAAAATAGTTTGGGTGAGCTTATTTTAAAAGAATTATATCTTTTTTGGAAGGAACTAAGCTAAAAGCTTTAATCTATTGTATTTGGGATTTTTAGAATTTATAAGCTTACTTCATAAAAGGGTGTTTAGATAGGCTTATTTAAGGTTATTAATGGTGCTTTTTTCAGAATGCTTAATCCTATAAGCTTCTTTTTCTAACATGAGTTTGTTCAATGTCGAAGTCTATGTTTTTTGTTTATTTAGTGTCCCACCAACTGTTATAGTACAATTTGTTAGTCAATACTACTGATCCTAGCTGTCATTTTGATGGGGGTTCATCAATCACAAATTTAAAGCTCTTGATGAAGTCATGTCTTTTACTAATAAAAATCCCAAACACTCCCCGTAATCACATCCAAGCTTTTTCTAATTTTCTTATGTGAGTTACTAATAACGTAATCTTGTGATTATGTTTCATTTCATGACATGTTTCTTTATTCATCTTTTTCAGGGCAAGGCACAAGGGGCAGTACATGCTTAATGCTTTTTTTCTTATCTATTGGTTTCAGATATCTCTTGCAAGAATTAAAGCTTTGAAGTAAGCGTCTTATGTCTCTACATATCACAAATCTTCTATACACAAGACTACACCGCTGGTCACTTTTGTATTTTGTTTCTCTTTGTTTAGAGTAAAATATCCTTCGATTATAAACAGGTACCAGCTACACGAGAACCATAAAACACACTAGAAGAATTTGATACAGGGGATTTCTATGAAGATCCTGAAGAAATTCTAATGATCAATCTCAACATCGAAGCATTTACTCTGAACCTACCGACTTACATGGAAAATAATATGGAACTTGCAGAAGGTGACATGTCAAAGGCCTTAGTTGCCTTAACATCAGATTCTGCCTCAATCCCTACATTTAAGCTTAAAAATGTGAGTACTTGCTTATTCTAATCTATTTTTGTTACAATGTTCTCAAATATAGAAAACATATATAGAATAAGAAAAAAAGCAGCCAATAAACTTAATGATTAACTATATAATATTCAATATAATGTTGATACATAATTGGTATAATTCTTTTAATCTATATATTCTAATATACAGCAGTTGAAAAAGACGTTAAATGTCCTTTGAAAAAGTGAATGCTGAATTTTTAGAGTGTCTAGATTGGTCATTTTACACACTAATTTTAAGTAAACCATTAATTAAGGAAATTGTATTATTAGTCAAACCTTGTGAGGTAAGCCGCCTAATTTTCAGGCTTTTCAAAACTCTTCTTCATCATCCTCTAAAACTTCTTCTATACGATTCATTGATAGCTTCAAACCACAAACTGTTTAAATCCAACAATTATTATTGATTTCGATTGACATATTCAAACAATCGGTTACATTCAATCAAATTAATTGTTCATACAAATCATCTCCAAAAATAAGCATATATTTTACTCCTTCTTTATCATCAACCCTAATTGATTCAAAAACCCCTTATACACAAAATCTCGGAATTCATCCGATTCATTGGTACGTTTGCAATTATTTTAAACTGTTCTTGATTTTGCAGGGAAAAGATAGCAGCGCATGATGATTCTAGCACACTGACATTGTTTTTTGAAGGTATATGTTTTCAGAAACTTATTTCGTATATAAGATTAGGTTCTTTTACCAGCATAAATTTATTGATTCTCAATATGATTTAAGAAAAAAATCTTATAACCTAGAATAACTAACTTGAGTATTACTTTGTTTATGCAGTTGATGCCTTATGGAATAGCATAAAGTAAGAATTTTTCTTCGAATTTTTTTTTTAATTATTATTATTATTATTATTATTTATTTCAATATCCTTTTCATAAGTTATTGCCTAAAATGTGATTTCATTTTGCAGACAATCCTTCACAATTCACCTATTGCAGCTATAATGTGTCAATGGGCTGTGGTGTGTGATGTTTGGTACCTTGAGCCCCAAAAGATAAAGCCTGGAGAAACAACCATTGAGTTTGCAGAGAGGTTTGATAGCTTAATTTTGTCTTTCATTTGTTCTACATCGAAAGAATTTACTTCAGAGTGTTTAAAGTCATTTTAATTTTTGTATACAAAAATTACGTTAGTCATAAAAAATTTGTATTTGGAAGTTTTTAGTAATAGTTTAAAGTTTGTTTAGGTGTATGTTTCTCTATTTTACTACGATTTTGTAAATCGGTCATTGTGTGTAAACTGAAGTAGAGGTTATTTATTTAAAGGGTTCATAGTTTCATATTGTGTGATTTTACTACATTGATGTTAGGAACACATGTTAAAGGTATCTTTTGGATTACTGTCACATTCAGGTTGAAATCATTAGCGACCTAGCAGAAGACATGACTATTACATTATACAGGTTTCATAGTTTCATATTGTGTGATTTTACTATATTGATGTTAGGAACACAAGTTAAAGGTATCTTTTGGATTACTGTCATATTCAGGTTGAAATCATTAGTGACCTAGCAGAAGACATGACTATTACAGTATACAGGTGTGGTCCGTTAGTTGACTTGTGTCGTGGACCCCATATACCAAACACTACACTTAGTCAGGACAACGAAAGCTCTAAGTCTTATCTCCAAGTTCAAGCAAATGAAAAAAATGCTAAACAATTAGAGGCGGAGAATAAGGTCGAAAGGGAAGCCTCAAATGAAAAGGTGAAACTAACTCATATCAACTCACAACATATACGTGTGTATGTATTATTTCCAGGTCATTACCCATATAATATTTTAACTAATAGGCTAAACCAAACAACCCCCATTGCCTAGATAATAGGCTAAACCAAACAGCCCCCATCGCCCATGTATTCAAGCTCATGTGGTTTTCCATTTAATCCCCTGAATTCACGTGTCAATAAATTGGGAAGAATTTGAATTAAGTTGTTCCCTATAAGTGACTTACCGTGAAACCTGATGAAATGGAAAGCCATTCTCTGTCTTTGAAACCGAAAAAGTTATCGGTCTTTCAAACTGTTAATTTGTTGTATACGAGATTGTTTGTACTACAATCGAGACTTGATGAATTTGAATTAAGTTGTTGCTATAAGTGACTTACGGCGTGATTTTGATTTTTAGAAAGATTGCTAAAATAGAATGATTTTAGTCACTTGACAAGGTATAAGAGAAATATATATTTGAAGGTTGTGATGGATAAATGTTTTTTGGATATTCCGAGAGTATATGTTACATTTTACATCATTTAACTGTAAGCACAATACATAATGTTCGACCATGTAGCAAACATGTCAAGAGTATGTTACAATTTTTTATAAAATGCCATCAAATGTTATTTGTGTTTGTTGTTACATATTTTATTTATTTTGTTGTTACCTTATTTTTTCTCTTTCTCTACGAGAAATGTTTTCAAACTTAATTAGCAAAAAACATTAGATGACCTTTATATTGTTTATAGATTTATTTTTATTTTTATGTAGCATAAATATTTTCTATTCATACGTCTAACTAACGTATCATCTATTCACATAATATCAAAAATCGTTCTCTTCTATAAAAGTATTTCTTTCCATAACATATTAAAAACTACTATTCTACGGTTCTCCATTTAATCCCGTGAATTTCA
This sequence comes from Artemisia tridentata subsp. tridentata, assembly GCA_021014915.2. Lineage (NCBI taxonomy): Eukaryota > Viridiplantae > Streptophyta > Magnoliopsida > Asterales > Asteraceae > Artemisia > Artemisia tridentata. The sequence continues at coordinate 395,315,410 of CP139505.1, forward strand.
CGGGTTAATAACCTAGTAGTTTATATATGTGTGTGCGTGCAGCTATATGATCTTATAGACTATTACAACTTCTCTACTTCAAGAGACTAGACAGGATGGGTGAAGAGTTTTAAGGCGATTGGAAGCATTGGTGAAGGTTTGGAGCCGATACTATACAAGTCAGCACCGATGGTGGCATTGTTCTTTGCTCGAGGCCCGTATTTAAAAGATAACTGAGATATTTTAGCACCCGGTTCTCTTTGATCCGATCTTTTTGGTCTCTTTAATACAATGTATATTTTTTGTTTTATTTATAAACAAATCATTTGTATTTAATCTTTTAATTTTTTAAATATTTTGCCATTAACCTTTATTGCAGTTGATTCGTTGATTTCATAACTTTATAATATAGAGTTTGGTAACTTTAATCACAACCCCATGAGTTGTGGATAAGCATCATCATTTATGTGAAATTAGCATTTAATGGACTAATTATTTCCGTTTTTATACATATTTAATGATGATAATCATAAAAATTGTTGTTAAGCATGGAATGTTTGGTATTAATTAATTATTGATTTTTCATTTATGGTAACTTTAATCACAACCCCATGAGTTGTGGTTAACAAAACCAAAAAAGTAAAAAAAGAAATAAATATCAAATGAAACAATCTCAACCATTCATTTCTTGATCAAAACAATAAAATAATTTTTCACCCTCATTTTTAAAAACTAAATATCTTACAAACCGTTGAGCGTTAAACGAAACTAATCATATCATCGCGACAAACATAAAATTACCTTTTAATTTGATATCCCACATCAGATACTTTCGATGGATTTTTTTTTGACTTTTTTGTGGGTTAAGGATTTACGGTTAGTGTTTAGGTTTTTAGGGGTTATGGTTTAGGGTTTAGGTTTAGCGTTTAGGTTTTAGGTTTCTTAGGGTTTAGCGGTTAGGGTTTTTAATGGTGTGTTTGCTGCACACTCCTGTTTCACACCATTAAACCCTAAGAAACCTAAAACCCAAGTGATGATGATATAGTTATAAAGAAGACTGCACCAAACACACCATTAAAATATTTGTTGGTGTTAATTTATATGGTGTTTCAATCTAAAAAATATTATAAAAGCCAAGATTCATAAGTTAGGGTTTCTTACTATAACCCTTTAATAACAATTAAAGGATATACAAACACAAATAAAAAAACTTATAATACTTGAGTAGATCTCAATCGGTTGGATGAAGTAACAAAGCAAATATTTTTTGAAACCAACTTGTGAAGACAAATAATTAATCTGACATAAGAAGGCGTGAGATTTTCATTTTACATGTCCCGAGGTGTTTGACAAGAAAGAAAGTTATGGGAATGTATATGAGTATTTTCAAAGTTATTTTAGGATAAAAAATAATGACAGGTCTATAAATATCAAAAGTATTTTAACTGTTTTAACAAAATATTAGAAGTGTTCATTGGGCGATTCGGTTCGGTTAGTTGGAAGATTTAACATTTAAACTATTCATCGTGGGGCGGGTAATTTATTTTACTACACGAAACCGAACCGCACTAATGCGGGTACCCGCGGTTCGATTCACGGTTAACTATTTTATACGTTTAAATGAGTTTAACCGTATGAATAATAACATGATCTAAAAGTCAAAATGTAATTTTAGTATATTAAATAATATTAAATAGATTATAGTCATATTAAAGTTATTCCGTCACAATAATTATGCCCAAATAAACATATATAACACCTTAACAAGAAACATTTGTTTGACATTTATATCTTACATTTACATTAAATATTTAGCATTAATAATTTCTATTCATACATCTAACATGTAATTTTTTATATAATATTACAAATCGATCTCTTATATAAACATTGTCAACGGTTTTTTTAGGCCCCGTGAATTTCACGGGTCAATAAACTAGTTTTAAACATATATTACAGTTTTTTTATGGAGTTGTAGAATATATATATATATATATATATATATATATATATATATATATTATATATATATAATTTATATATATATATTATGTATGTATGTATATATATATGTATGTATGATAATACATATATATATATACATATATATATATATATATATATATATATATATTAATATATATATGTATGTATGTATGTATGTATTATATATATATGTATGTATACATATATATATATAATAATACATACATACATATATATATATATATATATATACATATATATATATATATATATAATATATATATATATATATATACATTATTATTATGTATGTACATAATATATATATATATATACATACATAATATATATATATACATATATATGTATTAATATATAATAATACATACTATATATATATATATATATATATATATATATATATATATATATATATATAATACATACATATATATATATATATATATATATATATATATATATATATATATTATATATATATGTATATATATATATATATATATATATATATTATATATATATATATATATAGTGTAACTTTATTTTCAGAACCCTGTTAAGTGCGGGAACTGCGAGAACTCCTTTCTAGCCATTGGATTAGTTGATCAATGGTTAAAAATGATTGTGGCACTCTTGTAATTAAATAAAAAAAGTGAAAAATCTGAGAATGAGTAAAAGGTTATTATAGTCTTTTCAAAAACAATTTTAATGGAATCATTTTAAACTTTTATCACCGTGAATGTAGGATCTAACCTATTCAATATCTCTCTCTAAAATTCTAAACCGTCTACCTCAACTCATATCATTTCAAAAAAATAAAACTGACAAAATATCATCTATCATCACCACCCACAGTTTATTCCCTAGGTACAAATCCTAACCCAAATTAGATCCGATCAAATCCACCACCAATGGTGGCGACATCAGCATTTCGTCTTCTCCCCGACCTCCAATCCCACTCCTCCCACAAAACCTGCGTCGACTGCTCTAAAAAAACATTAACCCTAATTAGATCCGATCAGATCCACCACCAATGGCGGCGGCATCAGCAGCCCTTCGTCTCCGACTTATCTTGAAGAGTAAAGTGATATTCAAGCATTTTTCTTAACATTGTATATTGTAGTTTTATAGTATGACTATATGTGAGTAAAGTGATTCTCGAAGAAGAGGATAGATATGAGAATACTAAAGGTTAAGAAAAGTAGTTGTAGGCGGCAAGAAAGGAAAAAAAAAGTGTCTGGGGCTGCGTTGGTGAGAATGAGACGTGTAACTTGGGGTGTGTAATTTTGTTGGCCCAAAAAAAAACATGGCGGTGTGGTATGTTTACAGAGGAACAATATTTTATTAACAAATATTTTATTAAACTTTGGAACCTGGGCCAGTGTGCTATGCATTATAAAGAGAATATATGATCTTTTAACTTTTTGCTAAAATGAATGGATTATGACATAATTTGGATCGATGTTTCTAAATTTTATCTTTGAATGTATGCATAGTTTGTGATGTAATATTATAATTTCTAACTGGTTGAATGTAGTTATTATTACTGTACTTATAAAGTCTCGTGATTGTGTTGAAGGCATACACTTTCTTTTTTTTGACATTAGAAAACATACATGTTTTTTATGAACATTTATGTTTAGGCAGTATGTTAAGGTGTTTGTTAAAAAACATACATGTTTTCTATGAAAATGCATGTTTATCTATTAGCTTTATTAAGGTGTATGGAAAAAATATAAATGTTTTATATGAACATGCATCTTTAGCCATTATGTTTATCAAGGTGTATGGTAAAAAAACATACATGTTTTCTATGAACATGCATGTTTATCTCTTAGCTTTATTAATGTGTATGGTAAAAAATACATGTTTTCTATGAACATGCATCTTTAGCCATTATATTTATGAAGCTGTATGGTAAAAAAACATACATGTTTTCTATGAACATGCATGTTTATCTTTTAGCTTTATTAAGGTGTATGGTAAAAATATACATGTTTTCTATGAACATGCATGTGTTATCTTAGTTGTGATTAAATTTCGTTTTCTAATTGTTTGTGGTTTAATTATTTTTTTGTATTATTCTTTCAGATTATTGAAGATGATGATCATTGAGGACCTAGAAGTTGATGAACATATTTATACATGAAGATAATTTGCAATTTATAAAAAGATGTGATTATTTCATGTGTGTTTTGCTGTATTTGTAATTAAATGAAATGTAACATATAAATTTATGAATCTTGTTTTTTATTTTATAAATGTTTATTTGATTCGTGTATCAAACTTTCAAAAATAATAATGGTTAGACAAAATATAAAGAGGTTTATAAAAAAAAATATAAACAATTACATTCTAGAAACATATTTAAAAAACATACATGCACCTCATCTTTTATAAGAAAAAACATATGTGCACCTGTAATATCTGGAACCATGCTAGCCTAAAAAAAAAAAAAAAAAAAAAAAAAAAATCCAAAATTTTGGAATATTTAAAAATCCGGATTTATAAAAAAAATTCAAATAGAATATAAAAATTGTATTTTACTATAATACCCTTTTGAATTAATAATAATTTTTAATATTTAAAATTTTTTTATTGGTTTAGAAGAGTTCTCGCAGTTCCCGCACTTAAGAGGGTTCTGAAAATAAAGCCCCTATATATATATATATATATATATATATATATATATATATATATATATATATATATATATATATATATATATATATATATATATATATATATATATATATATATATATATGATCTTTGTTGATTATTAGATACTTTTATTATTTATATGTAGTTAGAGTATGATTATTATATAATTGTTTCTTAGCTTTTGAATCAAGTTTACAAAAGCAAAAAAATATACTTATAATGCTAAACCTTACAATTTAATCCATTCATATGTTAATTTTATATATGTTTATATAAAATGAACAGTTTTATTTAATTAAGATGGACTTTTTATCCACATCTTATTACTCAGGTATGATATTCAGATTCAGACTCAAACATCTTAATGAAACAAAATTTTAGTTGTAGTATGTGAATTACAAGAATGGATCCAATAAAAAGAAAAATAAAAATAAGAAGAATGAGAAATGTTTTCAGCCACACATTTCAAATGAAGAAGAAGATTTTTATAGGAGATGCATCTGTTCTTGTAGGTGCATCTAAAATGTGTTGTTATTGTAATTCTTCAGCGTTCTCATTTTACTTTTATTTCTTATTTGATTTTTACTCTGGGAACTGCAATCTATCCAATAACATGTTACAAACTTTTAATATGTCTTTTTGTTACGAAAAAATATTAACACGTATTGTATTAGTTTTGTGATAGTGATGGAGAGAGACATTTGCCTTAGGGGGCGTTTGGTTGGGGAATATTGGGGGCATTTGCATTTTAATTCCCTTCAAATATCTTGTTTGGTAACTCAAATGAAGAAATTTACAATTTCACGAATTGCCAAAATGTAGAGAATTAGAATGCCTCCAAAAAGTGAGGAATTTTAATTACTTGGAAAAAAATTTTATAAACTTTTTTCTTATTGTTTTTTCATAAACTTTTAAATAGAATATTTATGAAATTTTTTTATAAACTTTTTTTAATTTTAAATTTTTTTAAACTTTTTTTCTAACCTTTTTTTTATAAATTTTTAATAAACTTTTTTTTTTTTTTTTTATAAATTTTTTATAAACTTTTTTTATAAATTTTTTATAAACTTTTTTTATAATTTTTTTTATAAACTTTTAAATAGAATATTTATGAAATTTATATTAAAAAAATAAAAAAAATATATTTATAAATTTCTGTCAACCAAACATGCGAAGGTATTTTAAATTCCGAAATTTTAAATTCTCAAAAATTTAAATTTTAAAGAATTTAAAATTCCAGAATTTCAAATTCACCAACCAAACACCCCCTTTGGGTATGCACTTTAATTTTTTTTTCTTTTCAAAATCCGTTAGTCGGTGTTATTTAAGTAAAGGGTGTGCATTAATTTTAAGGGTTATGTTATATGAGTGAGGATCAAATGAGAAATAAAAATAAAATGAGAAGAATGAGAAGTAACCACAACCGCACATTTCAGATGCACCTACAATGAAAGATGCAACTCCCATGAATTTCTCACGTATCATTTAAAATGTGTGGCTACGAACCTTTCTCATTCTTCTTATTTTATTTTGTCTTCTCACTAGATCTCTTCCCTATGTTATATACGGAGTATATCTTTTGGTCCATAAAAAAGTACAAAAATATGTTTTTTCTTTTCCAAGTTTACTGTACAACACAGTTTTTTTTATTAGTTTCTGCTCCGTACTTTTTGCCAGTTTAATACTTTTGACTTGTTAAACTTTATATTTTTTTTATTCCGCATTTTCCGTTTCACAGTTTTATAATATGAAAAGAATTATATAAAAAAAAAAAAAAAAAAAACATTGGGGGTACAAACCGTAAAACGGGGGTCCTTGTAACCTACGCCTAATTTTAAACACGTTGTTCATCAGTTTGGAAAATGATACATATATACTCCCTCCGTCTAAAAATTATAGTCCATATTTCTTTTTGGGATGTCTCAAAATAATTATCCATTTTCCATTTTTAGTACTCTATCCGTCTCAAAATTATAGTCCATATTTTCTTTTTGGATGTCTCAAAATAATTGTTCACTTTCCTTTTTAAGTAAAAACTAGAGAATATATTCGGGGAATATATTCACTTTAATTGGTTGAGATTTATAGTGGTCACATTTTTATTAAACTTTGTGATTTCTCTCTCATGATAATAATTTTGAAACAGAAGGAGTAATAAAAAAGGAATTTTATGAGAGAATATTCTATTTGTGTGGGACACCATTTTTATTAAAATCCCACACGGGACAATAATTTTGGGACGGAGGGAGTAGCATTTTGGCACGCTAGAGTATGAGAAAAAAACTTCTGCTTAAAATATAAGTTGGCTCATGACTTATTTCGTTTTTAGCTTATGTTTCATAAGCTCACAAAAAAGTGGCTTATTCTGAAACTTATCCACATAAGCCGAAAAGTTTCAAATAAGCCGCAAAAAGTACACCAAGGCTATAAGAGCGGAGGGTGCAGCTCGTCTTCAGGCTCGTTGTGGCTGACATGGAGCTCGCCGAGCTTCGCCGCTGCACCAAGGAGCTTCGCCGAGCTTCGTTTTCGTTCCCTTGCTCGTCTGCACGACGGGCTAAATGTTCTAACAAAATGTTTTTTTTCTTCGCTTTCTTGCTCTTTTTTTTTTTTTTTTTTTTTTTTTTTTTTTTTTTTTTTGTTTTTTTGTTTTTTTTTTTGTTTTCAATTGTGTGTGTGTAATTGACTGTGTGTACGCTGCTGATGATGAAGAAGAAGGCCAATGATGTATTTTTTTTAGTTTAATTTTGCTAAAAATTTGGGCTTTGATTTTGGGCCAAGGATGCATTTTCTTTTTCTTTATTACTAGTTATAATACCCGTGCACGCACGAGGTTTTTTCTATTTTTTTTCTTAAATGCTTTTACATACTGAGTTAAAAATAGGAGATTTATTGTTTTTTATATAATAATTTTGGAGCAAACACTGCAAGAGTAGTCTCCTTAGCCAAATGAGACCGCATATGATTCCGAGCATCCTCATAAGTATGCATATCCCTGGTCCCAACAATTATGATCCAAAATATCATCCTCAACCAGAACATAAACCACACCATTTCCTCGGGTCTTTCCCAACAATTATGATCTGATATAACATCCTCAACCAAAACATAAACCACACCATTTGTGTACAATCTTAAAAGTTGATTGTGTAAAAAGATACAATACTTTGTACATTTAATAAATAATGGCTAAGAATACGGTATTTCTTTGAGTTTTTTATAACACCAAACTTAAATGAGTACATCACCATCTCTATCCTTCTTACCATGCCTACCCATTCTCAACACGTCCCTTGTTGTAAGTTTTTATGATCGGTAGACACCTAAATAGAAGATTGTTTGCATTGATCCTGATTTTGTTAATTTGGCTATGAGATGGTCTTGATTGACTTGCCTATTGGTATACTTTGCAAGAAAAACCTTCGAATGATCGTAAAATCCACACTATCATAACCTTGATGGTAAAATTTCCTGTATTAAAGGATAGAAAAGCAAATGCAATGATAGAAATAAGGAAACATCATAATTAATGTAAAAAAAAAAGTATAACATCTCAATATTATTCACCCTAACTATAAATAAGCAAGCATGTGATAGAATTTATAAACTACATAAAATTTCTGTATGCAAGGATACTAAGATAATTTGCCATCCAACAAAACAAAGAATCACTTAAATGTCATTAGGTGATAATATGTAAATGGTTTGAGCTAAATAGTGACAAATGTTAAAACATTAGAGTATTAAATGTTATATACGGAAAGAAGGAATCCAATTGACAGTTACATGTGCAAGCATGTGGTCAAAAGAAATAGAAGGCATAACTAAGTTTAGCTAATAAAATTGGTGATTTTGACTCTTATACATGACAATGTGTTTATTTAGGTTGTATATAATATGGTATAACATATAAAACTTAAAACATTGCCAATGAATGAAGTGCGACGGACATGTAGACCCAACCTGGCCTTTTTGACCCATATTAGGTTAGTTTATCTAGTTTAGAGGATAGACAATGTATGTGTTCTTGTTTATATCAAAAGTTAAGTCAATATAAAAGATTCGAGTTACCTCATATATCGGAAGTAGTGATCTATCTAAGCCTGGCCCAAGCTTGTGACACTCAACATTCACCTCATAAAGAGATAAGTAGGCTTTGACTCCACCCATGACTTGCTAAGTCTCGACGGCATCTCTTTTGATCATATATATCTTGATTTAACACTATCTGAAGAAGAAACATTAGTTGTTGCTGCTGAATCTGCGGGGTTCAGTTCATGAGTCGATCTCTACAGGTACGGAAGCTATTAAGGTGCAAAAAATTAGACATGCAATTGGTCAAAACTAACAATAACGATGGTACCATAATAAGTATTACAAACAAACATAGTATACATATAAGTCCAAATTTAAACATGATATAATATGATGACTTCCAACATGAAGAGTTCTTCCATTTTAACATGTACTATAAAATAACTATCAATACCTGAATTAAAATTACCACATTAGTTGGTCTGACATCCTAGATAGCATTAATCATGTCCGAGAGGCACCCTATCGTCACTGGTCTCACCATTACGGTTTATAAGGTCACGATTCAAACAATTTATATAGTTTCAAGACTTGCACCTCGGATCATTTAGAATGATCTAGCTTCTGGTTATTAATTTCAGATACTCTTGTTGAAGCAAGCCCTAAAAAATTCCATCGTTGCACAGACATTTTGTTACTGAAAAAATAAGAGCTGGATTCAACCCCGTCTCATTTTGTTACTAAAATCCTACAACTTCACACTCTTAAATCATCTTAAAATCAAAATCTCAGACAATGTACTTTCTGAGCTGGTTACCACACTTAGCTGCACCATCTGTTTATAAGGTATTATCGCGAGTTTGAGCCAAAAGATTTTTCCTTAGCTAATAATGATCATAAATGAAAAATAAGTTTTGATTATAGATGATGATATTTTCCCCCAATAGATATTCCCGGAAGTCTTCCCCTGTTTGCCAATATACACCAAGTATAATTGGTAGCTCTCTTGGCTTGTTCTGCTTTTACAGTTGTATAAGGCCAAGTGATTCCAGAACGAAAAACTGTTGTGACAGTCAAAATAATACTGACGAAGTAATGTCTTTTGCATATTTCTACTAAAAAACCCGATATCAGCAGGTACAATAAGATAATGAAACATATACTAAAAGGACTAATCTTTTATATCAAAACAAAGATACCCTAAATCTTAGTTTCCATGTTAAAAAGAAACCGTGTACCTCTCTAGGGCTTGCCCTATTTTCAGGATTACAGTCGGGGCTGATTCCAATGTCTTCTAATCCCAAGCTATCGGCAGGAAAAGCACAAACACGGATCTGTTATGCAAACAGAACTGTAGAAATGTAGATCAGTCAACTAATGTTTTCCACCTAGCATTCAAGTACTTGTTCCTACAGCCCTATACTCAAGATGTTCACATATAATAAGTATATATCTCTCATAGCTAACAAATTGCTATAATAGATTCTAATAGAAAGAAAAATGAATCAAGGTTTACCGTTCGAGCAACAAATGTTGGTGGCATGAACAACATTAAACCACCATCAACACATAGTTGATTACGGAATAAGATTGCTGACCTGGGTGGCAGATATCTGCACATGATATGATTTTTAGTTAGTATATGATGTTAAAGTAAGGACCAACAAGTTTATTGCAATATAAAAAATTACCCTAGGATGAACGAAGAAGTAATTATTGCCTATTAACTCAAGACCAAGTTCAAACAATTTCCCTTCTGAGCATCCAGGTAAATCTAATTCATATTTATAAGTACTTTTTTTTTTACCTTGAAGGTGGAATGAATTGTATAACAGATGGAACAAAGAAAATAAAAGGCTACCTGCTATTTTGTAATCTTCTGTCTCTCATCAGCCAACTCTTTCTTGCCGATAGAATTAAATAGCTTGGTGGCATCCTCAAAAAGCTTCCTCATTTCAGGGTATGAAGCCCTAGCATTGACAGCAATTGCACGAAGATGATGGAGCTCAATCAATATTTCAGAATACTTGTCTTCAGGCTACATGAAGCACAACTGTGCCATCCTAAAGTTACTCTAATGAAAGAGCTGCAAGGAGAAAAAAAAAAACATATATATCATTACAGGGCTCTCTAAAAAGAACATGAAGATTCTATGAGATCGTAACGGATCAGACCTTACGACTCTTGATCTCCACTCATATTTGCTACTTGGAACTTTCATAAGTTACGTGCAATAAATTCAACTATATAATAAAAGCAATTTATTAGATGAAATATCCATCTCGTCACTGAAAGTCATAATAAGAAAAACTGATAAATTTTGGGCTTATGAGCTTTTCAAAAGTTCAATAAGCTAAAAAGTCGCCAAATAAACTTACACAAACACCCCCTAAGTATCAGCCTATTTGGTAGTCAATGAAAGCCAACAAAGCTTTTTTTATAAGCTTCTCCAAACACCCCCACAAAGGCATATAAAATACCAATATCACAATTAGTGCAAAGCATGATAAAATTTAATTATAAGATCACCATTTAAAGCATCTTCTCATCTCATAGTTAAATTATTAAAAAGTTTTACCAACGGGCTTGTTGTTAATCTAATGTGTGCGTGTGCACGTTTCTTCGCCTTTATTTTTTTTTTACTACTATAAGTGTCACACACATGCCATAACTCTAAAGATATGCTTGATAGATTTACCTTTTTAAGATACTAAATGCAACATAATCAGTTTCGATCTTCACATTCAGTCTCTTATATTAGATAGGTAGCTATTACCAATCCCGACCATCCACAACTCTGCAACCTACAACCTTTGCGTAACCGCCAATCCTCTGGATATTCACAGAAAGCTGAACTATCATTTTGACCAAAACTATTACTATTATTAATAAACTACCAATTGTACTTAAAAAAACCCCTTACAGTAGGTGGTGTTGAACCACTTCAAGAGCATTTCAATCTTCGGCCGATTTCCTCAAGAACCTTGGTCCGAGCTTGCCCTGTTTTTGCTTCGTCCTTTATCCAAGATCTGCGCAACAATGAGTACCATTAATAAAATATGGGCAATTTTTTATGGGTCAGTAACGGTTGTCCAAGATACATATTTGATTATATTGACCTTACACAAATGCAAATTTCAACATTTTAGGACATGCCAAAGACGAATATATTATCACAGTTACACAACCAACATATTATCACATAAAACAAAATATTAAATTATCACTTAACCTCTTCACCCAACCAACAATTTCTAAGCCCAAATCGAATGTATAAACTTATAATCACCACCCCTAATTGTTTAGGCTTATTTGACACATTTAAGCTAATAAGCTCATAAGCCCACTATATAAGCTTAGCCAAACACCCCCTAAACTTAATTATCTATTTCTTTAGAAACAATCAAATCAGTTGAGGAACAATAGCAAAATCTGAAACATTAAATCATTAGAAAAATAACCATAACTCAGAATGAGTATTTACTAAAAATTAAAAACTTCAAAAAATTTCAGTGTGCCCATTTAAGACAAATAGCCGGAACCCAAAAATTGTACCGAATTATTTGATGGATTGATGTTTCCCCAGAAGATTCCTCACCAAAAGCACCAACTACTATTTACATGGTCCTAAAATAAGTACATGTTAGAATCATATGATAGATCAACGATACACATTATACATATTATATCAATGATACAGGAATTAAAGGCAAGACTAAACTATTACGAATACAAAAACTACATGTGAACGACACATCACTTCTTAACTCCTGCACATTTTTTATTTATTTGATTTGACTCAACTTTATATCATATTGCTAAATGTATTAAACCAAACAAAACACATAACTATCCGACTCACTATAAGAAATTCATCTAAAACGCAATTGTCATTCTCCATATCTTCATAAAGCAATCATCAACTATCTCGATATCAAAGGCTATAAAAGGGCTTTTTTATTAACCCAATAAGCATGGAATTGAAAAAATTAATATATAAATATTATAACATCCATCTAGCTCTATCTTTTATTAAACTACATAAATGTATTAACAAATTTATAAAGACAAACCTCAAGTTCGAATGAGCTTAAAAAAAAAAAAAAAAAAAAAAAAAAAACCCGGATATACGAACCGACTTCATATTTATCAATTAACTGAAAAATAACTAACAATGGGCAAATCGAATTAGCAGTAATTCAATTGATTAACAGTAAAAATATAGCAAATCAAATTAGAGTTTTTATTAATTCGATCCAATGTATCAGGTAAAGAAAAATAGTACCATGTTGTTGAACACACAATCGTTTGAAAAGACGGATGCAATGACTTCATGATTTGAATAGGGTTTTGTGTTATGAACGAAATTGGTGGTTTTTATGTTTGATTAGTGGAGTGTTTTTGTGTTGTTATGATTCTTTTTTAGTTTTGTATTGTTATGTGAGTCAGGAGGAAGAATTTGTGTTCCGCTTATTTTAATTTTACACTTAGCACCCAAATCTATTAAGTATTAAATCTCAAGTACTTGTGTATATTTAGTTTTTTCCAACATATAATATGTATAGACGAAATTTTAAATTTTTATGCCAAATGAGGAAATATTTATACTTTTTTAATTCAAAATTTTTTATTTATAAAATAACAAAAAATCAATCATTTCCTAATAAGGAATGATTTGATTTTTTTGAAATGAAAAAGTCTCCACTAGGGGTTTTGTTTTATTATATAAAAAATAACACTAATAACAGTTAGACTAAAAAAAATTTGGAACTTTTTTTTTTTTTTTTTAAATGTTATTTTTATTATTTAAATTTTATGTATTGTATTTTTATTTTAATTAAATGAATTTAGTTTATTTGGGTATTTGAATAAAAGAAATAAAAAAAATAATGAGTAAGTTGTGGTTTGGTATTTGGGGAAGGGGTTGTTAGTTTTGGTTTGTTGTGGTGACTTGCACCCTGCGGCAAGAGGAAAGGTTCCTCACTGCACCCCCTGCTCTAAGCCGGCAATATAACCGAAAGGTCTTGAACGAACATCCAAATGAGAGTATTACCAAAATCAGGTAGCCACCTAGAAGAAAGCATGGACATTGTCGGCGTATATGGCTGTCGGCGTATATGGCCGACTGGCCGTAACCGAACGACTAATGTCGTTCGGAAAACAAACAACTCCAGAAATAGAATAAGACTGAGAATGATACATTTCCGGCGAACACGGCCGAAGGATCGAAGCCGAACGAACCCAACAGATCAACCGGTCTAGCATATAGCTAAGCAAGGACAAACCCCGGTCACGTACGTCCGAACGACGTGATCCGAGTGAAGACCAGTGCCGAACGGATCGCATGGCCGTTCGGCCCAACGGATAGCCCCCGGTCAGAAAGTCAACCTTAATATAAGTAGCATGTGACAGAAGTGCAGGAGTTATGTCAGGTCAGAAGAAAGACCCAAATAGGGCAAAGTCCCAGTTGCCGCCCAAAAGTGTCACTATCAGATTTGGACTTATCCGATGGGGACAAAAACAGGTCTCCTATATAAAGGAGCAATTTCCACAGTGATGGTAACACACCTTTTACACACAGTAATTATCTTACTAATATATTATTACCCCACCTCTCGGTACTTACTCTCACGCCGGAGTCGGGTCCTGGGGTCACACCCGGGGCGAGACTAACGCGTCTACTTTCTTAGCAGCTGTCCGAAGGACTTGACGATCTCAAGGCCGAAGGACATTTCCGAAGCATCATCTGATCCGCAGAAAAATACTTAAACATTGGCGCCATCCGTGGGACCGGCATTCCATCTATCAAAGCTATAGAATGTCAAGTTCTGAACATCCGGAAGGTTCGGGAGGAGAGAATCACGAAACTCCGCCCATCAATCATGCCGGAAGCAAAAACACCGAGACTCCTTCGGTCACCAGGGAACAGATAGAAGAATATGTTTCGACCCTTAAGTCCATGATCCAGGAACACAACCGAGCAAGCACTGTCCAACCGGTGCGTCTGGACTTTCTTGAAACAGACGGTCCAGATAAAGCGGGAATAGCTAAGGAAAAACAAGGGATCGTTACGGGAGATAGGATACCGGATTCAGACTTGGGGAAACCTTTCAAGGAAGTCCGAAAGTCACCCTTCACTCGGCGTCTAATCGAGTTTTCCGCACCAAAACATAGGATGCCCGCACATATCAAGTTGTACGACGGGTCGACAGATCCACAGGATCATCTGAACAGGTTCACTGGAGCGGCGGGGCAAGGAGAATGGCCCATGCCCGTGTGGTGTAGAATGTTTCAACAGACGTTGGACGGGAGTGCTCGGGGCTGGTTCGATCGACTTCCTCCGAACAGTGTGGACGAGTGGGCAGATCTCCGGACTCAGTTTGAAGCGCGTTTCTCCCTACATAAAGCGTGCACCAAAGACCCCACTGAGATAACAAAGATTGTAAGGAGAGCTAATGAGACATTACCCGCCTTCAAGGAAAGATGGACCATCGAAACTGGATTCATACAGGGAGCCCCCGAAATCATGAGAATCTCCTCGTTCATGAATGGGTGCAAGTGCCCAGAGCTAGCCAAGCGGTTTTCTGACAAGGTGCCTCGTACGGTTGATGAAATGATGATCCGGGTAGATGATTACGTAAGGGCGGAAGAAGCATTCGTTAACACCGAATTGCCTCAAGGAGAGGGTCGGGATCGGTACAGAAGAGCACCCATCGGGTCCGCTAGAAGAGACGACCGAGCATACCGGAGGTATGGAAACGAAGGCAGGAGTGAAGGGCGATACGGCTACCCGAGCAGAGATCGTTATGATCAGGGAAAACATCGTGACCGACCGGCACCGTACCTACCGGCACGAAACGATTATCAGGGTCGAAACGCCCCCCGGTTGACGCTGGAGTCACTAACAAAGCCGCCGAAAGAAATCTTAGCTACAGAACACCAGCTACGATTACCTCCACCTAAGCCGATGCGAGATCCACCCAAAAAGGAAAATCAGGATAAGTATTGTGACTACCACGGGGAGAAGGGACATTTCACAAATGACTGTTACCAGTTGAAAAGGCAACTGGAGTTAGCTTTGGAATCAGGAAAATTGGATCACCTGATAAAGGATGTGAGACAAAGAGGGAGAGGTGCCCCAAAAAGAGAGGCACCGGCCAAAGACAAGGTTATCAACGTGATCGACATCGAACCAAATCGGCGAAAAGGCGAGAAAAAAGAGCATGAAGGAAAATGGATGAGGTCCTCAATCACCTTTCCATCCACACCCGTGGAGAAGAGGTCAGACGAGCCGCTTATCATAAAAGCCAGGGTGGAAGGGTATTCGGTAAAAAATGTATTCGTGGATGAAGGGGCGGCTGTGGAAATTATGTTCGAGCATTGCTTCAATAACCTAGGACTTGAAATAAAAGCGAAATTAGTGCACAAGCAGGAAGGCCTTATTGGGTTCGATGGGCGAGAAGTCAAATCGTTAGGAGAGGCGGAGCTGAACGTGTCAATCGGGGAAGGTGGATTATACAGGAATGTCGTAGTAAAGTTCACCATTGTGCGTGCCCCTTCCCCGTACAACATCATCTTCGGAAGAAGAGGACTGAAGACGTTGGGGGCCATCCCTTCAACCATGCACGCTATGATAAAATTCCCAACTTCCAAAGGGATAGCCACCTTGAAAGCTCAAAAGATAATCACCTCGGCAAAAACGGTATTCCGAGAAAACACCGGCAGAGACGGTATTGGTCGAAAGGAGAAACTGGCCAAAAAAGGGAAGCACCCAAGCGTGGGTCAACCACAGGGGCGAAAGGAAAACACGACAAGGAGGAAGATCTGGTTCGGAGCACAGAAGAAGAAGTTCACGCATCAGAAGAATGAGGAGGACGAAAAGCTGAGGCAAGCTAAGCCCGGACGAGGAAGGTTCATGCCGAATAACCAAAGCACTACCCGAGCAAGGCAGAAGATGGAAAGAGGAAAATGATGCCCCCG
Organism: Artemisia tridentata subsp. tridentata; assembly: GCA_021014915.2. Lineage (NCBI taxonomy): Eukaryota > Viridiplantae > Streptophyta > Magnoliopsida > Asterales > Asteraceae > Artemisia > Artemisia tridentata. Next base: position 395,332,071 of record CP139505.1, read on the forward strand.
AAAGCGGCACGAAATTAGTCTAAGTATTTTCTTTAATGTAAGGCCATGAGCCACTATGAACGAACTCATTATGAAGTATTGTATATTCTCCTTCGAGTTAAAAAGGAGAAAATTTTCCTACATTTTTGTTGCAAACCAAGATAAGGCATTCGCGCGACTCCGGTGAGGAGTAGCTACCCTCATCCGGCCCGCGCAGCCAAAACCAAGCCGAGGCGTATCCGCTCCTAAAGGCAACGATTATACATTAAAATCTAGTCGAGGCGTATCCGCCCTTAACGGCAATGATTACACATTAAAACCTAGCCGAGGCGTATCCGCCCCTAACGGCAAGGATCACACATTGAAATTTGGCCGAGGCATATTCGCCCTTAACGGCACTAATTCTTAAAATTGAGCCGAGGCGTATCCGCCCCTAACGGCAACAATAATTCTTTAAAACTTAGCCGAGGCGTATCCGCCCCTAACGGCAAGGATCACACATTGAAATTTGGCCGAGGCATATTCGCCCTTAACGGCACTAATTCTTAAAATTGAGCCGAGGCGTATCCGCCCCTAACGGCAACAATAATTCTTTAAAACTTAGCCGAGGCGTATCCGCCCCTAACGGCAAGGATCATACATCGAAATTCGGCCGAGGCATATTCGCCCCTAACGGCAGCAATTATGAGTTAGAATCCAGCCGAGGCGTATCCGCCCCTAACGGCAATGATTATACATTAGAATCCAACCAGGGCGTATCCGCCCCTAACGGCAATAATTGTACAGTAAAATAGAGCCGAAGCGTATTCGTCCTCAATGACGATAGTCAGTTCTTAAAATATGACCGAGGCACTTCCACCCCTAATGGCAGTAACTAATCCTCAGGGGCACGTCGAAGCGTATCCGTCCTAATGGCCATAGTTGATGCTAAAACCCTAAAAGTAAGGGCAACAGTCGATCATAAAGTTGTGAACTTAGAAGATATCTCTAACATCGAAAGAATACTCGAGGTACGCTCAGCAACATAATACGGCAAATAAGGAAGCAACCATACAACAATATCCGCAAGGTGCATGCCTAAAACACAGAATAAACACAACAAAAATCATATGCACCCTGGTCAGCAACCCTCAATCCGTACCATAAAGAGGAAGCGCACCCAAGTAAATTCGTCCTTAACGGAGAAATGGAAGTTTAAAAACAAGGAACCGGGCGCACTCGGCAGGCCATACAACAAGTAACAAGGACCACACGGCACATCTTACAGAGTATACACGAATAGACAATGAAGAAGCATGCACAAATAACAAGACCAAATACAACAAAGGTAAACAGATAGTCATCAGCAAAAGGACCAAAGATGGTCTTCCGACCAAAACAAGCTACGATCACCGGAGTTCCGATGGGACCTACCCAAATCTATTAAAATTCATTACATAACAAAATAAAAATAGCCACATGTGGCGCATCGACAAATATTGTCTCCAAATGATAAAAGGGTTGAATAAAAGCTTCAAAAGGCATCCGGAACAGCCTTGATCCATAGTCAAAATGGAGGCAATCCGGACCCACAACAAACTAACTCAGGACTCAGCAGTTCCTTCGACATTTTCTCCAGCATTTCCTTCGACATTTTCTCCAGCATTTCCTTCGACATTTTCTCCAGCATTTCCTTCGACATTTCCAGCAACATTCGCTTCGGCTACGGTAATCAAACGACCCTGAACTAGCACAGACCCTCCGGATTCACCGCTCCCACCAACAACACCAACGTTTGCGCTCTCAATTATAGCATTCTTATCACCAGACCCATCGACAGTCAACGGTTTGGTTGGACCGGAAGGAGCAGGATCCGGATGGAGCGCCAGAACTTCGGCCATCGGTCTATAACAAGCGCCACTAACCTTGCGGACATACGGGTATTCGGTGATGAAAAGTTGATCAAACAAAGCCCTGTATTTTGTCTCGGCATCCAAGTCCAAGCCCTCAAAATCAGCTAAAATCTCGGCGGCCTGCTCTGGAGTGCGATCAACAGAGATCCCACTTATAAATCCAGCGTTAGACGAAAGGTTGAAAGGAACCGCCAAGGATTGTTTATACTCATGACTGCCATGAAGGCGTCGGACCATTTCCGGAAGAAATTCTTTAATCACTTGGATGCGTTCCATGTCAGTAGTACCGGCTCGGACAACCAAATCCTTCTTCTCTTTCCTTAATTCCTGATTATCCTTCTGTACGTCGGCCAACAATTGCCTGGTTCTATTCAACTCAGCCTCCAAAGACTTAAGCACTTCTCCTTGCCCCTCTTTCTCCCTGACCAATTCGGAAACTCGCCCAGTTAAACCCTGAATAGTAACCTGACAATCTGCGTTCTCGGCTTTCAGCTTCTCCAACTCAGCCGGATTCTGTTCAGCACAATTCTCATGGACAGCTGTGAGAGTGTTGTACTGATCAAGCAAGGTCTCAAACCGAAGAAGGATATCAGACTGAGCAACGGAGCTCTTCCCAAGCAGCATCCAGGCACGATTGCAAGCATCCTCATCACATAGACTTGCCAAATACTCCTCCTCTCGGGGAGTGGACAGATGAGCCATCAGATCTCGGCAGACGGAAGAACCTGTCAAGCGGACATCCGCCGTGACAGTCCACTTGGGCACGAAAATATCCCCTGGAATAAGCTCATCGTCACCCGTCTCGTCAAGGCCCTCCACGTGCAATTTCTTCTTTCCCCGTCCATGCGAAACCACGGGGCTTCCTACTTTTAAAAGAAAAATGCGTAAATAATAATAAGATAGTAAGTAATAATATGTAACGGTCGGAACATACATGCAAGAGATGCATACAAAAGAGAAGAGAACACACAAATACCATCCTCACCAGAGACAAATTGGCTACTCGCCCCTTCTTCTCCTTCCGGTTGACCGGCGGATCTGCCCGGAGGAAAGGAACGAAGAGGAGCAGGCGCTGGGATAGGTCTGGAGGGATCCAACTCTATGATAGGAGTATCGGCATGAATCTTGCTCCTCTTTGGCTGCCGAGAGGTAACACCTTCTCCAGCCGAGCGTTTTCCCGAAATTGGAAGCCCTTTGCTGCCCCCGGCACCCTCACCTCTCGTCTTTTGGTTTGAGCGCGCAACAACCTCTTTTCTCCTTTTTGCTTCCAAGACCCTCTCATTTGGTACCTCGACGGCTAGCATCGCAATGGTTTTGTCCGGGATGTCCGCATTAGACGCAGCAGGCGCTGTCACATGCAACGGCGGAGTCTCACCTGCACGAAGAGGGTTCCCCTTACCCATAACAGCCCCCTTTCGGCGCTCAGGCTTGCGTAGATATTCTGCCATTGTTAAATCTACAAACAAACAAGTGAAAACCACATATATCACTGGGACGAAGATATGTAGCAAATAACAAAAAACAAGCGATAAAACAGAAGATAAAAGGCAGGCTATACCCTTTCCTTCGGCGTCTTTAAGCGCCGCCCGAAATCCGGAATGCTCCCAGTGAGATGTCAGCCCAAGTGCATAATGGAACCCTCGGGGAATCTGGATAAGGTCAATCACCTGCTCGGCGAGTCTGTTAGCATCGACGACGGAAAACTCTCCCGCAGGAAAAGGATCGGAAATATCTGAATAATGATGTCGCCACGGCATAGCAAAGGGAATAGCTCTTCGGTCTATCAAAAAGAACTTCTTCTTCCACCCTTTCAATCCGGTTAAAATCTCGTTAAAGCAAACTCTTTTCTCCCTTCCTCCCCTCTTCTCGAACGAGAACCACTCACCCTGCTTACTCAACTTATAAAATGCTCGGAAAAGGGGAGTCGTCGGGACAATGTGCAAACTCCTACAGTATACTTCGAATAAAGTGGCCCGATGCAAGCCCAACGGAACCATCTGGGAGATATGGACTTGCCAATGCTTGATAACGTCCAACAAAAATGATGAGAAGGGCACAGTAATGCCACCTTCGGCAAAATCCTCTAAGTACAATCCTATAGCATCGGCAGGCAATTGATCCATCGTCATATCAGCTGGGGGAGCCTTGGATGAAGATCCTCCGGAATGTGATTCTCCATTAGCAGCATGGTCATATCTGTCTCGTCCATTTTGCTACTATGCTTTCGCATATCAAATTTCGGAACAAAGCTCTCAGTTTCCGGAAGGTCATCCTCTCGGGAGGAACCGGACCGGCGGGACATCGCTTCACCAAAGGATATGAAGAGTATAGCCGAAGAACAAGTGATAACAACACAAAAATAAGGTGAAACGTACCTTTAATGCGGGCGAACGGCAAAACGAGCAAATGCGAGACGTTAGGAAAGGACAAACGAGTAATATGTCAGAAATGAGAAATAAGTTACAGCGGGTAAAATGAGTTGAATGACGCTATTTATAGACAGCAAAGAAAAGGTGCGAAACGTCGCATCACGTCAGACGCTGACGTGGCGTTCTCCTGATCTGTATAATGACACATGCTTCCACGTGTCACAACCTCAACAAGCACCGTAAAATGACGGCGCCCAAACAAATGAAAACGGTAATGACCTTTGGCGTTTTTTGAACGAATAACATGTAACCAGAACCATCGGACTTACCATGTCGGCAGGCCAAGAGGTAAATTTTTTCAAAAGTATCACACTATCGCTTTACGATACTATGATACTGGGGGGGACATGTCGGCGTATATGGCCGACTGGCCGTAACCGAACGACTAATGTCGTTCGGAAAACAAACAACTCCAGAAATAGAATAAGACTGAGAATGATACATTTCCGGCGAACACGGCCGAAGGATCGAAGCCGAACGAACCCAACAGATCAACCGGTCTAGCATATAGCTAAGCAAGGACAAACCCCGGTCACGTACGTCCGAACGACGTGATCCGAGTGAAGACCAGTGCCGAACGGATCGCATGGCCGTTCGGCCCAACGGATAGCCCCCGGTCAGAAAGTCAACCTTAATATAAGTAGCATGTGACAGAAGTGCAGGAGTTATGTCAGGTCAGAAGAAAGACCCAAATAGGGCAAAGTCCCAGTTGCCGCCCAAAAGTGTCACTATCAGATTTGGACTTATCCGATGGGGACAAAAACAGGTCTCCTATATAAAGGAGCAATTTCCACAGTGATGGTAACACACCTTTTACACACAGTAATTATCTTACTAATATATTATTACCCCACCTCTCGGTACTTACTCTCACGCCGGAGTCGGGTCCTGGGGTCACACCCGGGGCGAGACTAACGCGTCTACTTTCTTAGCAGCTGTCCGAAGGACTTGACGATCTCAAGGCCGAAGGACATTTCCGAAGCATCATCTGATCCGCAGAAAAATACTTAAACAGACATTGAATCGAAATGATGATGATTCTTATTATAAACCATCATCAATTACCAAATAATATATCACCCGAACAACAAAATGATTCCACTTATTACCGAACATCAATTCATGACATCAGGTAACTAAACACACTTACTATATGTTATTGTTAAATTAATCATATTATATTGGTTTTTAGCCTTATTTAAGTTTCTAGATACTTTATTTATATTAGAGTCAATTCTCAAAATGGTATAAAAATTTAACTTTTTTAAAAAAAGGTACAAAAGTAATGCCAATTCCCAAAAAGTCATGTACGAGTGTGCGACTCCACCAATATGTTGACACGTGTCCAGACAATAAGTACAACACCAATCATTTGCAAGTACAGTCAGATGTGCGAATGACGGCTACCATTTGACTTTTTAAACAAATGTGTGAACGACGGATGTGCGAATGTGCGAATGACGGCAATTAGCCGCAATTCGCACATTAGCCGCAATTCGCACATTAGCCGTTCGCACATTAGCCGCAATTCGCACATTAGCCGCAATTCGCACACCGTCGTTCGCACATTTGTTTAAAAAAGTCAAATGGCACGTGGGGTATAATGGTCGGGTGAAAGTACTTTATGTCTAGACACGTGTCAACATATTTGTGGATTCGCACATTCGCACATGACCTTTTTGTGAATGGGCATTATTTTTGTACTTTTTTTTTGAAAAAAGTTAAATTTTTATACCATTTTGAGAATTAGCTCATAAATATTACGCGTGTTTTAGCTTTTTCGATTTTGTTTAAACCTCTTATTTGAGAAGCTAATAAAAGAAGCGTTTATATTTTAAGTCGTTTTACATTTTATAATTAGAGATACAACTACATTACCAAATCCTTTATACTCCGTAACTGCTAACAACTACGGTTAGTCTTTGGCTCTTTGCCAAACTTGGCCGATGGTAAACTTTCTAAATTTGCTAGCTTGTTTAAAGAAGCTTGTGTTTATCAGCTTATGAGTCAAATAAGATCTTTTAGATAAGCTCCTTGATCATGGTCTATGTAAATCACTTTGATCATTTGACATGAATTAAGCTGGTTGGATGCTTAAAACAGGCTATTGTGTAATGATATGCAGTAAACTAATAAGCTTACTCAGAACACTTTCCTTTAGCAATGATACAAGGCCTTTTACACAAGACATGAGCAAGGAGCTTATGAGTTAAATAAGCTCCTTGATCATGGCTTATGTAAAATGCCTTGACCATTTGACATGAATAAGCTGTTTGGATACTTATGATAGCTTATTGTGTTATGATAGGCAGTAAGCTAATAAGCTTACCCAAACATCCCTATAAGGAATGTGACTTAGGCCGATGGGACTTTCATCAGTACTGTATATAACAATGTGAAGTTCGAGATTACAGATTAGTATGGCCTGGCTGTGGAAGTAACACTAGTTATGGTGTCATTAGTTATCTGAATGCTGGAACTTATGGACTTGTCATGAGATGTGTCTGCTCTAGATTTTCCATTCTAAAATGTGATTTGCTCAAGAGTTATGAGTGATAAAGTGCAAGTAGTTATGGTGGTTTCGAAGTGATATTTATCAAATGTGGAGGCCTGAGAAACATATGAGTTTGCTTATGTATGGTCAGGAATCATGAAAAGCCGAGTGGCACATTGTTAGATCCCACCATACATTTTGGAATACATTGGATTATATAAGTAAAAATCTTATGGAGCATAATGAAAGGAAATGAGAAGTGAATAATTTTGCTAAAATCAAATTTCCCTCTTACGAATATGCACAGTTACCTTTAACTGTGTTTGTGTTATGATTGACAATAATTTGGGACCTATGTTGATCAACTTAGAGACTGTTGGGAAAAAAAAGCTGTTTCTGTTTAATTAGAAAATTCGTTAGACACAAGCTCACCAGCAGCCCCGAGATGCTACTATGCTAGAAAATATTAATTTTTAGTCTGTTAACGATGTACAAATATCATGATATATGCAAAAGAAAAAGGTTGCAGACTTGCTGATATATTTGTTGCATAAATTCAAATCTACTTATATCTTTGACATCCTCCCTCAAATCATATAGTTAGCAAAAAACTTGTTGTATTTGCGTGTCCAGTAGTTAGCTAAGCAATGCAATCTGCATAGTGGTTTAGACTTATCGAAGGCTAGTTACTCAAGAATCACACTCCTCCCTAATGATGTGGCAATCGATTTTTAATGTTTTTGTGCACTTTGGATGACACTAGTGGTATCAAGGAAGTTGGTTGAATTTGGTGAAATAGTGACCAAATAATCTCGGAACATGTGAATATGCCTTCAACCGGATAAATTTTCTGTTCTGTATGCAGACAATTACTTAATCTATTTCGGGTGCAGAGATACTAATTTGGTAGCGAGTTATTTGTTATAAAGGGCTAGCACTTTTTTCATTATTGTTGACTCTATGGTATCCATACTTTTTAAATGCAGATGAATATATGTAAAGAAACATTAGTGTTGTTTTTTTTGTTTTGTTTTGTTTTTGTTATTTTTTTTTTTGGTTATTGAATTATATGTTAATTTTAAGATAATCCAATTCACATGAAGGAAACAAATGCAGTAAAAGTGTTTCCGAATATATGGTAATAATAGCTGGCTTTTTACTATTTAACCCTCTTTACGTTACCTGATTCACGGTTTTAATACTTAAGATTGTTTTTCTAAATTGGATGATATTAGCTTTACCTAGAGATATCCGCCGTTTCCGCGTTTTTTAATTTACTGAATGGGTATAAAAGGATAAAACCCTAAAATTTTCTCATTTCATCATTCTTTTGCAGTCGCCGCAGCCAGAACGTTTGTCGACACATCTGACATTTGTCAACAGCAACATGGACGGCTCAAAGAAGTGGTATACTCTCTTTCTCTTACACATGCACACACACACATGCTTAGCATCTAGTCTTGTTCTTTGTTGCTGCTTTTGCTTGTCACTCATTTCTTGCTTGATCGGTTTTATGATCGACATGTCTAGAGATACATTCTGTATTCAACAAAAGTGTGCTTCTTTGATTGCAGGTTTTGTCTGCCTTCTCTAGACTATATGATCATTTATTGATATATTTACTAGTGTTGTTGGTCAAAATTGTAAATTTCGTTAAGATTTAACTACTAACTTCATCTGAACAAACAGAGTAAGAAATTTCGTTAAGATTTGACTATGTAAATCCGTATCTAAAAATATAAGATCTACACAGATACATGATTTAAGATTGAATCGTACTAACTACCTAAAGAAATTTTAAGAGAGTTGATGCATTAACAGTCTCTTCAATGAGTTTGTATGAAGTAAAACGATATTTCCTTCTAACTGTTGTGCCTAAATATCCTTCATTTGATGATTACGCATGGAAAAATGAATGGAAGAGATGATGAGAGATAATTAGTGGATTCCAAACGTCAACATCTTTTGGTTAGGAGGATGAGTTAGGCACGAGTTTCAGGAGGATATAGCGTTGCTCTTGTATAATTAATGTATCATGTAGCATGAATTGCAAGAAAAATCAGTAAAAAGATATGTTGGTATGCCGTGGAAGAAATTATAGAATGGTTCTCGGCTGAATTGATTTTTCCCTTTGTGCATTTAGGAAGAGAAGTTATTTTTAAAGCAATCCTACGCCTTTGTGACTTTGCAATTAAAGAAGCTGTTCTGTTGTTCAGACCAGCCGTGTCAATGGATTCAGCTCGGATGATGATTAAATTGACCCATGGCATAACTAAAAGGATCATGATTTGACCCATTAGTTAATGGATCATGATCTCACCGATGACCCGACCATGCGATAATTTTAAGCGTGCCAAGTGCGAGTTTGGATTGGAGTCATATTTGATTCCGATTTCTCCATAGGGGAGCCTTGGGCTAATAGCATGAGATTTTTTATTTTTATTTATTTATTTTTTTTTTTTGGTTATTTACGAATTTCTAAAGGTACTTCTAAGTTGTCATCATATACAATTCACATATACAAAGCCTGCGCTAGAAGATGAAGAAAATAGCTTGAGGTAGTCGCCGCTATCGATGACTGAAGAAACACTAGATGCAGAGGGTTTATAACTCTTATTGACTCAAACATCTTTACGAGATGTGTTGAAGACACAAAGTAAACAAAAGAAATGTGTTCTTATATTCTTGGTTTTGAATGTTTCTTTGCTAGAAGCAAACAACACATTTTATTTCTCTACTTTATATTTACATCTTGTTCAGCAAGCACCCGTGCTTGTAGCTGATCTATTTGGTTTGTAGCATAATCTACATTATAAACACTCAAAAAAGCCATTGTTTAATGTTTTCTGTGATATGCCAAATGATCTCTCTGTTTTTTGGGGTTTTTGTTTATGACTATGATCGACAAAGAGATGCAGTCGCTGCTAGAAAAACACGGAAGTAATTTTGAAGAATATCTCAAGGCTTATATCTTGCCCGAGAAAGATATATATGGAGGTAATGTTCGAAAAATGACTGCCATGTTTTATTTTTTAAAACTCCACTTTCATATAAATGTAGCATGTGTAACTGTGGAAGTATCATCTCTGCACGGTTTTCAATCAAGATATCAGACAATGTGAATACAAATACAAAGATGTGTCAAACTTGGTTTTAGAGAAGTGGAAATGACCAAAAAAATTAAGAAATTATAATATCAGTCCTTCACGTGTACCACCACCAAATGGCCTAGTCGTGAGGCACTTGACCTCCTCACAAGAGGTATAGGGTTCAAACCTCACTAGGTACACATTTGAGGGTGGCCAGTGAATGGGTCGGAAAAGGTCACAGGGATACCTTGGTTATTTGTAACTTTATTTTAGCGTGTATTTCATATTTTTAATTCTAAGTTCTAAACGGAAACAAAAAATAAAGAATTAAGAGCTTAAAAATTGATAGCCGCTTATATGGTAGTTGATGACAATGTAATGCTAAAGCAGAGTCATATTGTTTAATGTGTAACTTACAGTCTTATTTCTTTTCCTATGAACCCACTTTTAGATTTCCCCGAAGATGTTTACAAAGCAAGTGAAAAGATGGGGGGCAAGCGGTAATACTAAAATTATATTAGAAAGTTACCACTTAGGTGGCATATACTTACAGTCGTGATTGCTAACTTTTTGCTATAGGTTATCGGTTATGTCTTCTTATGCTGATCCTTTGGGTTATTATAATAAAGGTGTGTTTTATGAAAGTACATAAAAACATCATCACTTTCTTAATCAACGTATGAAATTATGAGTCTCTTAATTCAACTACTTGGCAATTTTTGCAGTTGGCGAGATAAAAGGGAAATTGCTTGCAGACTCGAAACATACCGGGGAAAGCAGGTTACATTTAAAAAGCTTTGTTATTGAATTTGATATATGGTGGCAAAATAGGCGGGTTGGTTAACACATTAAACGATTCTTTTTTGGTATGGGTTTAGAAACGGGACGGCGCGGTTTGGATTGATCCGAAACACTTAAAAAAAAAATTATATATATAAATGGCCTGTCAAATATGTTTACCAAATATATATGGGAAAATGACAAAAATAACCAGTTTTACAAACATACTTCACCAAATACTCAACTTTTATAAAATAAAAAAAAAGCCGAAATACCCACAGAACGAGCAAGATTTGTGGATTTTTAGAAAACTCGCAAGATTTGACCTTGCGGGAAAAAAAAAATCGCAAACCTTGGGAGTGCTGCTATCAAGACGGTTCAAGCTCAAAGGATTGGATTGATGACGAGTTCATACGAAACTTGATAAATATTTGGTGAGTTCATACGGTTCAAGCTCAATTCGATCTTAACAGAAGTTTGAAGTTTGAGTACCCTATTTTTGAACACCCATTCACACCCTGAAACTACTTCAAACTTCAGGGTGTGAATGGGTGTTCAAAAATAGGGTACTCAAACTTCAAACTTCAGTTAAGATCGAATTGAGCTTGAACCGTATGAACTCACCAAATATTCATCAAGTTTCGTATGAACTTGTCATCAATCCAATCCTTTGAGCTTGAACCGTCTTGATTAGCAGCACTCCCAAGGTTTGCGATTTTTTTAAAAAAAGTCCCAAGGTTGACCTTGCTAAGTCAACCTTGCTAGTTTTCAGAAAACTAGCAAGCTTGGCCTAGCAAGGTCAAACCTTGCGATTTTTTTTTAAAAATTCGCAAGGTTTGACTCGCAAGGTCAAATCTTGCGAGTTTTCTAGAAATCCGCAAATTCTCGCAAATCTTGCTAGTTTTGTGGGTATAACGGCTTTTTTGATTAAAAAAAAAATGGGTATTTGGTGAAGTATGTAAAATTGGTTATTTTTGTCATTTTCTTAATATATATTGATAATAATCGAATTTGTATAAGATGATTCAAGCGGGTTAATACAGTAATAATACACTTTTGGCCAACTTTATTTACTCGTTTTCTTCTAATCTAATATGGTTGATTTTACCTGTTTGATTCGTTATTGATAAAACACAACCCTCGTAACTAAATTTCCACATCTAGTTAGTGGCTGTATAGACCTAACAGACGCGTCATGGGTCAGGCCATTGTGCCTCGTTGCAACTGTTGCCAACTGTTTCTCATGATATCTTATATCTAGCAGTAGTCGACTTGCCGTTATCAATGAATCAGCTAGGAAGCAGGATGCAGGTGAGAAGAACTCTGACGGTCCACCAGGGATACCAGCTGATGCTTATAACAAGGCTCAATCAGCCATTGCATCAACGAATTCTGAAAAACCATCCAACAAACGCAAACACCAGTGATGGTTTTTTGATATGTGGTAATGTGAACAAGAATTTAAAGACTACCAACTTCATTCGGTAACTGCTGTTCAATCTATTTAGAGTTTTGCAATCTAAATTAACTGCAAACAACAAGCAAGTTATAAAACATGAATATGTTGTCGTCGGATAATACCTTTTTTATTTTAAAGATTTGGTTTATTCATGTCGTGTTTAATACCTTTTTTAAAAGCAAGTTACAAAATTTGGTTGAAGAACCAAATAACTGAATAGGTCTGAATTCAGTTCAATCCTTAAGGACCCGGACCACATTGGTTACGCGATACACTTTTCAAATTGCTTCGGTTGTGTTCAATCGATACCAGTCTGTTTCATGTTATGGGGTTTTTGGTTCAATCATGCACTCAATTTTTATTCTCTTCATTTGCCTGATGTCATATTGTCATGCACTTGTATGTAGGGGTGTTAGTCAGGTTGGTCGAGTTCGGGTCAAACTCAGGTTGAGGCTAAAAAACATATCCGAACCTGACCTTATTAAAAACTCGGGTTAGTCGGGTTCGAATCTATTTGGGTCAATCGGGTCGACCCGAACTCGAGTTAGCCAAACATTTTCATCCCGATATCATGAGCAATTTGTATCTAGAATAAACATAACTTTGCATCACCAATTCATTCATTAAAAGCATAGAAAATGTCGTTATATATAAAAGTTGGTTTCTACATGAAGACACGTAGGACATAAGGAAGACCAATGCAAATTTGGTTAGGGAAAACACTATTTTCTCTCTATTTATACGAATTTTGTCCAGGTCCATTTTAACTTTGTTCTTGATCATCAGTTAAAGCAAAGTAAAGAAAATGAAATGAAACAAAAAAAAAAATAAAATTGTGTTATCGATTATTACTTGAGAAGAAAAAGAAAAGGAAAAGGATTGAAAAAAAAAAGTGATTTGGTTGATTTGAAGTAAAATGGTTCCTTCCAAAATTGGGTTGAAAATATTTACTTTCTATTTTCTTAAATTTCCGTTACTTAAAAACTTAAGAATTGAGCATAAATAGAAGACAAAGACTATAGAAAGGTAAAAAGATAAGGAGACGTGCGTGAATATTTATATAGAAATGACTACCATAGATATAAGGCTTGACACAGTCGAAGGGTCATCCCCATCGGTCATGCAAGGTCAAGGTCGGTCGAGCCCACTATGGGTGTTTGGTCAAGGTCGGTCGAGCAAGCCCAAATTCTCCAAATCGGGCTAGATTTCGACCGATATTTGTTACACATTTTTTTTCTTCTTACATAAAATAAAATACAAACAACACCAAATATTACCCACACTCTGCTTCAAATTCAAATTAAAGGCTACAGTACGAGCGGGAGGATTCAAAATTCAAATTCAAAAATTTCCCTATATATACCCACACTCTTTTGTTTCTCATACACACAACTCATACACAGATTCTCAACAATGTCTCGCAAAGACTTCTCCCAACAATTCCCCAGTCACCACGACTTCTCACAACAATTCCCCAGTCCACACGACTTCTCATAACAAATCCCCAGCTCATAACAATTCCCCATTCACCACGGTTGTGTTCAATCGATACCAGTCCGTTTCATGTTATGGGGTTTTTGGTTCATCATGCAATCAATTTTTATTCTCTTCATTTGCCTAATGTCATATTGTCATGCACTTGTATGTAGGGGTGTTAGTCGGGTTGGTCAAGTTCGGGTCAAACTCGGGTTGAGGCTAAAATACATATCCGAACCTGACCTTATTAAAAACTCGGGTTAGTCGGGTTCGAATCTAGCTATTTGGGTCAATCGGGTCGACCCGAACTCGAGTTAGCCAAACATTTTCATCCCGATATCAATCCTATTTGGTATTTGTTGATACATAATCTGGCGCGGACTGATTCAACGACTCTCCTGGGCCGTTAGTCGTCTTCTCGAGCCCTATTAGACCTGTTCAACAAAGAGAACCCGTTAGGAGTGGACCCGAGGCCGTAGCCCCGGGATCCACCTCCGACGGTCAAGTTAGTCATGGTGCGATATAGCGTATCGTAAGTTAGGTTTAGGGTAACCTGTTAGGTCGTAGTGAATAAGGAGATCCTAGCCTTGTATTTATAAGGCATGGATTAGGGTTTAGGTGTAGGATGGACCGCTGTCTGCGCGGGCCTGGCCCACTTGTCGTGGGTCAGTCCAGACCACACGTCTACAAGCCCCCCAAGTTTAGTATGACATAGCGCGTGGCTATGTTATGCTAAACTTAAGTCCTGTTTGTGGCCGCGTAGGCCTAACCAACTATGACGGCGTGACCATAACGCGCAGCCCAAATGCAACAGTGCGCACTGGGTCTGTGGTGCAGTGCGTGATGACCATGTTGGCGCGCTCTTGTTGGCGCGAATTTGTAGGCGCGTCCTTGTAGGCGCGACCTGAGTAACATTGACATTGCGATTGTGATTGTCTCACAATGGTGAAGGTGGATTCCGTATGCTGCATCCTGGGTAAGGGCGTACCTTTTGTACCAGTAGCGGTGCAGCATGATGCGACAGAAGACGTGCTTCTATGGCAGAAGTGTGCGCTATGCGCAGTGGTGCGAACATTACATCCGTCTTTACAACCAACAGAGGACGTCTCCCCTGCGGCAATAGGGTGCGAATATTTAAATCCGTCTTTGTACCGGGCTTGCAATACCTCTTACGTACGATCTGCTTTCAAATATACCTGCGTGATGCGTACTCACACAGTGCGTATCCTGGTAGCCCCCCAAGTTTGATGGTGCTACTCGTGTAGGAGCATTAAACTTACTTATTCAAATTCTGAAAAAAAAATACTCAATGCAAATATTAGAAGTATATGCTGCGCATCGCAACATATAAAAGATAATGAAATAAAAAATTAGCGCGTAGCATATATATAGCACGTAGCATGTAAAATTAACACATAAGAGAAGTAGTAGTGCGAATTACACCTATCGTGAGGTTTTACAAACTACATAAAAGAAGTAGCACGTAGCTAATCTGCGAACGCAGTACGCTCATGATCGTTTTCTTTTTTATTATAATAAAAACAATGGCGCGGATGGATGTACCATGACCGCGACTAATAGTTTCAATTGCACGCACAGACGCAGATGGATGTATCGTGACCGCATAGACTCTAACGTTTTGTGGATGATCGCAGAGGACCACGGATTTCGTCCAGTGCGCGCATGGCGATTGACTAGCATCGTGGTGCCTGTACGTGACAGTGCGCTCATGGCGCCAGTCTGCGAAGATCTCTATACGCACGGCCTAACGCGGGTAGATTTATCGTGACTGCGCTGTTCGCGTCTAAAAGATATAGTAGGTCCGATCGTGCGGACTTAGTGTGTTATAGGTAAAATCGTGTTTACCAAGTTAAAAGATTTATGTAAAATCTTATGAATACTTAAAAGATAACATATCTTAAAAGATATGTACCAAAAGGTTCGGAGATATCTCTTCCAATTTTGGAAAATATTCTAAACCGTAGTCTACACATAGTGTACAATTAAGTCAAAGATACCAATTATTTAATCTCAATATTGAATCTTAAATATAGAACTTGTTGTACAGTTCATAAAATCTGCATGTGCATTATAGAATCTGATCATAAAGTCGATTGACTTTTTATTATATAAAACCGTTTTGACCATGATAGAATATCATAAAGTCGATTTGACTATTCATGATAGGATCTGAATATTTGAATATCAATGTATCGACCCATGTACTGTACGATTCTAGCATATATGGAATAATAAAGTTACCGGCTTGTGACCACGATGGTTGCTTTCCGGTGGTGCGAGAACACAAAACTTATCGTAGCGTGTCCCACGGATGGCGCCAATCTGTTGATACATAATCTGGCGCGGACTGATTCAACGACTCTCCTGGGCCGTTAGTCGTCTTCTCGAGCCCTATTAGACCTGTTCAACAAAGAGAACCCGTTAGGAGTGGACCCGAGGCCGTAGCCCCGGGATCCACCTCCGACGGTCAAGTTAGTCATGGTGCGATATAGCGTATCGTAAGTTAGGTTTAGGGTAACCTGTTAGGTCGTAGTGAATAAGGAGATCCTAGCCTTGTATTTATAAGGCATGGATTAGGGTTTAGGTGTAGGATGGACCGCTGTCTGCGCGGGCCTAGCCCACTTGTCGTGGGTCAGTCCAGACCACACGTCTACAGTATTCGTGTTACTTGGCTTGACCCAAATAACCCGAATTAAAAATTGACCCGAGTAGGATCAAGTCGGCTTTTTTTGACACCGCTACTTGTATGGATATCAATGACAATTATGAAGAGCATGAAGAATTTTTCAAGTGAAACGTGTTAGGTTTTGGGTCAAGTACTTTTGACAAGTTGGGATGGCTTTTCTTTTTCTATATCAAGAGCAATTTGTATCTAGAATAAACATAACTTTGCATCACCAATTCATTCATTAAAAGCATAGAA
Source organism: Artemisia tridentata subsp. tridentata (assembly GCA_021014915.2). Taxonomy (NCBI): domain Eukaryota; kingdom Viridiplantae; phylum Streptophyta; class Magnoliopsida; order Asterales; family Asteraceae; genus Artemisia; species Artemisia tridentata. The sequence continues at coordinate 395,348,613 of CP139505.1, forward strand.
AATGTCGTTATATATAAAAGTTGGTTTCTACATGAAGACACGTAGCACATAAGGAAGACCAATGCAAATTTGGTTAGGGAAAACACTATTTTCTCTCTATTTATACGAATTTTGTCCAGGTCCATTTTAACTTTGTTCTTGATCATCAGTTAAAGCAAAGTAAAGAAAATGAAATGAAAAAAAAAATAAAAATTGTGTTATCGATTATTATTTGAGAAGAAAAAGAAAAGGAAAAGGATTGAAAAAAAAAAGTGATTTGGTTGATTTGAAGTAAAATGGTTCCTTCCAAAATTGGGTTGAAAATATTTACTTTCTATTTTCTTAAATTTCCATTACTTAAAAACTTAAAAATTGAGCATAAATAGAAGACAAAGACTATAGAAAGGTAAAAAGATAACGAGACGTGCGTGAATATTTATATAGAAATGACTACCATAGATATAAGGCTTGACACAGTCGAAGGGTCATCCCCATCGGTCATGCAAGGTCAAGGTCGGTCGAGCCCACTGTGGGTGTTTGGTCAAGGTCGGTCGAGCAAGCCCAAATTCTCCAAATCGGGCTAGATTTCGACCGATATTTGTTACACCTTTTTTTTCTTCTTACATAAAATAAAATACAAACAACACAAAATATTACCCACACTCTGCTTCAAATTCAAATTAAAGGCTACAGTACGAGCGGGAGGATTCAAAATTCAAATTCAAAAATTTCCCTATATATACTCACACTCTTTTGTTTCTCATACACAGATTCTCAACAATGTCTCGCAAAGACTTCTCCCAACAATTCCCCAGTCACCACGACTTCTCACAACAATTCCCCAGTCACCACGACTTCTCACAACAATTCACCAGTCCACACGACTTCTCACAACAAATCCCCAGCTCCAACCCAACGGAAATGAAGTTTATAACACTCCACCATAAGATATCTTTCTGGTATTCCAACCGGAAAATGAACCGGTTAACACTCCACCGGTGGAACACCAACCCAATCCGTTTAATATTACTGAGGACCAACTCCGACTACTTGAGTAGGATGAGGAAGTGCTGAGAGAAATACAAGAAAACGAAGCACGTGAGGAAGCTGCTCGTAGGGAGCATGAAGAAAGAGAAGCATGATACTTTAGGAACAACTGGTTAAACATTATGGAAAGTGCGTATTATGATGGCAAGTTTAGGGATGTAGAGTCTTCGAGTGACGAGGATTATAACTCAGACTTTTCAATGTAATTTGTATTTTCATTTTCATTTCCGTATCGTAGTTTGTTAATATGCAATTCGTGTTTTCAATTTAATGTTTAATTTATGTAATATTTTTATTATTAATGAAGTTTAAATTTGTTATTTAAAATATTTGAATTAAAAAAAAGAAAAAAAAAAAAAAACTCGGTCACCGACTGTGGCAATTTGGTCGTGTCTGGTCATCGGAGAGAGAAAGCTGATGTGGCAGGGTCATGCTCGGTCACGACTGTGCTCAGCCTAAATATGTGTTGTGTATGGAATGGTCAAACATTTTGTTGGCGTATGTGTCCGGACGACCTATCTTGTCCGAACGTTCGGACGACCCGGCGCCCTTCGGAAGAAAGCTCGAAGAATACCTAACTCATCCGGCTAGTGTAACCTCAAACAATAGGACAGGTGGCGTTACCTTTTGGACAGATGGCAGCAGCAGCCACCGCCGCCGCCCCCGGATTTACGGGATTGTGTCTGCGACACATACCCGGGAAATCCGCCGCCGCCGTTTCAGGTATTGTGGCTGGGTAGTATAAATACCCAGCTCATTTACTACTCTCAACTGACTTTTACCTTTGACATTTACTCTCAATCATTACTTAGACCTTTCGGATTACTTGATACTTATCCTCACGCCAGAACTTGGTCCTTAGATAACACCCGGGGCGAGCCTAACGTGAGTGTCTCTTGTGTGTAGGTACTTCGGAACTGCAGCAAAACCTTGTCCGGAAGATCTGACTCCATCTCCGAAGGAGTTGCAGGTTTTTACTTCAACAAATTGGCGCCATTCGTGGGACCCGGAGTTCAATCTACCAAAAACTCAGAATGAGCGGTCCCAACCCGACCCCTCCCTTCGGACGTTCGGGGAGGGTGAAGGATCCGGAGGGGGAGGTCCTACCCCCCCCGGACACCCAAGCCATCATGGAGGGTCATCTATCGGCTCTCAAGGAGTTACTAAAGCAACAAGGCAACCGCAATCTGATAAAACCTATGCTGTTAAACTTCGAAGACGAATTTACGGATATGGAGGAAGAGGATGTCGTGGGACCGCATAATGGTAAGGGAAAGGCCGTGGCGGACGACGACTTAAGCAAGCCGTTCAAGGAAATAATAAAGTGTCCGTTTACCAGAAGGATCATAGAGTTCTCGGTCCCTAAACACAAAATGCCATCTAACCTCAAGCTATACGACGTGACAACCGATCCGGATGACCACATCAGCCGTTTCACGGGAGCAAGAAATCAGGAGGAATGGCCAATGCCAGTGTGGTGTGGAATGTTCCAACAGACTTTGGACGGGAAGGCCATAAGTTGTTTTGATAAGTTGCCGACCGGAAGTATAGACGGTTGGTACGAGCTTCAGAGGAGGTTCCTGAATAGATTTAGTATGCTAAGGGTATGTGTCAAGGACCTTACAGAGATCAATAAAATCCATAGGAAGGCTAACGAGAGTCTTACGGACTTCAAAGAGCGATGGGTAAGTGAGGCGAACTATTTTTCGGATGCCCCAGAGATAATGCAGATCTCCTCTTTCATGAACGGCCACCATTGCCTGGAATTGGCGAAGAAGTTCTCGGACAAAATCCCCAAAACAGTGGACAGAATGCTGGAAAGGGTCGATGACTTCGTTCGTTCAGAAGAAGCTTTTCGGAATACTGAACTGCCGAAAGGGGAAAAGGCAAATGCCTACAGAGAATACCGCCCCAACCCATATAACAACCGGAATGACCATCACACCCCTAAGGCTCCTTTTGAAGGTACTCTTCTTTCCAGTTGGTGGTCTTGTGTGTGATTGTGGGTTGTTGTTTCTATTTGTATTACCAAATCTGTTTGTGTGTGTTGGGTTTGAGTGTGAAGCAAAGGCTGTTGATCCTAGGGGTTTTGGTAAAGTTCCTTCTCTTTGCTTCTCTTCCTATCTAATCATACTGTAGGCTTTAGCAACTGTGGGCAAAGGTTGTAGCAACATAATTTGACCCCTAAGATTAGAGTAGCACTCATCTAAGCCCATGAGAAATTGTATCAACCTTTTCATATGTTCTCTATCCTCATTATTCTTTCCATTTTCACAGTTACACACACAGTTACACAGATAAGGTACTTCCAAAGCATCATGTTCATCCCATAGCCCTTTTTAGCTTATGGTAATACACGTTAATGCTACAGTTCTGTTGTTTCAACCCCACAATGTCATTCACTAACTGGTATATCCTATGTCCATCTAATTGTGCATAATGTTCATACAATTCAGTCCACAAATCAGAGGCAGTTGTTATGAAATTCAAATTATTGCTTATCTGATCAGAAATTGTGTTCAAGATCCAAGAGATGATCATGTCATTTCTTCTTTCCCATATTGCTCTTTCATCTAATTCACTACTTGGTTCCACATATTCACCAATAACAATCTTTAGCTTGTTCTTGGCATTTAGTGCTATCGGCATGCTCCTCTTCCAAGAACTGTAGTTGTCAGACCCCGCTAACTTCTTTGAAATCAGTATTAAACCTGGGTGATCATTTGGGTGAAGGTATAGTGGATGATTTGGTGAATTGATATCAACGATGGAATTGTGTGTTTCTGTGGTGTTGTGGTTGTGATTTATGGTTTCTTGATTGTTATTGTTTGGTGGTGCCATTGTTAAGAGATTGATCTTGCTGTTTGATTTTTGAAGAGATTGATCTTTCTGTTTGATTGATTGATTGTTTATCGCCGGAAACTGCTGTGTTGATTGTTGTAATGTTGATTGTGATTAATTTGATTGACTTTGTGGTGGTTTATGATGGGTTTAGTGATGCTTGAGGCGGAGTTGTGGTGGTTTAGGATGGTTGTGTGAGCAGTTATTGTTGCCGGAGTTTGTTGGGATGGTTGTTAGTTAGTTAGGAGCGGTTACAGGGCCACCGGAGGTGGTGGTGGCTCTGATACCATAATGAGAGTTCAATCAAACAGTTGAGAGGGAATAAAATGGGAATGATATTATTTCATAATGAATTGTTACGATACAGGAAAAGGAAATAAAGGGTATTTATACATGAATGAAGGTTGACCAAGCTAAGCTACTTTGACTATTTAACTAACTTTCAATACACTTAGAAATAAAACTAAAGCTAAATGTTATTACAAATCTTCATAGCATAGACTTTACTCCTTTGCTGTTTGGATTGAGAAGTCTTGATCTTGGATTGTGAGATGCTTGAGACTGCATTAATCTTTGATGTGCCTTTAGAACCCACACGTCTTTTTCTATTCCACTATCATAAACGAAGTAACTTTTTCATGCTTGATCCCAGGGTCAAGCATCCAGATAGCTTTGAAACCAGTTTCATGTAGATCATCCGCTAGAGATTATGGATTAGGATAATTATCCTAAAAACAATAATAAGGATTAGCAGAGAAGGCTCTTTCATTATTAACATGCTTACATTATTAACATTAACTAGTAATTCGTAGAAATTAATAGATTGCATAATTATGTTTGATTGACAAGTGGATTAGCAGATGGTTAGCTTAAGAAAATGATGAAATCCACTTTAAAATATATGTAGTATGTAGAATCACTAGTGCAAGAGAACATACCTTGTCAAATGTGAAACAACGAAATCCATCCATGTAGTCGATATCCATCCATATAACATCACAAGGTATACTTTTATCCCGAAATGTTTTGGCAACCTACATAGTAAAAGACACTTGAAGATATGTTCATAGTACAAACATTTAATGTTGACTAAAATAGCAAAGTTTAAAGTACCTCACAAACACGCTGATCAGAGAGATAACTATAACGACACTGATGATATCCCAGTGAGCACTTAGGTGGCATGAAAACAGTTCCTATTTATTATAGTGCAAGAAACTGAATAATAATCGAATTACATCACATAAGATCAAATATATTTTTTAAGCATATATTCTTTGGGCCCACTTGCAACTTGCAAAATACATTTCACAATATTCTTCTAGCCAGTGTTCTATTTATAGCGAAAGAAACTGGATAATAATCGAATTATATCACATAAGATCGAATATATTTTTTAAGCATATATTCTTTGGGCCCACTTGCAACTTGCAAAATACATTTGACGATATTCTTCTAGCCCCACTTACTAGTATATATTATTAATCATTGATTAGACACACGGGCCAGTTCACAAATCCTGTTGTTCATTGACTTCATAACTTGAATTTAAATCACATGTAATTGGGATCCTCTTGTTAGTTGGACTATGCCATTAGAATGTACGTATAGTAATCATGTATGTTAAACAAGACAATATAATTTATTAAACATTATTATTTTAATCTAAGGACTTGAAGAAAATCATAATCAAACATTAAAGCACATTCTTACATAAACTTAAAAATATATAAAATGACTATTTTATCTTCAGATAGCTTCTTGTAGCAACCAATTACTTACTTTTTTTCTAAACATGATTGTTTTCGTTTTAAACGCTCAAAATATACGGGATTAGAGTTGCAGCACATGCAAACAAATGCTTAAAAACTTTTTGAATGGACTATCCATAAAAGCCCAAGCCCGTCATCAAGAAGTATCTAGAAAGTCGAAGAATGATCATAGGAAATATCTATAGAAGTAGAAGATTGTAGCTAAGTATGTTAGAAATATCTAGTAAGAATTATCTAAAAGCGATGTAGATGAGGATGATGATGTGTTAAGAAAGATCTAGATTATGTAAGATGATCCATGGAAGTATCTTGGTTCTAGAACCTTCAATGGACTAGTATAAATATGTGATGGATGTAAACATTTGTAATAAAGCAAAACATAAGAAATAAAGTTCCATTGTAAAAGCTCTCTAAGTATTCCTCTCTTCATCTAATATATGCCTAAAAGGCCCTTGTGTTTCCAATAGATACGACACCTTGTGCCTGTAGGTGGGTTAATGCTTTTGAATGGATTCTCCTCGAGTATGTTTACTCAAGTCTGTCTTTGCATAGGAGAGAATGATGATTCTAGTATTCGACTACCTAATAAGAAAAAGTACAAAGTTAGCCGCGTCAGGCATGTTTGGCTACGAGTCAATGAATTTGGGTTGAAAAGTGATTTTTTGTACGGGTCGAAATGGGTAAGCTTGACCAGCTAGCAAAATTTGACTGTTATCTGTTCTATGACTGTTATCTGTTCTATGATCTATCTGAACAAGAGGATTGAGGTTGTATGTGTTACAGTGGGGCGAATTTTAACCTGTTCAACAAGTTCTTATACAGCTAATCCTATCTTTGAGATAAAACACAAGCCAAATCGGCACATTCAAAGGCTAAAGTTCCCCTCTGCTAATTAATTTGCATTATGTTTGTTCATGTATATGATACTTAATGCACACTTGTTGGTTTTCAGCTTCAACATGGGTAACTGACCAAGCCAGTCGCAATTATTAGGGAAATTAAATGTCAAAAACAATACCGCTTTCACTTTTCTACCAACCCTAGAAAAATAAGCCAAGAACAATCAACATAATTGGCCAAAACGTTATTGCAATCAGTAAAGGGTGGCCTAGTGGCAAAAGGGCTTGTGACTATTACTCTAAAATGTGTGAGGTCTCAAGTTCAATTCCTGCTAGGTGCAAACAACCTTAAGTGGCCAGGCCAACCTCCTGAAAAGGGAGGGCTTTACCTGGTTTGAGTTTGTGTGGCGGTGGGTTCAAACCCGTGAATTAGTCTGCCAAAAAGGTCGGAAATCATGGTTAAAAAAAAATAAATAAATAAATAAAAAAATAAAAAAAATAACTATTAGATGTTGAAAACCCCGGAGATATTGTATTATTGATACGGTATTTACAAAGCATACGCTTTTTTTTAATGAAACGGGATAAATGGTGGTAGCTAGGGTTTGACGGGGTGACATAGAGGAGGCGGCTCAACTTAGCCACCTATGTCTGAGGATCACACCCGCTCCGATACCATATTAGATGATGAAAACCCCGTAGGAGATATTGTATTATTAATACGGTATTTATAATGCAATTACATAGAACCTACTAGAAACCATAAAAACCTTAATGGACCCAAAGCCCACAACCGGGCTCGGGCCATCTACCTCTAATAATCACAAGTTCAGGTTCAAATCACGCTCAGTACAAACAACTGTAGTTGTCACATCAACCTCTTGAAATTGGATTCAAGCGATTGCTCGACCCTAGCAAAATAAGCCAAGAACAATTGACATAATTAGCTGTTTTATAACCAAGTAGCAACATTATAGCAAGCTATAACAGTGAGTATGGAGTTTTCATTTTTAATTGTTACGCTGGAGACATACAAATAAAGGGAATATATTAGCTAAAATGTTTTGTAGCCAACTCCTTACAATTTCATGTTAGAATTTGTGGGTTCTTGAATTCTTTGGTGGGTCCCTGAATAGTTTTTGTGGGTCCTGAATCATTTTCTATGTAGTTTTGGTGAGTATTGTAGCCAAATTAGCTACAATAATTGTAGCTAAGATATCCCCATAAATAAATGACTTTGCGCTGCCTTTTAAGATGCACCTTTTGGGGAATTATGCACTTTAGTATGTGTTAATTATCTTTTAATCAATTTGATTGAGGTCTAAATGCCTAATGACAAACGAGTGTTAATAGCTAACCTTGTTGTTCCCTGTTTGTTTCTCCTTTGATCAAAAAATGGCTTCCACGCTTGCCAAACTTGTTGCTTCCAAAATTCTGAGGGTTAGATCAGTTTCATCGTCTCCTCGGTGCTTCAACACTAAAGCTTTCCAATATGTTCAGCACGACTCTCCGGACAAGTGCATCCTAAAGCGTGGTCACAATCACAAACACGGGTCTTTTGTCCATGCCATTGTTGAAGGTATATATATACATACGATTCACAAAAGAGAACTATGAAACTTATCCATACAAACAAATACGTAGTATGACTTTTGCACACTATCAACTTGAAATGGAAAGATATTAAAAAAATCTACACAATTTTTGCATTTAAATGTGTAAAGAACATAGTTTGTACTTATAACATGTAAGCATGTACAAATTTAAAATGTGTGATGTAAAATATTTTTGGTGATTATTAATCATTGTTTAATTATAATGAAATCATTAAACACATTTTCTTTAATGATTTCAGATGCGTTTAGTCCTCATGCATGCTTCACCAACTAGGAATTTGGCCCGTCTTTTAAGCATGGCAGATGTTGTCCTTGGATTCAAACATGGGCTTGAGGTACTCCTTATGTGGACTGCGGTAGAGGATGACAAAGCCTTCTATCTTCTCCGCGACATGACTGGAAAACATAAATTTTACGCTAAGGAATCTGTTAGAGAGTTGCAGTATATGTCTAGACTCAACCAAATTTATGTTGGGGAATCAGTTCCAAGGAAGGAGTGTACGTCTGGAAAACACAAAAAAGATGTTAAGGAATCGACTCCAAAGGAGTTTATGTCTGCAATTCACGAAAAAGATGTTAAGGAATCGATTCCATATGAGTTTATGTCTGGAATTCACAAAAAAGATGTTAAGGAATCTGTTCCAAACAAATTTTGAGTGGGTTCATGCAGTGGGACAAGTCACAAGAGAGAGAAGAGATTTTGAGTGGGTTTGTGTTTCGACGTGGTCTGAAACAATGGTGAAGGAGCATAGTTGGAGTTGATAATGTCGGTGTTATAGATGTTTAAATGAAATGAAAATAACAACAATAATAGTAATAAGAAAATAATTATAAAATTAAAAAAAAAAAAAAAAAAAAAAAAAAAAAAACCCTCATACGATGAATATGATGGTGTTTTCTTTATTTTAGTTGAAAAAAAAAAAAAAAAAAAAAAAAGTTAGGTAAAATGTAGTAATGGGTTCTAACTTTTAGTTACACATGCAAGATTTTTTGAAATATAGAGATAATGACTTGTAAATGTACCTAGCATGTTATTTATTTATTTATTTTTTAAATTTTATGTAGCATTTTTTTTTTTCCTTATTAGACATAAACTATTCAAATTCTGACGTTAACCTGCTTCATAGTCCTACTTGCCATGTCATTTCCAATTTTTTAGTAAATCGTTTTTTGATGATACCCAAGTGCTTCATCATTAATGTGTTCAAACTAAATCTTCAAAATAAAAATTGAGACTCCGTTTGGTTTGTAGACGGGTTTAAGATTTGAATTTGATATAAGATTTGGATTTTATGTGGTTTAAGAAAGAGAAAGTATTTTTATTTATTAAATTTTATAATAAAATTATTGTTAAAAATAGTATTTTAAAATATAAATTATTATTTTAAATATTCAATAGAAAAGTGAAGGAGAGAAAACCTGGCTCTCTCACTTCCTTGTATAAAACTTTCATATTTAGTATAAGAAATCCTAATTTGGATGTCATAATTCAACCAAACAAAAGTTTCTTAGACTAAACGTAATAAGACCGAACGGTTTGGTTGTCTACCCAAACTGGACACGTCTCCCCTACTACGGAGACCATATGGCACGTTGTGACAACTGGTAATTTTGGGACTTGGTTATATATTGCGTTACGACCTAATATTATACCTAGACTTAAAAACCCGTTAGATTATATGACATTTGATCTTAGAATAATGTTAATTGATATGTGAATTTGCCTGGTAGAGCTTGAGTTAGAGCACAACGCGAATCGGCACGAGCCTAAACCTAATACTACGTGAAATAATTGATTTTGACGTTTGAACAAACATAGACGTATAAATAGTATTTTTTTTTTAACGGAAAAACAATTCTAAATTTAATGGCGCAAGTTAGAAAAACTCACGGATAATTTTACTAGCCTAAACGAGGCCGAGAAACGAAATAGCTAAAGTTTAACAAAAACACGCTTTAGGCCCCTCGCGTTTAATTACACTACGCCCCCTTAGTTTGTGAAAGTGACACCATCTACCCCTAGGGTTAATAAAACCCACATCACTCTCATTTCCTAACCCTTAATTAAAATAAAACATCACTTCTCTCTACCTCCCTTAACACCGCCGCCACCTACTCGGCCACCACCACCATGTCACACCGCCACCTCCCACACCAAGACAACCACAAACCCATCCTTATTTCACCCTCCTTAACCTCGATCTGTGGTGCACATGCCATATAAGGTTATGATCCCACATCGGCCAAGTATGGGATTGGTTGATGGTTTATAAAGTCTAGGTGTCCCCTCCTCTTACAAGCTAGCTTTTTGAGTGAGTTCTACACTTGGACTTATGAACATCGATATGAGCCTAGTATGGGATAGGTTCGTATCAATTGGTATCAGAGCTAGCCTTACCTTTCGAGGTTCCAACACTCGGAGTGGTGGCCTATGGAGTGGTGGCCTGTGGAGTGGTGGCTTGGACCCGAAAGAAGGGTGCCAACCGTGACCAACACAGCCGTGACCAACATAGCCGTGACCAACGAGCTCGGAGTGGTGGCTTATGAAGTGGTGGCTTGGACCCAAAGAGGGGTGCCAACCGTGACCAACATAGCCATGACCAACGAGGACGTTGGTTCTTCAAAGGGTGGGGTATTGTTATGATCCCACATCGGCCGAGTATGGGATTGGTTGATGGTTTATAAAGTCTAGGTGTCTCCTTCTCTTACAAGCTAACTTTTTGAGTGAGTTCTACACTTGGACTTATGAACATTGATACGAGCCTAGTATGGGATAGGTTCGTATCATATAACCACCCATGCGCCATCACCGCCACCACAACTAGTCGTTTTTGAAGTTTTGGTAAGCAAGGTAAGGTAGATCTATGGGTTTAGATGATAAAATCACCGATTCTTACCCTTCTGTGAATCGGTGAGGCTCGAAACAAACACGAACCCCCTAAAACTTGATAAAACATGATAAGACATATGGTATCATTGTCCTTGTGACACGTGTCCTATTCTTAGTATGCGTGCCGAGAGCTCGAAGCCCTCGTACGCCTTGTTGAGTCTTGATTCGAGCTTATTTTTCAAGCTCATAAGCTTATTTGATTGTTTGGTTATTTGGTTCGGTTGTTGGGTTTACTTGGGTCACGGTTAGAACCGAACCCACTTGTGAGTTTCGGTCAATCTTGGTTAGTTAGGATTTGGTTATGTTTTTGGGTTAGTGTTTGTCCGTTTGGTTGTCTTGCTCGCGGCAAAGAATCACAGCCGAGACCTTATGGTCTCGGCAAGGTAAGAATTATTTGGTTCGATGGTTATGATATACTTGTGATTGATATGGTGCGATTTATGACTTGGATACTCGACCCATAGGATTAGTAAAGGCCGAGAGATGATATGAGATTATGGACTTGAAACTTGGACTTGAATCGTGATGTTTTGGCCTCGTCGCGGTTAGCCGAGAACCTGTGGTCTCGGTGTGACCACGATAGCCTAAAATGGATTATTATATGACTTGGATTTGTGGATACTTTGACTGTTGACCCGGCTTAGGACAGTTGAATTATTACCGAAATGTGGCTCGATACGATAATGACTCTCGTGACTATAAAAAACAAAAAGAAAAGCTAAATAAAAATAATGGTTAAATATGTTGACTAACAATTTACTTTGTTACTTAATATATATTAACGAAAAGGAATGATAAAAATGGTGAATCAACGATTTGGATAAAACGGAAACACACGAGGTTATTAGACGTTTCGAGGCACATTTATCCTAGGATAACATATTCGAATTGCTGGGATAATTGGGATCGTGGTTATGTTCATTGACCTATGGAAATATATATACATATATGTAATAATCAATAAACACTTTTAGGAGGTGTGTGTGTATTCTAGAGAGAGAAAGTAAAGAAAACACACACACCTCCAAGTTACAATGAGAATCCCACCCTCCTAGTGGAGACTAGGAGGGTATTTATACTAATGTACAAGCCTAACTTTACTCTAATTGTGGAAAGGTTTTGTTTGTTTGAGATATTTATGTATTGAATGTGTTTAGCATGCGGAATCTACTACAACACACTTAAAAGAACACAAGGTGGTGAGTTTAAGTAAACGTGAGAATGCAATGAACAAAGAACACAACTTTGGTTAACACAAAACGATTCAATATTATTGATGAAATAATACGGATGATCTAAATATCACCGGGATTACAAAGTAATCTTGAATCTAAGATTGTAAAAGGATTTGTGAATTGAGTAACTAAGTTACTTGAGAGATAGTTTGGTTTTGGTTAATAGTTGGTAAAGATGCATGCATGAAGTGGTGACTAAGATATCCTTTTATAAGATAAGGATATCTTATTACAAGTTGTTCAAGTGGTTAAATATAATACTATACTTTGACTATATTAGCGCCTACAATTAAATACAACTACCAATGTACAACTCTGCCATATTCTTCTGTACATCACAGAAGACTAAACTACTTCTACATAACGTATAACAATGTACAAAGACTAATAATTCAACTAAATATCTATTACAAAATATCTAATCAACTTGACATAAGCTTTGCAGGCTCTTCATCAACTAGCAGTACCTTCTACCCAGAAGGTACTGGTAGAACATCTTCATACTCTTCAAAATCAACTAGCAGGCTCTTTAACATCTTTGGCAGGCTCTTTGACTTTGAACATTTTATTCCCAACAATCCTCCCCTAAACTTGTTATTTCCATTAAAATACACAAGTTTCTGATGAATAAAATACATACCTTGAGGATTTGAGGGAACTCTTCCAAAAACCTTCACTCTCTGTTCTTCCTCTTTCTTTCATATTGCTCAGATATGCTCCTTAGCAAACTCTGAACAATTTCTGAATTCTCTTCATCTTTGTCACATCTTAATCTCTTGGAGATCATAGTTTTAAGCACTTCATAACTAAGTGGATACTCTTTCTCAGCCAACATAAAGAGTTCTATCCCACTCTGTGTGTAAAGATGATGAATATTGCTATGGTTTAGAAATTCCCAAGTTGTTGAAGGATCATAATAGGGAAATTTCCAATGAACATCTTTGGGTTCAGGATCAAACATCCTATTGAATTCTACCCATAGTTTCTGCTCCTTAGCATCTGAACTAGAAGTTGTGTCTAGCCTAATCTGCACTAGATTCCACAATTCTTCCAAGTCTGCTCTGTCACATGCTCTAACTAAATTTTCAAAATTCTTAAATATAGCGAACTGTCCTCCAACCCTTGTTATTTTCCATGATTTTCCTAATCTATCATGGTTGATCTCCCAATCAATAATAGGTCGTCTACAGCTAATTGGATCAGCATGTATGATAGTAGGCAAAGTAATCAACATTTTACTTACTTGCTCTGTGTCCAATTTTGCTACTTCTTTCTTCTGAGCATCCTTCTTCTTCATTGAGGGGTGTAAATCAGATGGAACTTTGTAGTAAAGACTTTTGTTGGCTTGAAGATACAGGAAGAAGATTTCATCAGCAAATTTCTTCTTTAGTTGATAATCAGTCCAATTTGCTTGACCTTTCAGAAACCTTTTCATAAAAATCACCTGATCTTTCTGAGATTGACCTACCTTAAAACCTCTTTTCTGACTCTCCTTCATCTTTTCAAAAATGTCAGCCAAAGCTGCTTCTTTATACTTCTTGTTGATGAATGATTCAAGTGCTTCTGTTTTCTCATCAGAATTGAGATTCTTGTCATTTACTATAATTGCTGCTTGACCTCTCACTATTGGATCATTATTAATAATCCATAGCATCTGAGCATCAAAGGTTTCTTGAGCAATTTGAGTATCAAGAAGAGTCTGAGCAGCATCTTCAGCATCTTTCTGCTCTTTCATTACTGCAAGCATTCTTGAAGCTTCAAGTGCTTTTAGCTCTTCTTCATGAACCCTTTTGGCCTCTTCTTCTCCTAAAGCCATCTGAATTTGCTGAGTTCTTTTCAACTTCTTGGACTTTGGCTCATCTTCAATCATAATGCCTTTGCCATTATCCTTTGGAGTTGGATCTTGTGATGGAGCAGAAGATTGCTCATCAGCAACTAAATCCCTCTTTCTCTTGTACACTCTCTCAGCAGACCCTTTGTACCCCATAGCCAATAGCCTTTCTATCCTAGCAGGCTCTTGTTCTGGCCTAGCAGGCTCTTGCCCTGCTCCAACAGGCTCTTCATCATAAACTTGAGTTCCATCATGGAATTCAAATTGAGCCTCTTCCTCATCTTCAGAACTATCCATCCTCCCCTTTTTGGAAGAGTGACCTATCCTATCAGCATCTGACTTTGAAGAACTAGATAAAACAACCTTTGCAGATCTTTTACCCTTTAGCTTCTTCACTTTACCCTCCACTTTACCCTCTTTACTAATTTGATGTTGATCTCAGAAAACTTCTTGTTTTGACTTTTAAGAGCTTCTTCTAAGAGCTTCACCTTCTCCTTTAGTTCTTGCATTGTCTGAGGTGATTGGGTTTGTGATACATGATGTGATGATGTTGGTGGTGTTGCTGATGGTACTGGAGATGGTATTGGTGATGTTTGATGTGTTGGTGAAATGTAACCATGTGAAGAACTAGATGATGGTGTTTCAGCTGATGGTGTTGGTTCTTCTGGATGTTGTGGTAACATTTCATCAAAAAGTGGTATTTCTTCCCCTCTAAAACCAATTCTCATATTTGAAAATACTTTGTGAGAAAGTTTTGGTGTTTCATAAATTGAGTCTGTGGGAAGTAACAAATGCTTTAATTTTCCAATGATGCATCCAATAAATCTTGGATACATCAAAAACTTTGTTTCACTTTTCACATTTTTAATCAACCCTTCAAAAATATGTTTTGAAAAATTGTATTTTCTGTTTGTAGCTAAGCAAATGAGAGCAGAAGCCATGTTTCCACTAAATTGCTCCCAAGAGGTTTTCTTCTGGCTCAAACAGTGAAGGATTGTGTGAATAAAAAATCTCCATTGTGGAGTAAGATGCTTTTTCAGAAAAGTGAGTTTGTTAGACTCAGCATGATACCCCATTCTTTGTAAATTTTCAAAAATCTCAGTATCTGGTAACTGACTAATACCATCAGAATCATCCAAATGAAGATGTCTTCTTATGGATGACTCAGTAAGAGTCAAATGTTTACCATCCACTTTGGCTTTAATTCTTTGTTCCCCATTTTCAGAAGTTTTAATTTTAGCAGATTGCCAAAATTGTAAAATTTGAGTTTCATAAATAGTGGGATTGACTAGTAAAGCAAACCTGATATAGGAGTTATTTAAAAAGTCCACTACTTGATGAAATGAGACATTATCCTCTGACTTCTCCAAAAATGCTAATTGATTGTGACGTTGGACAAAGTTTAGAACAACTGTGGAAGCCATAATGAAAATTTTGAATATGTTGGTGGGATTTGTTGGTAGTACTGGTAGAAGATGAAAAGTGTATGTGAATTATGATAATGACTGATGAAAGAAGATATGAGATAATTGCTTTTAACCGACAATAATAAAGATTATAATAAGTAAATGAATAGGCGGTTAAAAATATCTTTTATATGTAAAATATAATATAATATAATCATCAGTAATTTACATAACTACCCCAACGGCTAATTTTAACTACCAGGCCAAACGGCTAAAACTTTTTCTGACAGGCTCAACGGCTATCTAGCAGTACCTTTTTACACTAGCAGTACCAATGTTTGAACTACCAGTACCTTTGAAAGTTTTATAAAAATCCCTTATAGTTTTTAGCAAACTATCAGCTATCAACGGATTTGAGTTGTCTTTACCAAAAGCCGTTTGCTTATGGACTAGCTAACTATTTACAATTAAGTATGGTTAGTTAACAACCATATAGTTTTTGGTAAACTATCAACCATCAACGGATTTGAGTTGTATTTACCAAAAGCCGTTTGCTTATGGACTAGCCAACTCTTAAGTTTGTAAAAACTTGGTGAGTTGAATACCAAAAGCCATGATGGCCCAAAGATGGTGCAATTTCCTTGGATGGAGGAAATTAAGAAGGCAATGATGCTGTGTATCTTGGATGATTGGTTCAACAAGTGAAATCATCTAATGTCATGCCTTTGAGTTGAAACTTTTCTTAGTTTGATCTAGATAGAACTTTCTCCCTGAGAAATGCTTCATCCCTTCTAGATATGTTATCTAACTCTATCTTTTTCAACCTTTGCATCATCTTGTATGCTCTTGTCTTTCCTTTCATGAATTGGTTTTTCTTTCATTTTGGGCTATTATTTCCTCCCCTGAGATGGTTATATCCCCTGAGATAAATATAATATTGGTTGCCCCTTTTTGTATGAAAGATCTCTTGTTTTGTTATCAACCTGAAATGTGTTAGTTGCAAACCAAAAGAACAAAGTGCAAAGCACTTGATCTATAGTATTTTAAACATTCAAGCATCCATATGAACAAAACATAGGAATTTTATATCAGCAGGACCAATTATGAACTAACAGGACCTTTTGACTAACTAGCAGTACCATGGTTAAAAGCCAATACCAGTTAATTTTATGAACAAAAACACATGTTTTTCAAAGATTTATCATTCCAATACCTCCTACAAGGTATTTGAATCTACCTAAATCAAAAGCTTTGGTGAGAAGATCTGCATAATTCTTTTCAGAATCAATTTTAACTACTTGAATTAATCTTTTCTCATTGCAATCCCTTATGAAATGGTGTCTTATTTCAATGTGTTTTGTTTTTGAGTGTTGAACTGGGTTTTTAATGATACATATAGTACTGCTATTGTCAATATAAATAATGGTGTTAAGAAAATTGTACCCATAGTCAAGCATTTGATTTTGGATCCAAAGAACTTGCCCACAACAACTTGCACCAGCAACATATTCTGCTTCAGTTGTAGAATTGGCCACCATTGTTTGTTTCTTGCATTGCCAAGAGATTAGTCTGCAACCAAGAAATTGACATCCACCAGTTGTGGATTTTCTGTCTAGAGTTGCACCAGCGTAGTCACTATCCGAATAAGCCACCAATTCAAAAGATGATTCCCTTGGATACCAAAGACCCAACCTAGGTTGACCCTTAAGATATCTAAAGATTCTTTTGACTGCTGTGAGATGAGAGATTTTGGGATGTATTTGAAACCTTGCACATACACATACTGAGAACATGATATCTGGTCTTGATGATGTAAGGTACATCAAGGACCCAATCATTGATCTATAATTGTGCAAATCCATATCTTCTCCTTCAGCATCCTTGAGTAGCCCTTTGTCTGGATCCATTGGTGTACTTGCAACTTTAGAATCAGCAAAATTAAATTTCCTTAGGATCTCTGCTACATACTTATCTTGGCTGATAAATATGCCTTCTTTGGATTGTTTCACTTGGAGACCCAAAAAGAAAGTAAGTTCCCCCATGGAACTCATTTCAAACTTACTATGCATAAGTTTTTCAAATTCTACACACAAGTCTTGGTTTGTTGATCCAAAGATTATGTCATCAACATAAATCTGCACTAGCAAGATGTCTTTCTTTGTTCTTTTGATGAACAAAGTTGGATCAATCCTGCCTCTTTGGAATCCACTTTCTAGTAGAAAACAAGCCAATGTTTCATACCATGCCCTAGGAGCTTGGTGGAGGCCATACAAAGCCTTGGTAACCTTATAAACCTTGTCTGGATACTCTGCATCAATGAAGCCTGGAGGTTGAGATACATATACTGGTTCTTCAATTTCACCATATAAAAATGCACTCTTAACATCCATTTGATAGACAGTGAAGCCTATGAATGAAGCATAGGCCAAGAAAAGCCTAATTGCTTCAAGTCTTGCAACTGGAGCAAACACTTCTTCATAATCTACCCCTTCTTCTTGAGTATATCCTTGTGCTACCAATCTAGCTTTGTTTCTGATCACTATACCCCTTTCATCTTTCTTGTTTCTGAACACCCATTTGGTTCCAATTGCCCTATAACCTTTGGGCAAATCAACCAATATCCAAACCTTCTGAATCTTGAATTGGAGAAGCTCTTCTTGCATTGCTTCCACCGAACTTGCATCATCTAAAGCTTTGTTTATGTTTTTGGGTTCAGCCTGAGATAGAAAACATGAAAACAGGCATATATTGGAAGTATCATTATTCTTTTCTTCATAAATAGAGGAGATAAACCCTTCTTCATCTGAAGACAAGACTTGAGATAAACCAACTTGAGATCTTGTTCTAACACCAGAATTTATGCTTCCAATCACATCATCAGTTGAGTGATCTTTGAGAATTCTAATGTTGGGTGTTTTTGGAACTTCATAGGTAGATGGAAGATTGCTAATTCCCACCTCTTCTGTGAAAGAATCATCTATTTGAACATTCAATGGCTCAGCAGTATCAATACTTGAACTAGCAGGACCATCTGATGAACTAGCAGTACCATTGTCATTTGTACCACTTTCTTGATTCTTTTGATTCTGAGTTCCATGATCTTCTTCATTGCCTTCATTTGTTGTGTTTGAAGGTTCTTCTTGACTTGAAGATAGATCCAAACTTTTCCAAATTGGCATCCAGATGTAATCTTGATCTTTAGGAATTTCAACATTGTCTTCAAAACCTGCATCATCATTAGTATTTGTACCTGAAACAGGCACATAATTCATAGATTCTGAAAGCCTATCAATATCAAACATCCAATCTGGTCCAATTCCTTTCACATTTGTTAGTTTCTCTTGAAACTCTATGTGAAGATTCTCTTCCACTAGCCTAGTGCAAGTGTTAAACACTCTATAGGCCTTACTTTGCAAGGAATACCCTATCAAATAGCCTACATCTGCTTTTCCATCAAACTTGCCTAAATGATCTTTGGTATTTAGAATAGTGACATGACAACCAAAAGGTCTCATAAAACTTAAAGATGGTGTTCTACCAAAGAAAAGTTCATAAGGTGTCTTTCTATGTGGCTTTGTCACAAGAACCCTGTTTTGTACATAACAAGCAGTACCAACTGCTTCAGCCCAAAATGAAATAGGCAACTTAGAGTCTACTAACATAGTTCTAGCAGCCTCTATAAGTGTTCTATTCTTTCTTTCTGCTACTCCATTTTGCTGAGGTGTTCTAGCTACACTAAACTCTCTTTTTATGCCTTTTTCCTTGCAAAAGTCATCCATAACTCTATTCTTGAATTCTGTCCCATTGTCACACCTGATGACTTTGACTTTCTTATCAGATTGGTTTTCTACCTCAGTGATATAGGTTTTAAGTATCTCACTAGTTTCATGTTTGGATCTTAAAAAGAAAACCCATGAAAATCTGCTATAATCATCAGTAACAACCAGAAAATATCTTTTACCATTCAAGCTGCACACATTAGTAGGACCAAAGAGATCCATATGAAGCATATGTAAAGCCTGAGAAATAGAGTTTTGGGTCTTGGGCTTACAAGAAGCTCTATGTTATTTGCCTTTTAGACAATCAACACAGGTTTGGTCGTTTTGGAAAATCTTTTTGGGTAAACCTCTTACTAAATCATATTTTGCAATAGTGTTGATTGTTTTAAAGTTTACATGACCAAGCCTTCTATGCCAAAGCATAGATTCATCCAATGAGGCTTTTGCTACCAAACAAGTTAGACTCTCCTTAGGATCAATGTTCTTTAAATTGACACTGTACATATTGTTCCTTTTTGGAATTTTAAGAAGGATCTGACTCTCATCAGGCATCTTAAAATCAGAAGAAAGAACCATACATCCATTGTCAGTAAATAGAACATTGTTCTTTTTGTCACACATTTGTGAGACACTAAGAAGATTAAACTGAAGTTCTTTCACAAAATACACATTTTCAAAATCTAGTTTACTGGTTTTGATAGTACCTTTACCAGTGATCTTTCCTTTTATTCCTCCCCCAAAGGTAACATATCCTCCATCAAATGTTTTGAAGTCTGAGAGGAATGACATGTTGCCTGTCATATGCCTTGAACATCCACTATCTACATATCCTTGATCTTCAATATCAGATGAATGTTCCTGCACATGAATAAACATATTAGTTTCCTTGGGGTACCCAAGCCATGACAGACTTGGGTTTGCCTCTTGCATCAATGAAGTCAAACCTTTTCAGGATTGTTGATGCACCTTTTGATTGGATTGGTTTCCAAATCCAACATGTTGAGGACTTAACAGCACTTTCCCTTTTAATCCATTGTGTGGTCTTTGGTCTATCAGTACCAATTTTGGCAATACCAATTTTGGCAGTACCATTTGGTCTAGCAGGACCTTTGGTTTTTGGTTTCCAAATTTGTGTTTTGACCACAGATTTCTTTTGAATAGGACTATTCTCAACTTTTGGTACACATTTGAAAGTGTTTCTTGTACCCTTATCAGTTGGTTTTGTAATAACAGGCTTATGTTGTCTAACAGTATCTTTAACTTTTGTGGTGTTAGACTTAACAAAACTTTTTCTGGGGTGAGTAACATTTGTTATAGACTTTGATTTACTCCCAGAAACCCATTTATTACAATAAGCATGAAGATGATTAAAGCTACCACAATAATAACAAGCCTTATTGAACATAATAAAGTCATCACCTAGTTGTTGTGACTTAAGGTTGTTCCAATTTCTTTGGCTTCCTCTAGGTTTGTTATTACATTTTTCACAACTTTCAACTGTTTTCAAAACGGCTTTAGCCTTAGCCTTAACTTCTACTTTCTTAGGACTGATTGGTCCTACTTTGATTCCTTTAATAGGAATAGTCTCATCTTCATCATCATCAGATACCCAATCTTCAATAATTAGGACATCTGGTCTCTTATTAGTGAGCACCTTGGAGAGTGAGGCATTCTTAGTACTCTCAGAAGGTTCACTTATCTCTACAGGTTTAGCTAATGGTTTGTTAACAAATTCACGTAAACCTGATGCAGCAAGATCACTACCTTGGGGACAAGGAATTCCTCTATAAGGAGGTGGACATTTATGGTATCCTATCCCTGATTTTATTCTCTTATTCATCTGATTCTCAACTATGCTTCTAGTGCATTCAGAAGCAATTTCCAATTTAGTAACAGTCAGTTGAATATTATCTCTAGCCAATGTCACTTTAGTGCACTCAGTCCTTAACATTTCTATTTCTGAATCTTTCAAAAATATTTGTCTATTAAGAGCAGTTTTAGCATCAGTAAAGGTGAGTTCATTTTCTCTATAGTGAATGATTTGTTTTTCTAGTTTGGCCATACCACACTTATAGTTGACTAAGGTTTGAGTTGTTTGTCTAGGTTCTAATGTGAGTTCATCATAACATTTTCTTAAAGTTTGCAATTCTTCAAAAACTTCACATGTATTTGAACATTTAGAAATTTTTACCTCAGGAGTGGAGAATGCCATCAAAGCCAATTCATCAGAAGTTGACTCATCTTCACCCATGAAACTCCAATCAAAACCCATGCCATCAATAGCAACCATTGCTTTTGGCTCAGCAACTTCAACAACCTTACTCTTGCTTTCAAAGCTTCCTTTCTTCTCAAAGCTTCCTTTATTCCTGTTGTCAAACCCTCTACCCTTGTCATCCTGCTTCTTAGGTCTTCTACACTCTCTAGAGTAGTGACCTTTCATGTGGCAGTTGTAACACTCCACTTTTGACTTATCATATCCAGCAGGCTCATTTCCATTTATCATTATCTTCTTACCAGTTCTCATCAACAACTTCTTGGCTCTAATGCTTAAAAGTGAAAGTTGCCACTTTATGTCCATCTCTTCAAGATCATCAGGATGAATCTCTTGAAGATCTTCAAATGTTAATACGGACCCATTGTGTTGAGATGTAAGAAAAGCACACCCAATTGTTTCATCTAAAATGGTTTTGGTACTACTAGAAGTACTAGCAGTACCAAAGGTTGTGTTGGCAGTACCTTCTTCTCAGCCACCTTTTTCTTCATTATCAACCTTTGAGATGTTTGGTGATGAAACAAAAGCCATATTTCCTGAGCTTGACCCAGTAGTCTTCTTTACTTCATGCTCTACTATTTTGAAATTGTTGTAGAGATCATTAAGACTCATCTGGTCAATATCTGGCTTGTTCTTCCAGACAATCACATGCATAGACCATTCTGAAGGTAAACTTCTAAGAAATTTAGAGTTTAAATCTTCTTGAGTTATCATCACTTCATGGATGGCTAACTGACTTGAAAGCTTCTGAAGTCTATTGAACATACTGTCCATAGACTCATTGGTTGTGGCTACGAAGTTCTCAAATTGTTGTTTGAGAAGGGTTTTCTGTGTTTTCTTGGTAGCATTATTACCACCAAATCTAGCCACAATAGCTTCAAAAAGGGTTTTGGCATCTTTGTATTTGTTAAAGATCAAAAGCTGATCATTTGGAATAGTCATCAGTAACATACTCCTTGCTTTTAGATCATTTCTCTTCTGAACTTTTTCATCTGCATTTGATGGTTGGTCTTGTATTTGTGTTACAAGAGCATCATTTACTGTTGTAGTGGTGATTGAGGGTTTAAATGAGTTGCCTTGTTCAATAATCTCCCAAAGTGCATAGTCCTGCACTTGAAAGTATTGTTCTACCCTTAGTCGCCACATTTCAAACTCATTTTGCTTAAGTAATGGAAGTTTAGCTGCAATATTTGTTTGAATATGTTCAACATCCATTGTTCTTTTAAATTAGTAAATATCAAGCCTAGCTCTGATACCACTTGTGGAAAGGTTTTGTTTGTTTGAGATATTTATGTATTGAATGTGTTTAGCATGCGGAATCTACTACAACACACTTAAAAGAACACAAGGTGGTGAGTTTAAGTAAACGTGAGAATGCAATGAACAAAGAACACAACTTTGGTTAACACAAAACGATTCAATATTATTGATGAAATAATACGGATGATCTAAATATCACCGGGATTACAAAGTAATCTTGAATCTAAGATTGTAAAAGGATTTGTGAATTGAGTAACTAAGTTACTTGAGAGATAGTTTGGTTTTGGTTAATAGTTGGTAAAGATGCATGCATGAAGTGGTGACTAAGATATCCTTTTATAAGATAAGGATATCTTATTACAAGTTGTTCAAGTGGTTAAATATAATACTATACTTTGACTATATTAGCGCCTACAATTAAATACAACTACCAATGTACAACTCTGCCATATTCTTCTGTACATCACAGAAGACTAAACTACTTCTACATAACGTATAACAATGTACAAAGACTAATAATTCAACTAAATATCTATTACAAAATATCTAATCAACTTGACATAAGCTTTGCAGGCTCTTCATCAACTAGCAGTACCTTCTACCCAGAAGGTACTGGTAGAACATCTTCATACTCTTCAAAATCAACTAGCAGGCTCTTTAACATCTTTGGCAGGCTCTTTGACTTTGAACATTTTATTCCCAACACTAATGGCAAAACTAGACCTTGTACTTAATTACTATTGCAATTCCCGAGTATAACATAACTTTAAAGGCTAACAATCTCTCCCCAAAGTGATGTTATACGGGAATTGCTTACAACGTTCCCTATAAGTAAAATACAAAACATAAGCACAACAGCTCTGAGAATGGTCTTCAAACTTCATTACATCGTTCAGCTTGCAGAATCTTCTCAGCTGTTATTTCTTTTACTTGCAGAAGAACAATGTGAGCAAATCTAATTAGGGTAAGGATATTGGTTATTAAATCTAGCTTTTCACTCTCCCCTAATTAGTGCTCTCCCCCAAACTGACAACCTTTCTAATGAATGCAATGAATTCTGAAGAATTCTTTTTTATAAATGAATGCCCTGAATTTGAAGAAGTCTTTAGATAACTAAATGCATTCCGTCTTTAGTCTTCTAACACGCAGTGGATACTGTCTTTAATCTTCTAACACGCAGAGGAAAATATAGAACAGACTGTAGACTTGACCTTCTTCAAGATTGTTCATTTGGGGGAATAGAGTATCAACATCTTCATCTCACCAAATGCATCACAGTTATCTTTCATATGAGAAATCAGCCCATAATGTACACATGAAATAATAACACCAAAGTAACAAGTTGTCCCATATCGTTGGTCACGGGTAACTTGCTTAACAATTTTTCTCCCCCGAAGTTGAAACCGTAGCACCAGAATCAATTAAGATCCGGAAATGCACTTTTCTTTCTCCAGGATAGTTCCATCATCACGGGATATTACACATTTCTCTCCCCTGCTGGTTACGATTTATCGGAATCAGCATAACGGTGTGTACGTAGAGTATTAACTGGAAGCATCTTTTTCATTAACCATATAGCCCGTGAGAAGATGTCGATAGACCCAATCTACTAATAATACCATCTAAAATGTCTAACTCTTTATCAACCCCCTGTATCAAAAACAACGGCTTTTTGTAGTGACTGCTGATGGAGAAACCCATTATGACGAACTTGAGACTGATGTAAAATAACCCAAACTTGTGTCTTAAACTTGCACTATTGTCAGATTAAGAACCTGTACTGAGCACTACAACGTAACTCCTTAAAGCATAGATCGTTTCATATACCCATCCAACCTTCCTTATCTGTATATGAACTCATCTTGAATTATCCACAGCTTTATGTGACACTTAAGCACTACAACGTAACTCCTTTAAAGTGATAGCTATACTCTGTGAGTACAACAACGTAACTCCTTACATCAGCTATAACTAGACAACTCAAGTCTTAATCAATGTATGCTCTGTGAGCAACCTCAGCTCGAACAAGGATCTCGAAGAATCATGCATCCAACCAACCCCGATATCTTCAAAATACTAAGTACACGCACCCGTGATATTCCACTTCAACTTCAAATAAGTAATAATGAATCATCCTTGTAGTCACAGTTGATAACATCAAAATTTAGCCATTGTCATTTGATTGTGAATCTTGATCAGGATCTTTTAAGCTATACGTGGTAGTTTTGAAGGTGTAGACCAATAATTTCATTTGTGATTTTGGTGTGGTGAGTTTCAAACATGCCATAAAATACAATTCTAATGATACTAGGAAATTTTGAGTTTTAAAAATTTTTACGCCAAATTTTACCGAAAAAATTCGAATTTTGACCTAAAATTTTGAATTTTGGGCCAAAATTTTCATTGTTACACCATAATTTGAATTTAGCGTAAAAATTGACCGTTAAGTCACTCGTAAAAATTAAATTTTACTCAAATTTTCCCGCTAAACCAGAGAAACTCGACTCGGTTAAATTTTAAATTTTTTTTTAAGAAACTCTGTTATCTCACAAACTCGGTTATATAGAGAAACTCGATGTCTTGAATAAACTCGACTAAACCAGAGAAACTCGACTTTCAGAAACTTGATGAATACTTGAGAAACTCGATCAAATCAAGAAAGTTGAGCAACCCTAGAAACTCGGTCAAATCTGTACAAACTCGAACTAATCTGAAGATACTCGAGCAAATCAGAGAAACTAGATCACACTAGAGAAACTCGATCACACTAGGGAAACTTGATCAACTTCAGAAACTCGATCACACTAGAGAAACTCGATCACCCTAG
Organism: Artemisia tridentata subsp. tridentata; assembly: GCA_021014915.2. NCBI lineage: Eukaryota > Viridiplantae > Streptophyta > Magnoliopsida > Asterales > Asteraceae > Artemisia > Artemisia tridentata. Next base: position 395,374,207 of record CP139505.1, read on the forward strand.
AGAAACTCGAGCAACTTTGGAAACTCGATCACACTAGAGAAACTCGAGCAACTTCAGAAACTCGATTACATTAGAGAAACTCGATCACCCTAGAGAAACTCGTGCAACTTTGGAAACTCGATCACACTAGAGAAACTCGAGCACAGTTCAGAAACTCGACTAAGAAACTCGAGTATTAGTCTAACTCGACTAAGAAACTCGAGTATCCTGATGAAACTCGACTAAGAAACTCGAGTATTAGTCTAACTCGACTATGAAACTCGAGTATCTTGATGAAACTCGACTAAGAAACTCGAGCAATGAACAGTGACTTCTCTGATGAACAGTACGATGTCGGATAAACAGTAACCGACACACCAAAATCACTTTTTTTCACCTCAAAACCCCACGATTCGCCCCTGGTTAGCTCTGATGCCAATTGTAGTGATCAATAAACATTTTTAGGAGGTGTGTGTATATTCTAGAGAGAGAAAGTGAAGAAAACACACACACCTCCAAGTTACAATGAGAATCCCACCCTCCTAGTTGAGACTAGGAGGGTATTTATACAAATGTACAAGCCTAACTTTACTCTAATGGCAAAACTAGACCTTGTACTTAATTACTATTGCAATTCCCGAGTATAACATAACTTTAAAGGCTAACAATATATATCTTTGACAGTGACTCGAAATAGGAAAGTGAATCGTGCGACTAATTATTTTATTTTGACCCAACTAGGTCAAACGAAAGAGAAAGAAAACCCAAAATTTCTTACTAAAAACTTCTTAATAACAAATGGTTAATAGGTTTAAAGAATGGAGATTTCTTTTATGAGAATAAAACGCACGAGAGTAGTTGGACTTTTCGAGGCACGAATTACCGAGGTTTGTTAGTATTTGATGCTTGTTAAGATTGTTTAATTGATTGATGATTGATTGGTAATCGGATTACTTGGGATTTTGCAACAGCGGAATGGAAACCTAAACTTGAACATGGAATATTATTGAACTTTGGACATTTGGACTATTGGGGCACGAGACGACTATAGTACATTAGACTCATGACGAATTTAATGTATTCGAGCCATAACGGGTGAACGATGGAAATTATTGTCTAACGAACAATAATAATTATAACACTTGTTATCCAAACATATTTGGAAATTTATTAAGTCATTCGACTTGGAACGTTCCATAAACGGACGAGTCATGGCAAATTTTGTTTAACATATAAAACAAGTATGATCAAGAAAATTTTAAGGGATTATGGGAAACTACCGACGATTACTAATTATTACATCTACTTGTTGTGTGTGGTACTTGATATATGTGGTCTCCTCTCTGTCGTCTCATCTTGAATTCTTCTCATATTTTTCGCCGTCATTCCGTTAGTGTCTTTCTTTTTGGTGTGTGTACTCGATCTTGAGTCTGTGTCTTCTTACCGTTACACAAACGATGATACCAAACTCTAAATAAACGGATAAAACCAGATTAAATTGGAAACGGAATTGGGAATGGGAATATTCAACATTTGGGAACTTTTTACACCTTAGGTTATTTTATGGAATATATGTTAAGACGAGTCTTTATATTATTAGGTCGTGTCGAGTCCGTTGTGTCGTGAGATTCTAGTTGCTGTTGTGCTAGGTTACCCCTGAGCTGTTGTGTTGTGCTACTGTTCGGTTTATTTTGTTGTTCTACCTCCTGATATTGTTGTGATATTGCATTGCTGGACTGATGTGAGTTTCATAGCCCCACTTTCACTCATAAACTGTTATTCGAAACTTGGGGTGAGAAAACATGCTCAACTGTTTTGAATGGACCTAACTGTTATTTTATTATTTGCTATAACTCGTTAACTGGGTAAGGTTAGATATTACCCGAGGGCTCCTGTGTCCTCACCTTAACATGAGGGCTCCTGTGCCCTTGCTTCTGACATGAGGGCTACTGAGTCCTTGCTTGCTGTTATATGTGATTATGTGACTGATATTTAGCTTAGTCCAGTGTAGAAAATAACTTATCTTGGTCCACTGTTAATACTTTTTGCTTAAATCTATGAACTCACTAGCGTTAGATTACCTTTTAGCATGTTTTCTCAGGTAATTGATGCAACTGCTGTTGACTGCTTAGGATTCGGAGGCTTGGCAAGTGGCACGGTCCTTGGATCAATTTCATACTCTGATAACTTAATTTGGGACCTAACTTTATGTTTTGGGCTTACTTCCGCATTTTTGAATAAATGTAAACATTAAATACTTGGTTGAAATGATTTATTTAAAAACGGATGACGTATTTCCGTTTTCTTATGCTTGCTTTGTGTACCAATCCCCGTAGCACCCCGAAGCTTTGTTAAGTCTTCCGCTATACCAAATTTTGGGGGTGTTACACACATGTCCCGCTAGACCATTTCATTTGTTTAATCTGTTGTTGTACCGAATGAATTGTTTTATTTGTGTGTGTGTGCTTTTGTTTTTATTTAATTTTGTAAGGTATGTTTTTTGTTGTGAGTGTGATCCCCTTACTACGAGTGTTTGGTTTGTGATTGATTTAGAAGAGAGAAAGCTAAGTTGGCGCTGATGTGACGTTGTTATTTATAATCTTGGTGTGATCTTATTACTATCAGTCTTATTTTTAAATCCAAAACCCACTGAAAACCTATAAAACATACCCTTAAAGTTATCAACCCCAACTGATATATGATGTATTGATTTAACAAGTGTTTAAATTGCCTTAATCAAAACGGTTGAACGCATAAAGCTGAATAAAATAGTTTTACGAAATGGCTCAATAATTGTATTAATTGGCATGATCGATTGTTGTTACATGATGTTGAACACATGAAAGCAAACCCAATCTCACACAACCCACCATCCCTCCTTAATCTTCATCTTTAAAATCATTGTTCAAACCAAAACCAAAACCCAAATCAAAATCAAAGTCGATATCTAAATGAAACCCGAAATCAAAATCAAAACTAAAGTCCAAACGGGTATTGATAGGTGATATGTTATAGAGGTGTCGTATGTCAGAGATATTGGACTGTAGGTCGTGGTTCTGCTCATGTAAATGGGTATTGGGAAATGATTAGGGGGAAGTTGTAAATGGGTTTTTGTTGGATGGTGTGAGGATGATGATGTGTATATATAAGGATGACATGGATACTATGCGGATTTTCTGATAAAATGAAAATAATGAAGAAAACACAAATATAACCGGTGACCTAATAAGTAGATCAACCCCATGCATCAATAAGTCGAAATTCGAAAGGTTTTTGTTTCATAAGCCAAAAAAAAGAAAGAAAAAAGAAATGCTACACGGAACAATAAAAAATGGACAAGTTAGATACATTTTACAAGTCATTATCCCATATATTAACTACTGCCCTCTTTAACTGTAGTAGCTCAATTATTCATTCTGATGCAAGATCACGAATAAAATGAGAGCGAATATCGATATGCTTTGTACGACTTCGAAAAGTTGGATTCCTCCTCATTGCTGTCGTTGCTTTATTGTCACAGAATATTGTTGTTGGACAATATTATTCATTGTGAAAATCAACTAGCATTCTTTGCAGCCATATTACTTGACAAATCACAATGTGTGATTTGCATGGAGAATAATTTGAAGGTAAGAAAAAAATAATTTAAGCGGAACATTTTGTGAGAAAAAAGAAGTATCTAAAATTCCTTTTGCTTCAATTTCATCCTTAAAACATCATTAAAGAACCCAAAGTCTCTATAAATTCTCTTCCTTATCCTCTCATTTCCATGATAAAACAACTTTGAAAACATAATGGCTTCCTCAAGCAATACAAAGAGTGGCAATATCAATTCTGAAGGTATAGCTCCAATATAATAATATTTTTCATTGTTTATGCTATTCCTACATAGTACGTGCACTTCTTTTGCTATTTTGTATGTGTCATATATTATAGACGACTTTGTGTTGGGTTATATGAAGATGTCAAAAAGTCTAAATGAACTATGAATTATTGATACTCAACTTATTGCTTCTAGTGAATACACATCCAAAGCATAGACTAATTTTCATTAGAACTCTTAATTAACACCTGCAACTCTAATGACTTACCCAGGCACTATCAAGAACGACATCAAAGAAGGTATGAAATCAACCAGCAACAACAACAACAACATCAATGAAGGTATGAACCCTACCCAATATTTTTCTATCTTCTTTGTTACTCCCTCCGTCACATATTAATTGTCCACAATGGAATCTTGGCATGTCCCAAATTAAGTGTCCATATTGTATTCCAACCATTGAGATGAGACTTTAGTGGGTAAAAATGATATTTGATTGGTGGAGAGTGTACTTAGTGAAATTTTATAAAACTTTGTGCATTTTGAAAGTGAACACTTAATATGAGACGGAGGGAGTATAATTTTTCCGTAGAAAACTCAATATTGTTCTACCTTTGTTGTTATAATGTCCTTCTATTAGGGAATTTGTTATTAAATATCAGCCTACTTTTTATGTGTTATTATTTCACTATTTATTAAATCTGAGTCATTAAAAGATAATTTGTGTCTCATACGAATTTTTTCGTAAGATCTAGAACTGGCTTTTAGGTATAATCGTATATCGATCACCAACTTGCTTATTATTATATGTAGACGATGTCAATTTATTAATTGATAATACATAAACTTTGCATAATCAACTTACTACTTCATACAAATACACATCTAAGTTAAGCATGTATAGTTTATTCATCTTAGAATTGTTAATACCTAATGATGTGATATAGAGCGCACCAATACCTATATAAATGGCGTGTATTTGGTTACGTTGATGTTTTCTTCATCGAATCATGTTACCATTTCATGTTTCACTTTTAAGTTTTATAAGTAAAGGAAAATGTCAATTATTCTTAGTAAACATTCTAGAGTTCTAAGATTACATTTGACTACATTATCTCATTTAGCATATCAATTATTGAATAGCACATCATTTTTTCATATGTAAGTAAATAATAGTGGGTGTTTCAAGGGTAAATTGCTTAAAGCACAAGGGACTGCAACGACCAGGTATATATGACTCATTTGTGAAATTAAATTGCATAGTAATTGATGCAAAATATAATAAAAAAAATGGTTATGTGTGAGACTTTCCGACTTTTATAATAAAATCAACTTTGAAGTTGTGCTATACTGTACTACATTTAGATTATAATATAAATTGGCAAAAGTTTAGAATATTTATGACAATTTTTTCCAGTTCACAAAATATAAAACAAAATTGCTACCCAAATTCCACATTTTATAATGTCAAACATATATTGCACCATGTCACATTCCATTTATATATGCTTTAAAGATTTGCATCCATCGTTTTCTGTTCTAGATGATGTTGCAGTATTTGTCGCGTACAATGGAAAATGGGAATATGAACGCAAAGAATGGTTCTTCAAGAATTTCAAATTTTCAATGATGGTGGTGCCCAAGCATATAACACTATCAGAGATAACGGACGTCCTACACAAACAACTTCAAGTCGATAAAGAGTTTTACCGTTTAAAATTGGAGGTCCATTACAGAACTGGATCTCCTTGGTTTCCAATTATTGAAATTCAAAATAATCAAGATCTCTCGGTGTTCATCTCAGAAACTTCGAAAACAAAACTTCCTTTATGTGTCACCCGGTTAGATAATGAGTTCGCAAATGTTGTGCAATATAAGCTTATTTCTGATGTTGAGGAAGAAACACGAAAAGGTAGTTTTACAAAGGATTCCTTGATTCAATTAAACATAGATCTCATGATATATATGTGCGTAAACAATAATCATGCTAAATAATCAATACTCATATCAAAATAGGTAAGAAAAATGAAATGTTCATTTTTATGATGTACGAACGTAAGAACTACTTTTAGTAACGTAAGAACTACTTTTAGTACTCATTCCGTCTTAAAAAAAGTGTTTAAATGCATATATTTTTAGGTTAGTATACATAATTACAACAGTATTAAAAACATGGGTCTTATGGTTTTTATTAGTTGTGTCATTGTGTGAGCACGTGAATTTTTTAAATAATTAATTTAAAATAGATTAATATCCTTTCAAATTAAAGTCACACATGTGTTGATTATATTTGAGAATAAATTAATAAGTGGGAATTCGATTGATTATTTTAGAATTACTCTTCAAGTCATATTTTTTTATTTACAAAAATAAACCTTTTTTTTTTATTTATACTTCTAATTTCTGATTCATGTCTCCTCATGCATACATGATAAAAGTGATCATACATAAAACATTCAATAAAAATAAAGAACACGTAAGTATAATCCATACAGGAATACAAACTTAATTTGTTTTCCTAACTGACAAGCTAAAAATTTTGTCATGTCAAACATATATTTCACGATAATAATCACTTTTTGTCACATGCCATATTTATATGCTTAAGGATTAAGTTAACCCCGTGTATGCTTATTTACATCCATCGTTCTGTTATAGATCATGTTAGAGTACTTGTCGCCTACAATGGAAAATGGAGATGGGATGGAGAAAAGTGGTTGTTCGAGAATTCCAAAGGTTCAATAATGGCCGTGTCTAAGTATGTAACGTTATCGCAGATAATTAACATCCTATACGCAAAATTCAACGTTGATCAAAGTTTTTATCGTTTAAAGTTGGAGGCTCATTACAGAGGTGGATCTCCTTGGTTTCCTATTATTGAAATTGAAGATGATGATGATCTCTCGGTGTTCATCTCCGAATCTTGGAAAACAAAACTTCCTTTATGTGTCACACGTGTGGCAAAAGTTGTGGTCGTTGAAAGAGCTGAACATGGGCGCAAAGGTAGTTCTCCGTGTAATTCCTTAATCAAAACAAACGTAGATCCTATGATATGTTCATAAACAATATCGTTTAAATGGCCATTTTTATGATGTAGGATTGAAACAACTTTTATATATTTGCTTCTGAATAATCATGGGTTGTATAATACATTTACTAAGAATATAGGTGGGGATGATATACAGCCAAAGTCAAAAACAATTTTTTGATAAACAAAATATACTGATAAAATATATAAAAAAAAAATCACAAGTTGATTAAAGATTAAAATAATATAAAATCACGTGATATACAGCCAAAGTCAAAAACAAGTTAAAAAAAATTTACGTCTAGTTTTGATGATTTTTCTTCTTCTGATAACTAAAAAGATTTTGTTCATCAAAATATTTTTCTTCTATCAAAACGAGGTAAAAGCTGTCTATGAATTGCAACCAAATTAATTTATCTTCAGATTTAATTTGATTAATATTTTATGAAAATGTATGTGCATTGCTACTGAATTATGTATAACATTTTTATAAAAATATTTCTTCAGATGACAGGGTAGAAAAGAGACTAATCAAAGCAATTCGGAAGAATGACTGGGTGAAAGCCCGACAAATAGTTAATACAGGGGAAGTTACATGGACTTCGAAATTAAATGATAGCGGCGTGACAGCATTTCACTTTGCTGTCGGTAGATATAAAGATAATGAGGTTGCTAGGGATATCATAATGGGGATAAACAACGAGTTACTTGTAACCACTCTAGATAATGTTGGAAGGACCCCAGCGCACGATGCTGCACTTCATGGCAACACAGAAGCTTTGAAGATGTTGGACTCTAACCCAAAATGTTTATTCATTCCAGATAATGATGGTGTTTTAGTGATCCATAACGCTCTAGTCATTCCAGAGACGAAAACTTTTCTCTATTTGTTTGAGCAAATGAAGAGTTATAAAGATGAATATGACTTCGGTTTTGGAGACATTTATGGTCTTATCCTTTTGCATCAAGTTATTGATACAGGATTAATCGGTATGTATGCCTTGTAACCTTTTTTGTTTTTTTTTTTTCAAATTTTAGCGAAAAATGAAAATATACTGGAAATACATTGATAACAACATCTAGCTAACGTCTGAAAGTACCCAAGTTCTAACAAATACTTCTATTTGATTACAGATGTAGCATTTGAGTTGATCAACGACCACCCAAGCTTGGCTACAACAGTGTACGAAGACAAAACCGCAGTAGAGTGTATCATCAGAAAGCCAGAGTTATTTTATAGTGGAACGCATAATTACAGCTTTTACTCAAGATTTGTTTACAACAGTATGTCTTTAATTAACAAATAGTTTATAGCTTGATCCCCTAATAATCTCTTTAATTAAATATCTATTCGTCATTCGCCAATCAACTTGATTTTAATCCATTTAACTAATTAGGGATCATGATAAATTATCTCAAATATACACATAAATTTTGATCCAACTTGTATAACTTAAAATCAATTGTTGATTGGTTTGGTTGATGTTTCTATTTCTAGATGACTAATTAATGCTAATATTTGTATTGAAGTTGTTCCAATAGAAAATAACAGCTTGGGTGGTACCAATACGGCAGACGTGGAAAACCAAAAGACACCCAAGAAGGATAAGTTTGTTACCAAGTACAGAAAAAAGAGCCTCCACGACGGTATGCTATTGTAGTTACCAAATCCTTTAGTAAATGTTGACATGATGTATAAAACAATTTATAAGCAAACACAAATTTAACTTAATCTTTATTGAATAAATCAAAAAATTACTAAGTGTTACACGAAAATAACACTTAATTGAATGACAATATCAATGCTTTCTGATCAAGCAAACTTAAACAAATAATAAGTTTGCAAGTGAACTCTTAAGGTCGCTGATTGGATTAGGGACCAATTGTGAGTTCAAAGAGAGTAAACGCACTTTTTAAATGTTTACAATAAATCTGAAGCGGTAAGCATTTACTCCAAACAACATTCTCTTTATATAGGGGAGTACGAGGATATCACGTGTGGGGTAGTTGGGAAGTGTCACACATTTAGTGGAGAATTACATCATCCATTAAATGCTTCCATTCTTGGAAACAAAAGAACCTTTCTTTAGTGAACAGTTCTGCCAACTATTCACTTTCTTTTCATCAACTCATACTTGTTTTGACTTTATTAAAAATGCACTTCATCCCGATCTTTTGCATTCTTTGAAAAGTTCCGCCTAAATATCTAAAATGATATTTTTGAGTTATGCTCTCTTGGATGATCAGAGAGCTGATAGGTTTCATTAGGGTATTGTCAACTCCTGATGAACCTTCTTCCTTCAGCTTCAGTTCCTTCTACATACTAGCTGACTACGTATCAGCTAGCGAGTATGACTTCAAGTAATCTTTGACCTCTTTGATGATGTCTCTGACTGACTTCATTATTAGGGAGTCTTTTTGAATTAGACTAATTTATGTTTAAATCTTACTCAGATATAATTAGGCACTGAATTGGCCCAACGACTATATATGAACTATATGATTCCAAAACTCTAATAAAGCTCAACCATGCATGTTACGAATGATTTGTTTATAGTTCAAACATTTTAACTTATAGGCATCGTCATACCTTGGAATAATACTACTCTTTTATAACATTTCATTTTATTGACAAAATCATATCTATTTTTTGTGTAGTCACCTCGAGGATTTATGTCAAATTATGGGAGACAACACTGCTGCATGGTAAGCACAAGCTTCCACTGAACTAATCTGTCTTAGAAACATAGATCTTATGACACCGAAATAAATCATTACGGGAAAAATGGGCTACACCGACAGCCAGATCTATTGATAATCCGTCGGTAATGGCTGTTACCAACAGATCAATAATGTTTTTTTTGGGTAATATCGATGCAAGTAACTTTTATTGATTGATTCCTAAAATCGATGACAAAATTGTCCATTGGAAATCCACGTCATTAGTATCTATAGAAGACAAAAGAAGAAGTAGCATTTCTAAAAAGTGGATATAGATTAGTATTATTTCTTAAAATATAATTAGTTTATATAAACTAATTAAGTTTGAGCTTGAGCTCGTTTATGCTAGGCTCATTTTGAGGTGTTAGTGGGTCAATCCTGATAAGCTTACAGGCGGCTTGGCTCGTTTACACCCTTAAGATAATTCGCTGCTTGTGTTACACATGCTATGCTGAAGGTATCGGTTAACCTATAATGATTGAAGGGCATTTACAATAAACTATCAAAAAACAATAAATATCCGTGTGACTTATTTTTGCTTGAACATGAGTAATTATCAAAAACAATAAACTAAAGACTTGCTGTCAACTTGCTCTTTAAATTTATTTATTATTATTATCATTTTAACTTTGAAGCTTAAAACAATGTTTACTTTTTGATTAATTACAGTACCGCACGTTAAGCGCCTCAGGGACGATAAAGTAAAGCACAATACAACTATTAAGCTACTCAGGCGTATATGCAAGGAAGCTGATAGAACACATACATTAAGTGATATTGAACGTCTTTTTATGTCTCCATTTTTTTTAGCTGTGGAAAACAACACCGCTGAAGTTGTAGATGTGCTGACCACATATTTTAAGGGATTATATAATTACAACCAAGACGGAGCGAAGGTTTATCAATTGACAGTCTTGAACCGAAGCGAAAAGGTTTACAGCTTCATTATGAATCATAAACGTTTTGCCAAATCCGAACTTTCAGCATCCGTCCTATACGATGATAGTAACAATAATATATTGCACTTGGCTGGACGTTTGGCCCCAATACACAAACTTAATGCCGCTTCAGGTGCAGCTCTTCAAATGCAACGAGAGTTGCAGTGGTTTGAGGTGAGCTTGTTTCTCTAGCTAGATTATATAAAGCACAACATATATATGTTAATGTAGTACACAGTCACACAACATCACTGGACAATCTTTCCCATTACCATATAACAAGTAATAAATTAATGATAGAGGATTTCCAATATTTAATTTTATTTACTTGGTTGAATATAATTTGAACTACAGGAAGTGAAAAGAGTGGTGGGAATAACACAAACACGAGAACTGAACAAAAATAAAGAGACACCAATGATGGTTTTTAGAAAAGAGCACAAGGAGCTAAGAAAGGATGGGGAGGAGTGGATGAAAAAGACAGCCGATTCGTACACGATCACGGCGGCTCTCATCATCACAATTGTTTTTGCGGCTGCAATTACTGTACCTGGCGGAAACGATAGTGCCACTGGGAAACCAATATATGAAACGAAAGCAAGCTTAATCATATTTGCAATCTCGGATGCAATCTCGTTGTTCACATCCACCACTTCCTTATTGTTGTTTCTATCCATTCTCACAGCACGTTATGCAGATGAGGACTTTCTTTACAAGTTGCCGAAGAGATTAATATTTGGTCTTGTGATGCTATTTGTGTCCGTGACATCCATGATGATAGCCTTTAGTGCAGCATTATATATTATGTTTGGACAGGGAAAAGCATGGATTCTGATTCCAATAGCTGCATTAGCATGCCTACCAATTGCTTCGTTCGTGACATTACAGTTTCCGTTGCTTGTGGAGCTTATATCTTCGACATATGGTCATGGAATCTTTGGTAAGGAAAAAGATTGGCAATCAAGTGTTAATGCCAACAAAAAGAAAAGGGCCTGAGAAACATGATTCATATTTGCTATGTTAAAACTTTATTTTGTAATTTGAAATTTGTGTAAACTATTGTGAGAAACGGTTGTTGTTGATTATAACTATAGTTTGATCACTTTATGTCTGATTCCCGTTTAAGATCTCCTTGAGAATGTCTACGCATGTCTGTCTCTGCATATGAGATATAAATTGAGGATTCCAGTATCCGACCACCTAATGAGTAGAGGTGGAAAGTTGGCCGGGTCAGGCATGTTGGTTATGGGTCAACCAATTGGCCTGAGACATTAATTTTTTGGCGAAATGCTTTAACCACATAAATTTTACGAAAGGATTTTCACAAAATGATGTGTCGCAAAATGATTTGTTTAAAGAAAAGAGCTGGTGAAGGAAAAGAAGTGGGCCAAGTGTCATGTCACATTATTGTGTGGAAGTTTCTTTATGAATATTATGTAAACCTTCGATCAATTTTCAGTACGGGTCAAAATAGGTCAACCCGTCAAATGGGTAAGGTTGACCTGCTAGCAAAATAGGGCGACTTTTAACATTTCGGGGCAGTTCCCCTGTAGGTAATCGTTTTTTTGTTTGACCCGTTTGAGATAACACAAAGCCAAAATCGACACCTTCATAGGTTAAAACTTCCACCTCTGCTAATTACGACTAAATAACCTGCATTATGTCTGTTTATGTATATAGTTTTGCACAGGGTGTGTGATATGGTCAACCTTTTAGACTGACTTTACCGATATTTATATTCCATCCCCTTAAACTATGCATCATTTTGTAACTAATCTCGCTCCTAGTTGCCATCTATATGATACTTAAAGTTCATCTTGGGAAAACTAAATGTCAAAAACAATACCGCATTCGTACTTTCCTACCAACCCTAGCAAAATAAGCTAAGAAGGTCAAAATAATTGCCAAAAACATCCCTGCAATCAGTAACAAAACGCAAAACGTGTAACAAGTCACAGGTTCAAAATCATGTTCAGTACAAACAAATCTGAAGGTATCACGTCAACATCCTGAAGTGAGATTCAAGCGATTGCTCAAACCCCATAAATTAGTCAACCAAAATATGAGACACCGCGGTTAAAACTGTCTTTTAGTGATACCTTATAATAAGTTACCCTTACCACTTTATTAAACATTTCACCAAGCTCTCATATAACACTACAAAAACTGCACCAAACAAACAAAAACAAAGTCCACATTATACAAAGCTATCCCCTCACCAAACTGGCTGCAAAATCGACATTGTCTTCTGAGAAGGAGCAAACTTAACCAACTCCTTTTTCCTTAGCCACGCTTTCACAACCACAACCGCTTCGAAAACCTTAACTTCTCCACTTGTTTTATTAACAGCTTCTATTTTTAGATAGCATTTCATTCCTGATACCACTTGTTTCTCAGCTTCAACAACCTTTACAAACATTAACTGACCATCGTTGTCCTTGTTACCCTTTAGTCTGTTGTACTCTTCAACTGAGTATTTACCTACTGCTTGGACTTCTTTGTTTGTTGTTACATCTTCTACCTGTTCAAACCAAAAAGAAATCGTAATTAGTGATAAATATCAAAAAAAGTGTCACTAAAAATCCAAAAGTGTTGTTAAGAATGCAAGAAATGTCACTAGAAACTTTCATGTGTTTCTCTTGCGCATAAAAGTGTGGACACTTTGTTGGTATGAAAATGCTATATAATGAGCTTAAGTATAATTTGATGAGGGTGTGGGGTAGGCATGGATTAGGGGAAATGTTTACTAACAACAAGGTCTACTGATTTAAGTTCAAACATAAACATGGCATGAATTTTGTGTTAGAAAACAGTCCCTGGATGGTTAGTGGAAGGCCATCAATTGTACGGAAATGGAGTCCTGATGTATGTTTAGATAAGCCCGAGCCTGAGAAAATTCCACTATGGGTAAAAATGTTTGATGTTCCTCTTGAAGTATGGAGTAAGGAAGGCATAAGTAAGCTCGCTAGTGGACTTGGAAAGCCTTTGATCATGGATGTAATGACAGCTAATATGTGTCAGTTTGGGAAGGGTAGGATTGGCTATGCTAGAGTTCTTGTAGAAATGGATGCAAAAAAGCAGTTTAAAGATTGCATAGATATACAATACAGGGGCAATGATGGAACAATTCTGAGAACAAAGAAGATAAGAGTAGAATATTCATGGAAACCTCCTGTGCGTGAATTTTGTAAAGTGTTTGGACATAGCACAATAATGCGTGATAAAAGGCCAAGAACAGATGCTGCTGAGAAAGCACAAAAGAAATCAGAAAAGGAAATGGTGAAGATGGATAATGGCGGGTTTGTTTAAACTATGAATAGGAAGAGACAAGCTCCAGAGAGTTATAGAATCAAAAGACAACAGCAACCTATAAATGGGAAAGGGCAATACATAAGGAATAATAATGCGAACAGGAACAATGTTGAAAAGAATAAATTCGAGTTTAGGACTAAAACAGTGAGTAATGAAAAACAACACATGAGCAGTATGGAAACAAGTAATGCTAAATCTCCTACTCCAAGTCCAAAAAATAGTATAAAGTTTGCACAAAAAAGTAACAACAAATTTGCTGTATTGGAGGAGTATAATGAAGAGGGGAATGGTAAGAATTTGATGTTAGAACAGAAGAGGGAGGTATAATTTTTTTGTCAAAAATACGCTGCAACAAACTCCTTTTGAGACTACTAAATGGCCACATGAGATGGTCAATTATTTCAAAGAAAGATGGGAAGATGTGATAGAAAGTGTTGAGAATTATGGAGATGTGGAAGATGTATTTGAAGATGTGAATGGAACCTGTATGATGGTGAATGAAATTGAAGGAATGGAGGAGGGTAGTTTACCTTCTCATCAGTAGGTATGGTGTGGTTTTGGCATTCTTAAATAAAAGATATGGAGCTCAAAATAGCTTCTTGGAATATTAGAGGTATATATAGGTACAAAGGATAAACAAAGTGAGATTCAAAAACTCATTTTGGAGAATAACTTATACATATGTGCAGTCCTTGAAACACATGCTAAGTCTAAAGAACTAGATCAAATGAGATATCCCAGATAGGAAAAATAGTATGGAAGCGAGAGCGGAGATATAGGAAAAGGGAATAGAATTTGCCGTTGAAATGATGACTTCTGGCCTTGCCAAAGGTCGAAATGCTAGCCGCCAAAGTTCCAGTGCTACTGCTCTGCCTCAGAATATCTTGAATGGCCTCTGCCAACACGGAGGCCGCTCCTCTTTACCGTCCTATTACTCTTCAACTAGATAAAATCTGCTCTAAAAATTTTAATAATTGGAGCTGGGTAACTAATGTGACTAAGTGTAGGAAGGGTTGCAGAATTGTAGTTGGTTCGAATAGCAATATGGTGAATGTGGAATTTCTGTATATGTCAATGGCAAGTAATGTTCTGCCTTGTAGAGACTGTCCAGAAAAAAACAAAGTTTTTTTGCAGCTTTGTATATGCTGCAAACCAAGGAAAAGAAAGATTTGATTTATGGAAGGAGTTAGCAATTCAAAAGCAGTTTGTAAGGGATAAGCTATGGGTTCTTCTTGGGGATTTCAATGTCACATTGCATGTGCATGAACATTCAGCTGGTGGATCTTCCATTACTAAGGATATGCAAGAGTTTATAGATTGTGTAAATACAAATGAGCTTGAAGATATTTGCAGTTCAGGGTTCCAGTTTACATGGACCAATCTCCAAAGAATCCTAAGGCTGGTATTCTAAAAAAGCTGAACAGAGCGATGATAAATGAAGAGTTTATTGGGATCTTTGCTCAAGCTCATGTTGTATTCCTCCCATATATCATTTCAGATCATAGCCATGCAATGCTTGTAATTCCTGATGGGATAATGAAGAATGGTAGAACCTTTAGATTTGCTAAATATATTGCGGATAAACCTAAGCTTATGACAGTAGTTCAAGATGAATGGAAGTCTGTGGTGGTGGGATTTCAGTTGTATAAAGTTGTTAAAAAGCTGAAAAGATTAAAAAACCAATGAACAATCTCAATTGGAAGCAGGGTAATTCGTTTGAAAAAGTTGTCCTTTTAAAGGATAAGCTCAAGGAATGGCAGATTAAAATTGATGCGGATCCACTAAATGATAAACTAAGAAACTATAATTCTCAAAGAATATAAAGAAGCAGTAGCTGATGAGAATAAGCTGTTGGCTCAAAAGACAAAGAGTGGGTGGCTGAAGGAAGGGGATAGAAACACTGCTTACTTCCACAAAGTTCTGAAAAGTAGGAAGCATAAGAATAGAGTGGAAAGCATTTGTGATGAATAAGGAAATAGATTCAATGGAGAGGAGGTCCCTGAACATTGACATGGATATAACCCACTATGTAAAAGGATAAAGATATAGGTCTAATGCACGTTAAATGTTGCTAATAAGAGCATTATCGTACGACTATAGACATGGATCATTAACTTACCAGTATTTAGCATAGGACAGGAACATTAGCTTATAAAGTAGCCGGAAATGTAAAACAGAACTCTTAAACAGAGCTTGAAGTAATCATATACAACCTGAAATTGTCGCCATAACCATAACATAACTTGAACAGGGGAAACCAAAACTGTATCGCGTTTGTATATTAATTTTTAGTTGGGGTTGCAATTATGGTCAGTGGATGAACAATAAACAATGATACATGGAAAAACGTAAGACGTTTGAATTATTATGAATATTAATTTAGTTACAATCAGCTTGCATGAGCTGAACTTTTTACCTCTTAGAGCAGTATCAACGACTTTGATGGCAATGGTCATCAAAGGCCAGCAGTCTAAGCAAACATCTGATCCTGAGCAGCAATATCGGGCATCATCATAATCCGAAATATCCTGGAAAACACATTTGTAAACAATCATCATATGAAGAAAGGTATTCCTTTGACTATTGAATGTTTACAGAAACTTACTATATCAGATGCTAGCTCTCTTTCCACAGGAGCAAAAATGTTGTCCCCTGATGCTGCGTATGCATGCCTCTTTTAGGGCTGTACAGAGATCAAACATTATATACCCATAGAGTATCACTACAACTTAAAACAAAAGGATGTGTTTTTTTTTTTTTTTTTTTTTTTTTTTTTTTTTTTTTTTGGTAAAGGGTATTACCCCGGTAAATATAGGATGTGTTTAAATATAAACTATGCAAAAAGCAGATAAATCAATCTAAGCTATAACCATTCATAACACATGCTACAGAAATTCTTCAAGAATAGTAAAATGATCTAGAATCTTACATAAACATTATAAACAGGGCCGATATCGATTTTGAAAGACTGGAACCGCATATATACATCGTCATCCAATGTAAAAGAAAATTCTCGCAGCCCGAAATATGAATGGTCACATGCAGGATGTTTCCCATCTACATTTAAGAAACTAAAAACTGTTGTTACGTTTTGCACATATCCTCTTACATATCTCGCTAACTTTCGAAATAGCTGCAAAACAAAAAAAGAGACAACTATTTATTAAATACTGAAACCTACTAAGACAACAATCCAACTGTTGAATATATGAGCATCATATAGTCTATCACACAGACTAGTACAAACCAAATAGAAAGTATTGAACCAAACGAAGTAGTATACCTTACTGATACTTTTGAAAATAGAACCAACAATAAGAATATGACTTGAAGGTCATTTGGGTACATTCTGGACAGCAATATAACCCAAAACGCAGCAGCAAAATCCCAAAGTGCAGCAACAAAATCTATCTTAATCTCCATCTTCTTCGTGCCTGATTAATTGCAATAAACAACACAAATACTGAACTATACAGGAGATTAATCCCTGTCCTTTTAAGTACGATCGGCACCCCGTAAAGTTGCTGGAGTCTACGAGCCGGGCACTTCAGGATGTATACAGTCCACACACGCAAACCTTGAGCAGCAACGACACTGGTTTGCAACGCGATAGCAGTAGACAGAAAACTTAAAAGGAAGTGTTTAATGGCAACAACAATCTTGTGTGGTATGTGTATGTTCTGTGTGTTGATATGTAAGACCCTTCATTGCCTTTTTATATCCCAACTGGTAGTTGTAGATGAAGTATTAAACGTCATCCTAAAACTGAGGAAGAGTGGAGGCAGTTGCACCAAAGTAGCATCCATTTTCCTTTTTACCAGGTCTTGACACACCAAGTCAACCACAAGTGGTATTAGATACTTCATTATCTTGTACCTTATGTTGTATACCATGTACAATAAGTTGATGCATCAACGAATTGAACCTCATGCTTTATGAGTAATAAACTTCCAAACTAATATTTCCAACACCAACCTCTAATAAAATAAAAAGCAACCATTCTAAATAGGCCTACAAGCAAAGGACCAGGAAGATCAAGCTTCGTGTCACCAAAACAATCCATATCATGCACAGCCCTCTGGCCAAGAGCACACAACAATAACTA
The DNA here is from genome assembly GCA_021014915.2 of Artemisia tridentata subsp. tridentata. Lineage (NCBI taxonomy): Eukaryota > Viridiplantae > Streptophyta > Magnoliopsida > Asterales > Asteraceae > Artemisia > Artemisia tridentata. The sequence goes on from CP139505.1 coordinate 395,392,113, forward strand.
GTGGATGATATATTTGATGACAGTAAATATAAGTCACTTCTACATTCAATATAACATCCCCAAACTCTTAACACAACATCCCAACAAGAAAATAAACTTTACAGCGGTTATTTGATTGAACAGAGTTTACCTCAACATGAACTCGGGTTCAGGCCTATTTCACACCAATACATTTGATATAATTTCATCACCTAAGAATGAGAATACACCTCCATCTCTTCCTCTCACACCACTTATAGTAGGATGGATCTGCATGGAAATGTACATGTTATTAGTTGAAGTCAGGGCAGCGACATGATTTGGTAGCTATCATGTTGGGAACACAGTTTACATGTAATCAAGTATTGGTCATAATGTAAGGTTGCTTATGGGCTTTAAGTTAGATTCAACCTCACGGCCCTATTAGAAAACCCATGGGCCGTGAATTATAGCATTAGTTTCTAGAAGGATTAAGGCAAGTGTTGCCCTAACACTTTGCCTATAAATACCCATGCCATGTACTCTTATTATTTGTTGGTTTCATTCACATTGTACCGAACCTTTGCTACTATTTCGTGTGTTATAGAATCAACCTTCTCTTCATCTTATTCTCTTATTCTCTCATCTATATTGTATTATATTACTTGTGTTACACTTAATCTAGGACCTAACAAGTGGTATCATTCGCTAGAAGATAGTTGATTTGTGTGTTTTTGAGTTAGTTCGTAGCTTATATTTCGTTAACGTTTGGTTTTGTAGTTGATTTGTGACAAAAATCTCATTTCTATCACTTTCTCTTCACACTTGTAAAGTGTTAAGATCATTATAGTGATTAGAAGTTGGATTTAGAGTCAAAAGTTTACATCTTTTACGTATTTCACTCGATTTACACTCGGTTTCATAAGTTGCATTTTATCGAAATTCCACAAATTTCGTTTAAAACATTAAAGCTTGAAACTTTCTTATTCTTTAAGTGTTTTTAAACGTTTTGATCCAAAGAAATTCAGTTTAAACATCGTTTTTTATTGGTAAAAAGTGTTTTGTTTGATCTGTGTTTCTATCGGAATTGGTGAAAAAGGGTTTGTCAGAATTCGCTTTGAGGGTTTATCAGAATTGTAATTAGGGTTTATCGGAATTGGAGCAGTAAGGGTTTATCGGATTTGACGACTTAAGGGTTTATCGGAATTGATTACTCAGTAGATTCCTTGCTTGTACAAGCTTGTGAAAATACTTCGACTTTGAGGAAAATATCCTATCTTGTATAAGGTAGTGAGAAAATTATCGGAATTGCAATTCAGATACGTTATCGAAATTTCCAAGTTCTATCACAATTCAGATAAGTTATCGAAATTGTAAAATTCTGTCGCAATTGCAAAGTCCATCGCAATTCCAAGATCCATCGAAATTGCTCAGTCCATCGGAAATCAGCTACTTTTGTCGGAATTAGATAAATCCATCGGAATTGGAAATTTCATCGGAATTCAGATAATCCATCGCAATTCAGTGACCTCGTCGCAATTGGCAACTGTGAACAGTGTTTTGTTGGAATTGAATGTGAACAGTGTTTTTTCGGAATTGAACAGTAAAACATCTAAATTCACACTTAACCAAAACCAAACTTTATAACTTATAACACACTTCTCAATTGTCTACAAGATCCACAAGTACACAAGTTACTACTAGAAGAATGTCTCAACCACCGAACTACAACTACTTCTACAATCAACAACAGCAGTATCATCAGCAACAACAATATCCTCAACAACCACAATATCCTCAACAACAACTCTTTATGCAACAACATCAATTTTTCTCTCAACAGCAAGTCCCTCAATAACAACCATATCCACAACAACCAATGCAGTCCTACCCACTTCCAGCAAAACAACCACACTACTACTACAAAATGAAGTTAAAGCAACACCGCTAAAGTGTTGTATTATGTGTTTAAAATGTTGCATTATGTTTAATGTGACACTTTACCAAGTGCTACGTTTTGTAACGTCGCCTTAGGTATAAGTGACACTTTTCATTGGAATATGCAACATTTTTCAAATGTGTTGCCTATGTTTAGCAAATGTGATACACTAAATTGCAACATTATTTACACTCAAATACAACACTTTTAATTATTTATTGCAACACTTATACAATAAACCGTAACACTTATTACATTAAAATGCAACACATTTTATATCCAAGTGCAACACTTTTTACATAAAAGGCGACATTTTCTATACTTAAGTGCAACACTTTTCAAAATCAAATACAACATTTTTCACACAACCACAACACTTTTTTATTCATAGTGCAACACTTTCTCGTTTACTGAGATGAGGTATGCAGCGCTTTATCATGTGAAGTGCAACACTTGTAGTTGTTTTCGATCATATAATCCACCACTTATTTTAACGATTTTTAACCTTTTTTGTTTGATGCAAATTAAAGCAATGCTACAAATATGATAATTATTACATACACATTTTAAAGAAAGAAATCAAATACATTAATATTTTATGTTTAACGTAGATTACATCGTATTCTGTCTTGACAAATTTGGCCGAATCTAAGATTACGAACATAAAATATCTGGATGACAAAGAAAAAAGTTGTTAAACAGCGATCCTATAAATCTTGATTTTCATCTTTGCTAATCTCAACTTGCGGCTTGAAGTACTACAAAAGAATGTCGCCTGGCACAAATGAAAATGATAGAGAATACGGTTAGGTTACACGCATTATATATATTAAGATACAAAGACAACTAAATATCTACAATAACATCGAAACAAACCTTAAGAAGAATACATGTAGAGGTTTAATAAGCTAATGTAAAATATAACTAGACGGCATAGCAACACTTTAAGTGAAAACTTAACAAACTATAATATAAATAAGAGTATAGATTAGGAATTTTTTATTCTATACTAATGAGACACAAAAAATAAAAAAAGATCCAAAATCTAGGATCAAGCACCTCACAAACCTGACACAAACATAGATTCTAACTTAAGTCCCATGTCCTACCAAATATATAAAATTACAATAGGAGCCAAGTGGGACCAACTATGACTAAGGCAAATTGAATGGAATATTGACTTACAAAAGAGTAACAAAACCGAAAGTTGGAGATCCAAACATAATTGATAAAATGATATGTCTGATATAAGGACAAAGAAGAATATTGCAGCCCAAACTCACACAGCCCAAACTCACACAGAACAATAACATAACCAAACTAACTGATATAACTGAACATTTGCAACTAGGGGTTTTATCGGGTCGGGTTTTGAATTTTTAAAAAGTGACCCGCAAACCAACCCGATTAAGAATCGTGTTATCGGGATCGGGTGGGAATCGGGTCGGGTGATTCAGATTTATCGGGTACAAATATCAACAAAGGCTGGAGAATTCCATACAAAGGCTGGAGCAGATGAACTTTTGGCATGATATATTTAAAAATTGAAATGTTGGTACTTAACAGTTGATGCATCAAAGACATCACTTATTACTAGCATGAAGATACTAACATTTAGTGCATCAAAGAGATTACTTATTACAAAACTAGTCATGTAATTTGTTTGGAGCATGTTTAGTATCAAACTAGAATAAGAGGGATGAAACGTACCTTCAACCGAACACAGACGCTAACTCACGCTAAAAACTTTTTAACAACTCCAAGAGGTAACTTTTCTAGAAGCATTTGGACTGCATCTTCAACTAATCTGTCATGTTGGTCATCAATTTCCTTACGCATTTCTTTACGAGTTTCTTCTATTTCAGCCTTATTTTTTTTATGTTCCTCTGCGAGCTCAAGCTTCTTCCGTTCATGATCATCTTCAAATCTTCAATCTGCTTTCGCATTTCAACCAGCCGTTTCATTTCAGCATCTATAGCAGTTTTCACAGATTCCATAAGCTCCGTTGGAACCATATATGATGTCTCGCCCCCATTCACCTTCTTTATTAGCTTATTAGTAACACCTTTACCAACAAGTCTACGGTGTCCATTGTACTCTTTGTTCATCACAGCGAGAAAGGGATCTACAGGACCACTTACATCTTGACCACCTCCATCTTCTTCTTCTGGAGCCTGATAGTTCTTCATTTTTTCCTTCATTATAGGCAAGAAAAATGATTACCCAATTCACATCTAACTAATTGTATATAATATATAAACTTTATATCTTATCTTACAATCAATCTTTCTGTTTCATCGTATGTATCAGCATACACATGTCCTTCTTTCCTTTCACGCGTGCGCTCAAACAATTTAGTTAGGCTAGGTGGTTCCTTGTTTGGATCTTCATTTTTCTGTATTCATAACAAACAAAAACATCGAGAAGACTGTATCATTAGTGGTATGCCTTTAAAAGCAAATATCATGAACAAAACAATGATTGGTTACCATATCCTCACGAATTCTTGTGATACTTTTTGGACCAGCTGTATGCATGTTTTTTTGTGACATTTGTCGTGCCTTTGCAGTTAAACAACGCTTCTGTACGTACATTAATAGATATAGAAACATATCAAACGAAAGTGTCATTGATAAAGAAATATTAATAGTAAATAATTCACTACCAAATTACCTGCTCTTCTATTTTATTCCATAAGCGTAGCAACTGTAAAAAATCCTTTTCCGGTATACATTTTGGACGGTTCTTCAATCTGCTCTTGTTATCCTTGAGGTCATAAAAGTACTTTTTCTTGAGCCGTGATTTGTGTCCCCTCCAACACGCTCCAATAGTCATTAGCACCCAAGGTTTAGCATCTCCTAGTACAACGTATTTTTCCTACAATGAAGAGTAGTATCGTATAAGTATAAGAAGAAAACTCCATACATATAGGGAGGATGTAACATCATAAAAACATACCAAAACATACTCCCACATTCTGTCCTTGTTAGGAACTTTGTGCCATGAAGTATAGATCAATGGAGCATAACTATAAGTACAAGCTATTGTACCCAAAAATCGAGAAAATTTTCCTACTACGTCTTTTTCCTCGGTTACAGGTCCGATAGGTTGTCCAAATTTGTTGCATATGATGACCTCACGTAAGTTTCGAGTGCGTATGTTATGCATCATTGTTGGTCCTCTTTTCTTAGTGGCAGAGATAGCTAAAATACGTATAAATAGTTAAAATAAATCATACTAATTCAAACGAAAAAAGAAGGAATGAAACAAAAAGTCCATGGTATTCGAGTTAACCTGTTTGCTTTTGTGATCGGGGGACCTGATGTATTTCGAGTTCAACATCATCATTTTCAAAATCATCCTCACTGCCATCATCTTCTATCTCATTATTACTATGATCAAACAAAAGCTCTATATTCTCATTCTCATCATCTTCAACTCCATAATTTTCTCTATGAGCATCATTTACATCTATAATCATGAAAGAATATTTATGAAATGAAGTTTATAAAGGTTGAGAACTCAATAATTGATATATGAAATTTTATATTCATAAGCAACCTGTACAAACAACCCCTTATTCAAACTCACTCAACAATGGGGTCAACTGATAGGTAGTAAATGAAATATAGTGGTTGCTATCACGCTTAAAGCATGTATTTTAATTTTAATGCGTCACACTAAATAATATTAATTTAAAAACAACACATGTACCATGAGATCGAAAGTCGTCCTCTAGGTCTTCATTGTCATCATCTTCACTGGTTACCTCCTCTCTCTCTCTTTCATTCACATATTGATGCATAGAAGATTGATTATGAAAGAAAAAAAGGTTTACAAATTCCCCATTATCTTGCTATGTAATATTTTATTTGAAGTTTGTGGTTGACATATCAAATACGTACCTTGAGATCTTACGTCATCCTCATCCTCTTCGTCCACGAGGAAAAGTTGTTTTCTTGATCCACTAGAGATGCTTGTTGTTGCAGAATTAGGCTTAGCTGCATTCTGACCCGAATGCCTTTGTGACCCTTTCTTATTTAATACAAGTTCACCCATGGTGACTTTTGCTCTTGATTGATTCTTGTTTGCTACACTTCTATCAATAAATTGTCCATTTTGCCCATATTCTTTAATTGTTACTATTTTTGCTGCACTTCTATCATAATTGCCTTTGCTCATTAGCTTCTTTACATTGTTGTAACCTACTCTTTTTTGCTGCATTAGAATCAGCAAAAGTTTCCAGTCCGTCAAAACTTTCCTCAGACACACGAGAGACATTTGGAGCAACAATCCGGTGCTTTGCTAAGTTAGCATATTTGTTCATGGACAGTGGTGCAATATACTGTGTACGAAGTTGCTGTAACAAAGTTGCTGTAACAAGTGAAATTTCCATAAGAGAAACATTAATTGTATATAAATAAATAAAAATGTGATGTTGCTCAGATCCAGTTACCTTTTTGGGTGCTCCAACAGTTGCAGCAACTTCTTCAGGGCAATCTTCGCCAGTTTCACCATTATGTTCATGAGAATACCTGGCATCTCTCTCACTTATAGATGCTGATTTCTTTTTCTTTTTTCTTTGTTTTTTGACTATCTACTAAACTTGTCAAAGAATTAGCAATCTTTTTAATTCCTAACTGTCTTAATCGTTCTTGGTTTTCTTGAACCCTCAACAGTTTACTCCTCTCATAATCAGTCATCGGTGTTTTTTCACCTTGGTCTTGCTTGCTTTTGTTTCCCATACCTGTTGTAAGTCAACCAGAACAACATTAGTTGATTGGTCGTAATAGACAACAACAACATACCCAATCTCGCCAGGGCGGGGTATGGGGTGATTGGTCGTAATAGAATGAACAATAATTATTCGGTTGGAATTACCAAAAGAGATTGCAAATAAATAAAATGTTATAGGCATACAGGTTACATCACAATCTCAATGTCCGGAACAAAACAAATGGTTTGTTTACACCACAAGTTACCTAAATAATTAGCTACTTGAGTTTTGGGTCACTTAGAGGTTCACTGCAAGCAACTACAGAGAGGTATAGTCTACCAAGATGACTAAAATCAGCACAAAAAAGGGCAAAAAAACAGCACAAAAAACGGCACGAGAAACTGCACAAAATCAGCAAAAACATCACTAAAAACAGCACAAAACTGCACTAAAACCTGCACAAAAAACAACTTCAAAAATTCAGCAACATCCAGCACAAAACCAACTAAAAAGCAGCTTCAAAATACAGGGAAAATCAGCAAAAAAAACCAACTAAAAAACAGCACTAAATTTACAAGAAAGTGTAGAATTGTAATAAACATAAACAAAGTTACGAAACATTTTATAATCCACAAAAGCACATAGTTAAGTAACCATTTCAGCCCATCTTGTCCTAATTCAGAAATGATGTTATTACAGTTACAATTACAATATAGTTAATACCTACATCTCCCGTGATATCCTTACAACATTTTAATGTAACATGATTAATTTCTGGACTTCATTAGATCTTCTCAATACTTATGCATATAACTAATCAATGGTCTTGGTGTCTAATTGTCTATTATAACTTATCTCGTCACCTCTGATTTGCAACTTAATCAATAAAAAAAGTCCCTCAACTTTACACTTTTAAGTTTTAGCCAACATAGTATTATTTCATATTAGTACTTCCAAAAAACACAAAAAGGTCAGAGTCCTAGATGAAAATTGAAAACAGAAAAATGAAAACATGGAAGTTGAAATTGAAAACTGAAAACATGAAAACACAAAACGTCCTAGTTTTACATACTTCCTTATTAGCAATAGAAATTTTAAAACATGATATCAACTAGATGAAAGCAAAAAATTGAAGTCATAGGGTAACGGTCTAATGATCCACTCATATACAAACCCAAACAAATCGAAATCTACATAACATAACAGAATTCCTAGCTGTTGCCCAAAATGAACAGATTAATACACAACATAAGATCACAAATGATATACATTATAAAGAAAAGGTAGCTATTTGAGGGAAAGGCAGGGGCGATGGGGTGTACAGTAAATGAAAAAGGAGGCTCAATTGGCAGTTATTCAAGAATTGGCTGAAGGTAGTTTAGAGTTTGCAATTGGCGCTACTTGGAGACGAGAGGTCAAAGGGGTTGCTAACGGTTATCATCAATTTACATGGTATTTATATTTCTATGTATTTATCAATTACCATTCTTACTTTTAAGATAGTAAATTAACATTAACAATTAACATCAAACGATCAGGGTCTCCGCGCTTAATTTTTTCGGCTAATAATTTATTTCATATAAAGGTTTTTGCAATAGCTTTATTGATTAATTTGTTCGCTTAGGGACTATAAGCAATGACAAAAGTTTAGTGAAATTTTGTTTAGTTTGTATTAATTTGTTTATTTTTTGTGTTTAGTAGCTTACTTGGTTTGTAAAATGTGTTCTTTTTAGTTGTATTTTTCAATGAAAGGGTTTTTTAAAGTATCATTAATTAGCCAATTGCATGACTTAGTATATTAAAAAATATTTGTTTATACTAGCCGGTTACTTGCACGTTACGCCGACGAGTATGAGTTATTTTTTTTAATTCGTTTTTCAATAGTTTTAATTTGGGGAATTTTTTTATTTTTATTTTTGTGTGTATAATATAGTCTCAAAAAAAAGTTTGAATGTGTGCGGTGTAAAAATTTGAATTTAGTATGAATTAGAAGGGTATGCTAGAAGCTATAGATTCCATAGCAAGACTAACATAATTCCATAATAACGAAGTGTGTAATCTAAATTTTTTAAGACTTTTAAAGTTAGAAGCCGGTTCAAAATGCATTATAAGAAGTAGAGATGATAGCTCACATGTTAATACGAGTATAATTTCAAAATAGTTGTGTTCAACGGATATTGTCAAAGTTAATTTGCTTATAAAGATCATGTTCCGGTCAGTTATTTTTCATGTGTTAGGTCATGGGTCTTGATCGGTTTTGAACCCCTGTCATACTTGTGATGCTTAGAAGCTTATGTTGCATAAGAATGCAGAGTTACTGGCCACTGAAGAATGCCTTTCTGGATTATAACAGACAACTTCCTATTACTTACTATAAAGTCCACATGTAGTCATTTGTTAAGTGATAGCGTATCAATATTAATTGCCCAAGCCCACTAAATACACGCTTGAATCAAGCCCATTACTAAGGCTCATCAATAAATACTTGATAGCGGCCCATGGCCCGACTTAAATCTTAAGCGACGTAAGGCCTGGAGAAACTCATCAGGCTATCCAACACAGCTCGGTTAAACCACAAACTTCCTATGTATACTTTTTTTGAAAAAGTTAGGAAGAAAGTTCCTTAATAACCCAAGTTACTAAATCCAATTCGAAATTATTTAAGTCAATCAACTTGTTAGTTTACCACTAAATATCAAGAATGAGTAATAATTAACTTCGGCCCATAAATAACAAAGGGTGGCTTACTAATAAGGGTCTAGGATCCTTATGTGACATCACACATTCAAATACTTATAGTTGCAAATTCACCGAGGCCACTCACCATAGCCTTAAAATCCATAATAATAGAGGGCTTGTCGTTTTCGATCATGGTGGTTTTATGGAGTGAGCTACAACAGACTAATTAATCAGTACAAAAGATACATAAAATATAAAAGCATTAGGCTGTTTGTAATGGGAGTATAACTCACGCATGAGACCCATGTGAGTTAAGCCACTACAATTACACCTTGTTTAGTCAAGACCTTGACATAACAAAAAAAAAAACCCAATTCGGTCAATATTGTTTGATGTATTTTAAAAAATAGTGGTTCGTTAATACATTTAACCTTATAAGCCATGTAAGTAAACTTCCATATCATCCATCTACAAACACTTGATATTATTAGCAAAGGTCAAGAATCGCAAATCATAAACCGAAGCGAGTGGTAAAACCAAAATAAGCGAATCACACACTGAGAAAAACAAAGTATTGCCACTAGGGGTTAAGTTGTATAAAAAAAATATTGATGGACTTTGGCTAAACAGTTTGTGATACTGGTAAATCCTAAAAATCAGACGATCAATAGTCGGTGAAGCAAGTCATTGAAGCAAGTGTCGAGGCATTGTCCATTTTGTTATGGGTTTTCGCTGGTGGTATTCTTACATGTCGGGGTATTTTCTTCGATCATGTCGTACTAACTATTCGCATTGACGCTAGACCACTTGGTCATATTGTGTTTAATTCAAAATTAAGGGTCAAAAACTCTAGTTTATCGTAATCAGTTTTTGGGTACCACCTAGGTTGGTTTCCAGGGCGTTAGGCTCATTGTCGGCTTTCCGTTTGTAAAAAAGGATCGCTCAACTTCAAGTGAATTAAAATTTGACGCATTTTATAGTACATACGTTTTTTACATGCACCATATATCCCATTGAACCATATATCCCATTGAACCACGTAAGAGTATCCTAGTTTTTCAATAAACACCGCATCCTAACCAAGATATGAGTGAACATATTCGTACATTCTCATGAGATCATGTGACCGAGATTTATATCTTATTGAATTATTTTTGCCCGACATGCAATGTGAGAAGTATTATCATCGAATTTTCGTGTGCAAATAAACTTCACTCAAGATAAGTGCGAACAATATGAGGAATTGAGACGAAGTCAACATGCAATTCAACATAAGTTTGCTTACAAGCACTTATATGACGTTTTAGAAAGTAGAATCGACACAATACCTAAATATAACAAAGAGAAAAACTATAAATTAAATTCAAAACTGTTTTGACATAGTTAGGATTAGATAATTGCAAACTTATCAAAGAAAAAAACCTATGATAAATTTACATAATTATCTTCAAACCTAATGTTTATATTATAGTGACATAGAATTTTCAGCACAATTTTTCAAATTGATTTAGAATTTGACTAAAATTTAACTTCTGTTATGACTTAAGAGTCCAGCCCGCTAATTTCCACAGCCAAAAGTGATTTCCCCGCCAATTATTCACATAGAGGGAGTTGAGAGTCAGACACACGGTTCTTCATCTCCATCCTTAACTACTTACAAATATCCATACCATGATAACCCAACACCACAACCCTTCCGTACGCGTCACCACTACCATCACTTGCGATTTGATTATTCTGAGTGGACAAACCGACAACACCTACAAGCAATACTGGGTATATATTTCTCCATTCACCCTTTTTTTTGCAATGTAAATTTCATTTATTGGTTGTCTTTGTTTGCTACTTATGATCTATTACTTTTTATATTTGTTACACATTTGGAAATTGTGAGTGCCAAGTGTTTGATGAAACGCCTAAATGGAATATTAGCAATAAATTCTATGGAATATTAGCCCTGAATACTCTTAGCTACACAAAGTAACCACTTCCAATCTCCACTAATGCAATATCCTAGTAGTCTAACAAGATTTTGAAGTTGAAGTTTTGCGATCATTTTAACCTCATTTTTGAATTCTTGCAATCCTTGTCCAGAGAGGCTTGGTAACCAATTAATATCGATTTCTTGGCAACCATCGATCAAGTAGTCATACTTAATTTTGTTACAACTACTTGTAGATAAAAATTCACTTTGGAAAAAAAATTGTCACTTGTAAACATATTACTGGACTAAATGAAGTAACTCGTTCATTCGTCTACGCATATTACTGGACTGAATATATGTGTTTGATAACATGACGTCTTGTCTTCAATACCGGTATCATGACGGGTCAATACATCTGCGATCAGATGTGTGAAGCAATAAGTAGTCAACAATCAAGACATGAGGCTGGATCCTTAGACACACCTCCTATGCTCACTCCGGGTAACTATGTGCAATGGGCAAGTCAATTTTTACGGTTCATTGAACTCAAAAAACCGCATGGCAAATACATGAAAAAGGCTATCATTGAAGGACCATTTCAAGTGCCAACAACAACGGTTCCTGGAGATCCAAATGTCATTCCTCCAAGAGAAGCAACTGTGACCCCTATTCCTGATGCTCAGCTTACAGCAGAACAAGTACTTCATAAAGAAGCCAATGAACTTGCAATGTCCTACATCCTTCAAGGAATTCCTAATATAATCTTCAGAAGTATTGATGCACAGAAGACTGCTAAGGACATGTGGGAACACGTTCATCTTCTCATGGAAGGCACTGAATTGAACCAAGAAGATATGGAATCAAAACTCTATCTTGAATACACAATGTTCATGATTGAAGCAGGAGAATCACTAGAGTCTTATTACCATAGGTTCACCAACATCATAAACGACTTGGACAGGCACAACATTGTTCTACCCAGGATTGCAGTAAACACAAAGTTCATTAGTTGTCTTGGTCCTGACTGGCAGAAATATGTCACCTTTGTCCGTCAAGCAAAGAATCTACACAACGCATCCTATGGGTTGTTGTATGATTATTTGAAGCATCATCAGTCAGAAGTTAACAAAGATAGAGTTGCTCGTGGTAGTTATTCACCGTCAACAACTCCAAACTTTCTAGCTTTGATAGCTCAATCTCATTTTGCTCCACAATCAAACCAAGCTTTTGGTCAACAACAACAAAACTTTGCTTATCCTCAACAAACCTCATCAAATCAACTCATTCCATATGAATCTACACCACAATCAACTGATAATCAACTTGTTCCTTATGACAACACGGATACCATGCTTTACTCCAATGCCAACAGTGATGAAGATGATGCATTCAATTCATTGAATGAAGGATTTACATTAATTGCTCGTGCATTCAGCAAGTTCTCCAACAAATCCAACAACCGTCTTCGTACTTTATCCAACACTCGTAATCAAGCTGTTGTCCAAAATGGAAGAGTTGAGATTCAGAACCGAGCTTATGGAAGAAATGGATCGGGAGGTTACATGGGAAACTCAGGAACTGGTCAGAGGTTTAATGCAGCAGGTGGCAGTAGGAACAATGCTGGTACTCCACAGAGAAGGGCTGAGATTGTTGAAACTGGGAATCAAGGGATTGGAAATACAATGGTCAGATGTTACAACTGTAATGGAAATGGTCATTTGGCTAGTGCATGTCCCAAACCGAGAACAAGAGGCAGTGAGTACCACAAACAAGCACTGCTTCTTGCTCTTAAGGATGAATCTGGGGGCACTCTTACTGAAAAGGAGAACAACTTCATGGCAAGTGCATACTCTGATGATGATATGGAAGACTTGGAAGCTAATGCAGCTGTGATGTTGATGGCCAACATGCAAGAAATGCACATAAGTGAAACAGGCCCAGTATATGATATTGATGGCTTGTCTCAGGTGATTCAAATTGTTCTTTGGATTGTTGATAGCGGCTGTTCCCGACATATGACAGGAAACCTCAAACTTTTAGTAAACTTTGTTGCAAAGATCATAGGAACTGTCAGATTCGGGAATGATCATTTTGCTGCTATAATGGGCTATGGGGACTATGTTAATGGCAACATCGAGATTAGCCGTGTATACTATGTCGAAGGCCTTGGACACAACCTCTTCTCAGTAGGGCAATTTTGTGATGGTGATTTGGAAGTAGCTTTTAGGGAGAAAACTTGCTTCGTTCGTGATTTACAAGGTAACGACCTCATGACGGGCAAACGCGGAACGAGTATCTATACCATCTCTATGTTTGACATGACCACCTATTCTCCCGTATGCTTACTCTCCAAAGCACACTCTACAAAATCCTGGCTATGGCACAAACGACTGTCTCATTTGAATTTCAAGACCATGATAGATCTTGCTCGTCATAAACTAGTCGACGATCTTCCAAGGTTTTGGTATGCTAAAGATCACCTATGTCCAGAATGTGAACAAAGGAAAAGTACTCGTGCTCATTTTCCTTCTAAAATCGAGCACAGTACTGACCATGTTCTTCAACTTCTCCATATGGATTTGTGTGGCCCGATGCGTGTTCAAACAATCAATGGGAAACGCTACATTTTGGTAATCGTCGATGATTTTTCCAGATGGACTTGGGTCTACTTTCTACAAACCAAAGATTAAGCTCATTCGATGATCATCACCTTTCTCACTAAAATTCAGGTTCGGCTTCGCAATACAGTTAGAAAAGTCAGAACAGATAACGGAACCGAATTCAAGAATCAAACTCTTCGTGAGTATTTTGAGAAAGTAGGAATTGAACATCAAACATCTATTGCCAGAAGTCCAGAACAGAATGGAGTTGTCGAAAGACGCAACAGGACGTTAGTGGAAGCTGCAAGGACGATGTTAATCAACACTCAATTACCTGATTACCTATGGGTTGAAGCTGTCTCAACCGCGTGTTACACTCAAAACCGCTGTTACCCAAATAATGATCGTGATGACTTTGGAAAACTGAAAGCCGAAGCTGACATTGGAATCTTTGTTGGATACTGTGAGAACTCTAAAGGTTTTCGTATCTGGAACCGTCGCACTAGAGAAATTCAAGAGACAATACATGCTAATTTTGATGAACTCACAGAAATGGCTTTTGAGCAAAACAGCTTAGGACCCGCAACTAACCGTCTAAACTTTCCTGATCAATCAGCTGCACCACTCTTCCTTAACCGTAAGGATTTGGAAAACTTGTTTGCTCCACTGTTCGATGATTCTCTTGTTAGTCGTGCACCAGATGTATCCACCAGTTCCGCTGCACTACCTGTTCATACTCCAGTACCTGATACACCTGCTACTACAACAACAACAGTTGCTGCAGATGCACCTCCAACAGAATCATCATCAACAGTAGAACAAACAACTTCCGATACTGAGAATGCAGCTGAAGATCCCCTACAAAAAGAAGTACCCACACCCGCAAATTATGACGGAAATGCATTCTTTAATCCATTTGCTCCGGCTACAACCGTTCCTGATATTTGTGAGTCATCAACGAGCAACTTGGATCCGTCTAATATGCACAACAATTTTCAACATTACCCTTCAACCCACAAATGGACAAGAGATCATCCTTTAGTGAATGTGATTGGTAATCCAGACAATCCAGTTATGACACGGAAAAGACTTCACACAGATGGTGAAACTTGCATTTATGCACTTACCGTCTGTCAAGCAGAACCAAAGAATATTAAAGAAGCCTTAACTTATGACAATTGGATTGAATCAATGCAAGAAGAACTTGATCAATTCAAACGTCTTGAAGTTTGGGAACTGGTAGAAAGCCCTGATGGAGTCGATGTCGTCGGACTAAAATGGATTTGGAAAAATAAACTGGATGCTGATGGAACAGTTATTCATAACAAATCTCGTCTGGTTGCCAAAGGTTTCAACCAAGAAGAAGGCATTGATTTTGAAGAATCTTTTGCACCAGTGGCTAGACTTGAAGCTGTCTGCATGTTTCTGGCGTATGCTGCCCACAAGAACATCACCGTTTACCAAATGGATATGAAGACTGCATTCCTGAATGGGCAACTCTGTGAAGAAGTGTATGTCACACAACCTGAGGGCTTCATCGATCCAGATCATCCAAACCATGTGTACAGACTCAAGAAAGCCCTCTATGGCCCTTAACAAGCCCCGAGAGCATGGTACGATAGACTATCCGCATTCTTAATAGCTAATCACTTTACCAAAGGATCTGTTGATCCTACATTGTTCATTCAAAAACACGGGGAGGACATCTTAATTGTTCAAATTTATGTTGATGATATCATTTTTAGTTCAACACATAAAAAGTACTCAAATGCTTTTGTTAAACTAATGAAACAAAATTTTGAGATGTCCATGATGGGTGAACTTACGTTCTTTTTAGGACTTCAAGTTCATCAATCCCCCCATGGTATTTTTCTAAATCAGTCCAAATATGCTCTAGAGATTTTAAAGAAACATGGCATGACAAGTTGTGACTCATATAATACTCTTATGTCTGCATCATCTCCAAAGCTGGATGCTGATTTACATGGGACACCAATTGACCCTACCAAATTCCGAAGTATGATTGGGTCACTCATGTATCTAACAGCTAGCCGACCAGATATTGTATTTGCAACATATATTTGCTCTCGCTATCAGTCTCGACCTACTGAAAGACACCTCTCTGAGGTTAAAAGAATCCTTCGATACATAAAGGGAACCATTCATTTGGGGATCTGGTATCCGAAGGATTCTGGCTTTGAACTAATTGCTTTTTCAGATGCTGATCATGTAGGATGCCTAGATACATGTAAAAGTACATCTGGGGGAGTGCAATTTCTTCGAGACAAACTTGTGTCTTGGCAGTCAAAGAAGCAAGATTGTACCTCATTATCGTCAACAGAATCTGAATATGTAGCCATGTCAGCATGTTGTGCTCAAGTCATTTGGATGCGATCACAACTGATGGACTACGGTTACGTTTTCAACAAGATTCCCATGTACTACGACTCAAAGAGTGCCATTGCCATCTTATGCAACACATTTCAACACTCGAAGTCAAAACACATTGCACTTCGATACCATTTCATCAAGGAGCATGTGGAACAGGGTACTATTGAATTATATTTTGTGGGTACAGAATACCAATTGGCAGACTTATTCACCTAAGCCTTGCCCCATGCAAGATTTGTAGAATTAGTTCACCAGATTGGTATTAGGTGTTTGACTCCAGAGGATTTAAACAACTTTCTTACAAACAACTAAGAAAGTCAAACACCAATACTATCTTTGAAAATATTTTTATCAAAAACACAAAAAGATTTTCTATTTTTATTCAAAAAAAAAAAAAAAAAAAAAAAAAAAAAAAAAAAAAAGAAAACCTTGAAAGTACAAAATTTTCATCAACACTTTGTTCATTTAAACACTTTTCTAATTCTTTCTGAACAAGTGTTGAAGGGGAGTATGAAATTCAAATTTTAAAATTTTCATTAAAATTTGTACTTGCATATTTTCTTAAACATAAATGTTGCTTAATAAAGTGGTGGTTATATTATCTGTGTGATACCCTCCTTGATCTTTAAAATATTTTTCAAATACTCATAAGTCAAGGGGGAGTATTAAATTGTTCTTGTCAAAAATGATATTAAGTCTAGTTATATGCTTGGTGAGTAAGGACTTTTATTGAAAAATCTTGTGGTTAAGGGACTCAATGTGACTATGTTGGAAACTTAAAACTTTAACAAAACAAAAACAAAAATTGCAATAACTGCATATCTACCGCAGTTATTACAATTTCACCTACCTGCATTTACTTTCACCAAACCAAATCCACGACTCAAATTCATTCTTCTAATCCGATCAAGAATCTTCAAAACTGTGAGTGTTAATACATTATTTGCATGATTATAAGACATGGTTTTCAAGGATTTTGTGATCCAACGGCTAAAAACTTCAAAATCGATTAAAATAGAATTAGGGTTTATGTCGAATTGGGTTTAAATGATGTTGAGTGTTTGAGACTTAATTGAATGGTGGGTTTTGGTCGGAATTGAGTCCTAAACATGTTGTGAGTGCTTAGTTGTACCCAGAAACACGATTTGATGAGTGTTCATAATTAGGGTTCATACGTTAAAATTGGGTAAAATCTTATGATTGTGTTGTGGCCTAATTAAGTTGTTGGGATAGTGTTTATATATGTCGTATAACATGATTTAACCATCGAATCGAACCCAGAAACACATTTGAAGTAATTTAGATATGTGGGGTTTAAGATGAACTCGAACAAGTTCAATCTTTCTGATTCATGGACAATAAGTGTTAATACATGGACCAATGAACTCTGAAACATCAAGCAATCTATTGGAATCAATCAAACAAACTTCTAACATGTAATTAGTGAATTCCGATGATTCTGAGTAATAGGGTTTGTCGGAATTGCTTGCAAATTTGATATTCAGTGTTTTGAAGTGTATAGATGAAAGTAATGAGCATATTATAACTTGTGATATGATTTGAATTGGACAGGAAAACAAAAATTCGACAAAGAATCAAGAAAATGTATGTCTACAGTGTTTGTCGCAATTTCTTATATAAGAAATTGTCGAAATTGCAATATCCATCGAAATTGGATAAGTCTTTTCGGAATTGCAAAATCCATCGGAATTGGATAAATTAGTCGCAATTGCACAAAACTTGTCGAAATTCAAAATTTTCATCACAATTGGGCAAAATTGTCGCAATTCCAAATTTCCATCGCAATTGGACATGACTTATCGCAATTCAGATTTTTCCATCGGAATTGATCAAATGTCATCGAAATTCAAAAGTCATCGGAATTGGATCATAAATCTGTCGGAATTTAAAAACTGTCGGAATTGGCCAAAATTGTCGCAATTGTAGAAATCTGTCGCAATTCATTATAACTGTCGAAATTCATATAAGTCACAAGTTGTCGAAATTGTTCAATGGACAATAAAAGGAAATCAACTTTAACTAATAATCAACATAATGTCCAAAAAACGAAAATTGCTATACTCATAATACTTAAACATGTAAAATCAAATTAAGCAACAAAACGGTCACATGAATGATAACAAGATTAACAATTTGCTAACTTTCATGTATCCTGCAAATCTGTTTTGATTGATGTTTCAGGTCTTTCAAATGGCTGCACAACAACCACTCCCTATGCTCACCAAGGCTGACATTCTTCCACAAGACTACGATGTGGAAATTGGCAAGAACAATGCTCGGGTGGAATTTCACAAGATAAAGTGTGCGGAACCAACTTGTCAGATAGCTATAGAGATTCTCAAGCTACATAAGTGCAGGAGCATGCTGGACAAGTCAGCTAATATTCCCGAAATCTACATTCATCAAATGTGGAACACTATGAAGCTAGACCTAGGAGAAGAATCTTTCACATGCAAGCTGGACCGAAAGGAAGTGATTGTAGATATCAACTATCTCCGCAAGGCTTTGCTATTGCCAGAAGCTCCTGAACCTGCCAAGGAATTCTATCCTACACCCACTGAAGAGGAAGTTAGATGGAGATTGGCTACGATGCACAACCTGACAAACCCTTGAAAAGATTCTCAAAGGTTGAAGCCAAACTCATTCCACAACCTTGGAGAACAATTTATTACATCTTAGCTCGATCAGTCTCCGGAAGGGAAAGTGGTCATGAGAACCCCCGTCTGTCTCATATTTAAATCTTCTGGGGTGTTGTTAATCAGAAGCAGATTGACTATGCTCAACTTATCTGGGAAGATATTGTATACCAAATTCAAAGTCACTACAGCAAACCTCTCACCAAAATTCTGTTTGTTCGATACACCAAGCTTATCATCTGTCATCTACTTGACGATAACACTGACATCCCTCAACGTATTGAAGACCGAGAAATGCACCTATTTGCTATGGACAAGACCATCAGCTCAGTCTACATCTCTAAAGGAAGCACACGTAAACAAGGGATGAGACTACCTGAAGCTCTGCTGACCGACAAGATAAAACAAACAAAAGCATACAAAAGCTATGATAAAGCATACAATGAGGGACATGTCAGCTTCTGCAAGTACGATGATAAGCCTGCTCCAGCTAGGACTCGATCAAAGGAAGGAAGCAAGTCAGGCAGCACTTTTAGCACATCTAAGAAGATCAAACCAGCTGCTCCTAAGTACATCAAGAGGAGGGTTCCGGCCAAGATTGCTAAGCCTGAACCAGAAGAAGAAAATATTGTTAAGGAAGAGGGATCCAGTTCTAAAACGGAGACCGATGAAGAACCAACAATCTATAAGGAAGAAATAGCTACACAGATTGCTTTAGAAGAGAGCCGTGAGTCTTATAAAGCTTATCAAAAAAGGCGAAGGCAGATGATGCTTGAAGAACAAATGAGAATGGAAGCGGAATTAGCAAAGACTTTGGTGAAGACCAGACCTCTGTCGATCCGGTTAATCAACCCGATGGGTTTGGGGTTGTAAAAGAAGTTACTCCACCTCATCCTGATCCGGTTAATCAACCCGGTCATGACAAGGAAAAGAATGAAGATGAAAAGGACAAAGACTTTGACATGGATAAGGATGAAGAAATAGAAAAGGTGTTTAGTGATGAGGAAGAGATCAATAAAGGTGCTGCAGAGCTGGAATTGGTGAAGAAAAGATAGGAAGAAGAAAGGTTGGCTGAAGAAAAGGAAGCCGACCGATATATTCAAACACCACCAACCACTCCTCCACATTCTCCACCAATTGTCCATGAATCACCTCCAGTATCTCAGCAAGCATCTCCACCCAAAGTTCAACAACCTCCTGAATCATCCACACACAGTTCACCACCACCAACAAAAGCAACAACAAGCAAGACATTAAGGAAGATGACTAGGCTAAAAAGGGATGATATAATCTTCCAAGCGTCTAAAAGGGTGAAGCAGGCCGCAAAGCTAGCACGTGCCAAGAAATATGACCAGCTACGTGACCAAGTCGAAACTTTAACTAACATGGTCACCGACCTTGTCAGACAAGTGAACGAGCTTCAAAGCACCAAAGCTCGTGTCGATGAGTTTCTTACAGACGACGTTCAAGAAAGGATGCTCATTGCGATCAAGGGCAACACTAAAGAGTACGTGAAGAAGTACTTGCCTAAGATTGCATCCAAGAAGGTAGAAGAGTATCTTGATCCAAACATCGAAGAAATAGTCAAGAATATTGTGGCTACAGTTCCAATTGTCTTTCAATCCCAACCGACGCAGCCTAAAGAACCAACTCTGGAAGAGCTCCAACTTAAACTCTTTGAAAGATTAACAAGCATTACCTCACCAACTCCAGAGCAAATAGCCATCACTGAGGCTATAAAGGTAAATATTGAGAAGGAGTCATGCAAAGTTGAGGCCGTCAAAGGTAAACGTCCAAGAGAGGACGAAGACCCAGATCCAAACTCCCAAGCCAAGAAACAAAAGGGTGTCAGCGGATCTGCTTCACAATTTAAAGAATCAGTTGGACCTTCAGCAACCACTATAGCCACTCAACCACCCAAGGCCTCAGGCTCCGGACCTAAAGCAATGGAGCATCAGTTTGAGTTCATTGCAACTGAGGAATTTAAATTTCAACAACACTAAGATCAACCAGATTCTCCTCCCAAGACTAAAGCAACAACATCTAAATCTGGCAAGAAGACAACTTTCAAAAGACCAACTGTTGTCTCCTGGCTAGATGAAGATACGACAAAAGGGAATGAATGGTTCGATCAGCTTGTCAGTGCTCAACCTCAGGTAGACGATGACTCCATGATCGAAGGTCGCACGCTTGAGTTCACACAAAAACTCAAACGTGACCAACGCATCAAGAAGCTCACAAAAGGAGAACTTCATCGTATCAAGAATGATGCCTTCAATTAGCTCAAAGACAGGTCTTCTAGTGCACCTGAGCTTGAATATCACCTGGAAAATATTGCGCGAGCAATGTCTAGTGAGTTCAGCTGGATCAATCCGGATGTGCATATGGTTGATAGCACCTCTCAACCTAACCAACCACACATTACGGATTGGACGAAGCCTTTGCTGGTGATTAGAGTTTCCGATCAACCTGTTGTCCCTTATAAATTCTTCTTCAACAACGATCTCAAACTCCTTGTGCACGGTATCAAATATCAACCCAAATACGCAACTTCCATAACCTTGATTCCTGTAGCAAGCTATCCACAACCCGCCATTGAAGAAACTGCTATAAGACTTTTCGTGATAAACAAAGTGCAGTATGATCAAGATGCGCAACTAGGAATCTATCACTGGTTTGAGAAGAGAAAGACATGGTACAAGAGTAAACTCACAAAGAAGTCTTCCACTCCAGTGATGAGTGACCTCAAGATACTTGTTGTAGTCAGTCTTGAAGCAGAAAAGAGGTATGATTATACCTTTCTAACTGAAATCAAGGTTAGAAGACACGATCAGCAGATATACACATTTTCGGAAGTAGATTTCCCAGACTTGAACCTCAATGACCTTGAAGACATGTATCTCATCAAGGTTCAAGGGAAAATGCAACACTTCTCTACTGATCTTAATTACGCGTTCAGCACTTCAATACTACACTTCATCAGAAGGAAGATTATACAAGAACGTGTAGAAGACTTGCAGCTTGGGGTCGAGAGCTATCAAAGGAAGATTAATCTAACCGCACCAGTTCTATATCTTCTTGAGATCAACCAAGAGCCCCAGTACACCATGAAGAAAGAACCAACTTTCGGGTTTGTTTACAAGAGTGATCTTACAATCAACTGCTTCATGGGGTACAAAGAGGTTCACAAGTTCTGCGACCACACGCTCAAGAAAGTTCGTGATGGGTTGGTGATACGAGTACGAGATCGGGAGTTATACAAGACCAGCAGGTGGACGGCTTCTCAATTAAGAGAAGTTCGTCAATTCATTCTGAAGATTGAGAGAAGGTTGTTTCATAGAGATCAAATGAGGAGCCTTGAAAGCTATGTTGGAGGAAGGCCATCATTCCCGATCAGGAATTTTCAAAGATGTTAGACTTAAAAGTAATGTTATATTCGGGAATTGCATAGTATTTTAGTACAGGGACTAGTTTAGCAAATAGTGGATAGTTAGACTAGTTTTCTTGTATAAATATCTTCCTTGTCTCAACAAGGAAGGTTGGATTGTCTCATTTGTATCAAAGGTGTGTGTGTGTTTCTCCTCCTTCTCTCTAAAATACACACACACCTTCCCCTTTCTTTAATCTAATATCACCATGTTTAACCTTTACTTTGAGCTTCCCCGACCCCCCGAATCACATAAATCACTTGTATTATCGGTCCTACAATTGGTATAATGAGCCAGGTTGTGTTTTTTTTACTGATTTGTGTGATTCGATCTGTTGGTTTTAGGCTGTTTTTATTACAGATTTGGTCACCGGAAAATTTTTTTTCCGGTCATCGGAATTTTTTATTCCGTTTCATACGATAAAAATAGATCTAATACGTGTCTTTTATGTATCCTTGGTCCAAAAAAATCTCATCTTTCGTATTATCAGTTATTATTGTTCCATTAGTCGAACAATTCATACTTCATCGAACAAGAAAATTTGATCGAACGACCAACATTGATCGAACGAGGTTTGTCATCGAAGGAGCACATCGAACGAGACAAGGGTAGTCGAGTCAGACTTACTCTTCCAAATTGATCGAACGACAAAGTCAAACGACCAAGTCGAACGACCAAGTCGAACGACAAAGTCGAACGACAAAGTCGAGCGACCAAGTCGAACGACAAAGTCGAACGACCAAGTCGAACGAAGTTGGGTTGATCGAACGACAAAGAATGAAGATGAAGAGAAATGACCAGACCACAAACCACAAACCACAAATACCATGACTCGAACTCAGCTCTATTATACAATCCCAGTCCACAATAACACATAACTGAAACAATATGATTACAAGATTCCAATTCAGCAACCACAACCTAAACCGACACCAAATATAATTTAAATGACCCTCAAATCATACACGATCTCAGTATCTTTCAAACGTTATCTCCAATCTTTTTAAAGATTTCTTTTCGTTTAAAATTCATCATAGATCGGTGTCGAAGCTCAGCTTCTTTTCTATCCGAATACATCAAAAGCAAGACAGAGACCTTAGTCTCAATCGTTCTTTCATTCGGTTTACATAATAACAAATCAAAACGAATTGATCTCAGTTTTATATTTCGTGGCACTCAAAGTACAATCAAGACCATTGAAGATCCAACTCACGAAATATAATTCATCACAGATCCGTGTTGAAGCCTTAACTTCGTGGTAATATTTGAAATTAAAGAATGAACTACAACAATATTTGTTTCATTCATTCTTCCTTTCGGTTATTCACATATAACAACATGATACAACTTACCCGAGTCCTTTATTCTTCAAGTTCTTGAAGCCTTCGTACTTGCAATTATTCAGAAAAGGCTTGGGAAAAGTGTGGTTGTTCTTCGTTCAACTTGAAAAAAAAATGAAGATGAAAGAGTTAGCCTTCGTGTTTTATTCAGAAGTTAAGATGAAAAGTGTGTTTTGGTGTTAGATGATGTAGACGGCTGAAATGAGATGAGTGGATTAGGGTTGAAATGTTACTGTGAGTTTAGGGTTAGTGGTTATTAACCTAGTGTTGGTGGGCTTTGGATGGTATCAAATGGATTGGATGATGTTTAATGGGCTGAAAATAATTGAACTATCAAATGTGCTATACGAAATTTTTTTTTTTTGTATGCACAATTTGATAATATTTGGTTGAGTGAGTGGTATTTTGGATAAAAATTTCACGAGGATACATAATACACGGCTAATGTTTAATGAATATCATTTGTGACTACGGGGATAATTCGATATTATTTATTTGGGTTTGAAGCGACGTTTTAAGGATGCGTGTACTTATTTCGTCTTCTTTCTTTCTACCATCCCGCGAAGATGACTTGTTTGAGCATATATTAATGGTGACGAAGACTTGGATATCTAGTTACTTTTGTGATTCTTCCTCTACACACAAAGTAGCTATCACTTTAAGGAGTTACGTTGTAGTGCTCAGTGTCTCACGTAGTTGAAGATATTTCAAGAGGTTTTGTACTAATACTTTTGTTGAGGGTATAAGGCACTCCGTTCTTAGTCACAGGATAGTACAAGCTTAAGTCACAAATCTGGGGGATTTTACTTCATTCTCAAGTTCGTCATATTGGGTTATCTTCATATGTGGTTACTAAAGACAGCCGTTTTTTTCTTGATACAGGGGGTTGGTAAAGAGTTAAACACTTCAAATGGTATTGTTAGTAGATTGGGTGTATCGACATCTTCTCACGGGCTTATATGATTAATGATAAAATGCTTCCAGTTAATACTTCACGTACACATCAGCATGCTGATTCCGATAAATCGTAACCAGCAGGGGAGAGAAATGTGTACATCGAGGACGCACAACAAGTTCACGTGATCGGGCTTAATGATTTATGAAGGGATTTATGTCGGAGATTGGTTGATTCTATGTCTTATCTTCTACTCATCTTATTCTACGCACTTCTACCTTATCCACCTTCACCAATTTCGGGCAACAAGATCAAGATGATCAGTGGTTCAACTTGTTACTTTGGTGTTATCATTTCATGTGTACGTTATGGGCTGATTTATCATATGAAAGATAACTGGGATGCATTTGGTGAGATGAAGATGTTGATACTCGATTTCCCCCGAATGGATAATCTTAAAGAAGGTCGAGTCTATAGTCTGTTCTACATTTTCCGCTGCGTGTTAGAAGACTAAAGACGGGATGCAGTTAACTATCAAAAGACTTCTTCAGAATCACGGCAGTAATCAGAAAGGTTGTTTGTTTGGGGGAGAGCACTAATTAGGGGAGAGCACTCAGGGCACCCAGAATTATACCCTAATTAGATTTGCTCACGTTCTTCTGCAAGTAAAGAAATGAAAGCTGAGAAGATTCTACAAGCTGAACGAAGTAATGAAGTTTGAAGATCATTCTCTGCGCTTAATGGTTTATATTTTACTTGTAGGGAACTTTGTAAGCAATTCCCATATAACATCACTTTGGGGAGAGATTGTTAGACTTAAAAGTAATGTTATATTCGGGAATTGCATAGTATTTTAGTACAGGGACTAGTTTAGCAAATAGTGGATAGTTAGACTAGTTTTCTTGTATAAATATCTTCCTTGTCTCGACAAGGAAGGTTGGATTGTCTCATTTGTATCAAATGTGTGTGTGTGTTTCTCCTCCTTCTCTCTAAAATACACACACACCTTCCCCTTTCTTTAATCTAATATCACCATGTTTAACCTTTACTTTGAGCTTCCCCGACCCCCCGAATCACATAAATCACTTGTATTATCGGTCCTACATTCCCGATCAGGAATTTTCAAAGACCTGATCCAGTTTACACTGTCTTCAGAAGCACGGAATGATATAACAGTGCATAACCCGTACTTGTAAATAAAGGACCCAGAGGTACACTTCAGTGCCTCAATCCTAATCTAAGGAGCGAAAGCTTCTTACTTTTGAGTAGAATTAATCAAAATTTTGAAAAGTTTTTCAAAATTCTGCTCAAAAGAACAAGTACGCTCTTGTTAAGGGGGAGTACTTGAAACTAATATCTTTGTTCAAAACACGAAAGTTCTTGTTGAAATTCTTCCCATTAATCTCAAAAAGCATATTTTAATCGAAAGTTTTCCAAAAACAACATGAATATGCTATTTTTTAGGGGGAGAATAAGTATGTGATTAAAATATGGTAATTGAAAAGATGAAATCTCGCATGAGCTCCACTCAGATTGTACCCTCGAATTGACGAATATCAAAAGTCATTAATCGAAAAGACATGTCCTGGACGAGTAATAATTTCAAGCTGGTTTATCGAGTGATGTAAACGTGTCTCGCAAAGGACTTGTTTGAGTAGAGTGTACCGATTTCGAGAGATTCTTCTTTGAATATGACCTGGATGGGTAATAATTTCAAGCTAGTTTAACTAGTGATGTAAACGTGTCTCGCAACGGTCATATTCACTGAAAATCAATCAATTCTAAAAGTGCTGACTCAACTCGACATGTGCAAATTTACTTTAAACAATATAAGTTTTACACTCATAAACACTTTGAGAGATTTTTAAATAATTGGTTTTATGGCAGCATAGGATAGTCATGGAGATATAAGGCGACTAAGGTTAGGAAACCGTCCTATGATCCGCCAGAGCCGAAGGGATCTACCTATGGACAATATAAATAGTTTAGAACTAGAAAGTCCTTAGGTATGATGAAAAAAGGAGTAAAGAAATGAAAGGAGAAATAAGGGGTTGAAGAAATAAAAAGAAAAGTAAAGAAAAGGGTGAAAAGAAATAACCCTCCATATGTTCAACCTTAGGGCAGAAACTGGGTTCAATTCATATGCTACTGGTTGTTACTAAGGTGACACTGGTATTGAAGACAAAGCCGTCATAGACCCAGTGACGCACTACACTAAACCTTCTAGCCACTCAAGTGTCTCTCAAAAGATACTTGTTTCATTTCTCACGGAAAACCCTTCATTATCTATCGACCTCTCATTCCGAGATGAGTTGATATTGAAAAGGAGGCACTCTACTCCATGCCTCCGACGACAAAAAACCAATGAGCACTATATCGTGTCTAGAGCTGAGAGATACATAAAAAGATCTCAAAGGAACACTTAACATTTCTACACTGGTTGTTCCATAATAAGGACACCAGTTGTAAATTACAAGAGTCCTACGCAGATCTTAGTAATCTGCCTAGAACATTCATGAGGGAATTCACAAATTGTGATTCTCAGTGATTGAATGGAAATCCCTGCCAGGGTCAACATCAAACAGCCCTGACAGCAGGTCACTTCGGTAATCCCTTGTGGATTACGCTTAGTGTTCATGGTGGCTCCAAATGGTCTGTCGTGGAGTGATACTTCGGTATACTTCAGCGGCTCACCTGAATCGTTGATACACTTGGGTGTATCTGAGTTAGCTCCCTTAGGGGCATCCGGTTTAGGAACGGCCTTGGTAAGGATTAGAGAAATTCTTCAAACTATGCTGTTGACGATCTCGAAGTCCGAACCTGTGAGTGTCGGATACTTTATTGCTAACTATTTAAATTGCAGGTACTTATGAAGACCAGGAGTTCCACCACCACCATTTCCATCATGCTTATGCAAATATCACGAAGAAAAGTTCTCACAAAGACTAAGGCATAACTAAAGTTCAAAGAAGTCAAAGAAAGTCAAAAGTCAAGGCAAAACAAGCGTTCAAAAGTCAAAGAGTGAAGCTAAAGAAGTGAGAACTACTTGAAGTATGAAGATCAAAAGTAAAAAGAAGTATGAGCATGGTGGAAAAGGCGTAAAGACATCATGATTAAAGAACGTTGGTGGAAGGCAGATCAAGACATTATCATATCACTTACAATAAGAACAAAGAACAAAGATTCTAAAGACGTCGAAGCCTAAGAAGCAAAGAAGACGTCAAGCAACCTCGATGACCAATCCTTAGGGGGAGATTGTTGGGAACACATTTTAAATGTAATCAATTATTGGTCATAATGTAAGGTTGCTTATGGGCTTTAAGTTAGATTCAACCTCACGGCCCTATTAGAAGCCCCATGGGCCGTGAGTTATAGCATTAGTTTCTAGAAGGATTAAGGCAAGTGTTGCCCTAACACTTTGCCTATAAATACCCATGCCATGTACTCTTATTATTTGTTGGTTTCATTCACATTGTACCGAACCTTTGCTACTATTTCGTGTGTTATAGAATCAACCTTCTCTTCATCTTATTCTCTTATTCTCTCATCTATATTGTATTATATTACTTGTGTTACATCTAATATAGGACCTAACATATCATCCACTCATAATTTTTAGATTTCGTGGAAAGGGCACGTACCAATTTGTTTAAAATTACTGCATAAGGGATCATGCATCCACAAACTTTACGAATTTTTTTGCATAGATACAGTACATATCAGGTCCCAGAAGTTGGATCATGGACTAGATCCTGAATGGAATAGGAAAGTAGATGGTTACAAAATGCTAATCCTTTATAATAAAGTACCAACATAAACATATGATTCTAAACGAAATGACCACTGTCACGACTTGAACCACAATAAATTATAGTCCAAGTCTCATTTTTATGTTGTTATTTATGAACATTTCGTCAACTAATATATCAACTAATCAGATTCCTATTATCATGATATTGTATGGAACTGAAAAATCATACAATTTTTGTGTTTTGCAACAAAATGTGAATAGTTTGTGATCAAAATATTGTAAGTTGCAACCCAGTTAAACAGATAAATTTCATTCAGGCATTTATCAATTAGCAAACACTTTAGCTGCGCATAAAATATAACACTACAAAATCAAAAGAAAGGGATCAACAATGCCAAAAAAATTTGTGAATAAACTGCTTAGAAAAACAAAAAAAATTACCGTAATAAACTTTGGATAAGAAGCTCCAAACTGCTTACTAAAATCTATTTAACGCACAAATAATCACATAAGCAATTTGGATATGCATGAAAACTACTTATATGATGTATAAAACACAATAAGCAGATAAAAAAGTTTAAGAGGCAATCTACTGTATAGGGTTTAAATAACAATAAAACAACCAGACCTGCGACACACCAATCCTTGTTCCAGCTGCATAAGGTTGGACATGTTGCTAAGAATTGTAAGGGCAGAGCTGTGGCTACTGGGAGTAACGCACAGCCAGTGGTAACTTATTTTGGATGTAGAGAGCGTGATCACTACAAAAGTCATTGCCCAAAGAACACTGGTCAGAGAACTGAAGGCGCTCGTGGTAGAGCATATGTGATTGGCAATGGGGAGCAGCAGCAGGATCCGAATGTAGTCACCAGTACGTTTCTACTCAAAAATCTTCGTGTTAAAGTTTTATTCGATTCTGGTGCCGATATGAGTTTTGTAATTTTCTACGATTTCACCACTATTTAACCTCACCCCTATCTTCCTAGACACCAGCTATAGTATTGAACTAGCTAATGGCAACTTAGTTAACACTTGCACCATAATCCGAGACTATACCCTAAACTTCCTAGATCACCCGTTTAGTATCGATCTCATGCCCATTGAACTCGGAAGCTTTGACGTAGTGGTTGGTATGGATTGGCTATCCAAACATCATGCGAGTATCATTTGTGGTGAACGAGTTGTTCATATCCCTCTCAATGGCAAAATCTTGGTTGTCCGCGGAGACCATAGCGGAACCCGTTTGAATATCGTATCTTGTATTAGGACCCTGAAATAAAATTGAGAAATGATGTCATGCGTGACATTCCTAGCACATGTTTCCAAGAAGGAGACAGGAGAGAAGCGACTCGAGGATGTTTCGATTGTGCGTGACTTTCCTGAAGTATTTCCTGAAGATCTGCCTGGACTTCCACCGGTTCGACAAGTGGAATTTCTGATTGACCTAGTTCCGGGAGCTGCACCCGTGGCATGTGCACCGTATCGACTAGCTCTGACGGAGATGCAAGAGTTGTCTAAGCAGTTGCAAGAGTTGTTGGATAAAGGGTTTATTCGACCTAGTTCCTCACCCTGGGGAGCATTGGTGTTATTCGTGAAGAAGAAGGATGGATCATTTAGAATGTGTATTGACTACCGTGAACTGAACAAGCTAACAGTGAAGAATCGCTATACGTTACTTAGGATCGACGATTTGTTCGACCAGCTACAAGGATCATGTTACTACTCCAAGATAGATTTACGATCAGGTTATCATCAACTCAGAGTCCGGGAAGAGGATATTCCCAAGACAGCGTTTAGGACTCGCTATGGCCACTATGAGTTTCAAGTGATGCCCTTTGGTTTGACAAACGCACCTGCTATATTCATGGACCTCATGAACCGAGTGTGTAAACCATATTTGGAAAAGTTTGTCATAGTTTTCATCGACGACATTTTGATCTACTCCAAGAGTGAAGAAGAACACAAGCAACACCTGATGATAATTCTTAACTTGCTCAAGGAAGAGCAATTATACGCAAAGTTCTCTAAGTGTGAATTTTGGATTCGCAAGGTACAATTTATTGGTCATGTGATTGACAGCAAAGGGTTACATGTGGATCCGGCGAAGATCAAAGCTATTGAGAATCGGCCAACGCCTTCTAACGCCACAGAAATCCGTCAATTTCTGGGATTGGCTGGATATTACCGGAGATTCATCGAGGGATTCTCCAAAATATCTAAACTGTTAACTATGTTAACTCAGAAGGATAAGAAGTATGTGTGGGGAAAGGATGAAGAAGAAGCATTTCAAACCCTGTAGCAAAAACTTTGCAGTGCACCGATTTTGGCATTACTAGATGAAGTGGAAGATTTCGTGGTTTATTGTGATGCATCATATCAAGGGTTAGGAGCAGTTTTGATGCAACGAGGGAAGGTCATGGCATATGCTTCCCGACAACTTAAGACCCATGATGAGAAGTATACCACACATGATTTGGAGTTAGGAGCAGTGGTTTTTGCACTCAAAATGTGGAGGCACTACTTATATGGGACGAAGTGTGTTGTCTTTACCGATCACAAGAGTCTTCAACATATTTTGGATCAGAAGGAGTTGAATATGAGACAACGACGATGGTTGGAAACCTTAAGCGACTATCACTGTGAAATCCGATACCACCCGGAAAAAGCGAACGTTGTGGCAGATGCCTTGAGCCGAAAGGAATGGTTGAAGCCGCTGCGAGTTCGAGCTTTGTTTTTTACTATCAATTCAAACCTTCCTGCCCAGATTCTCCATGCTCAAGAAGAAGCCGTGAAACAAGAAGATCTCAAGAGTGAGAATCTTTATGGGATGATACAGAAGAATTTTGAGAAGCGTTCCGATGGAACTTTGTGCTTTAAGGGAAGAAGTTGGGTGCCGCATTTTGGAGGACTGCGAGACTTAATCATGCTCGAGTCTCATGAGTCTAAGTACTCTATACACCCAGGATCCGACAAGATGTATCACGATCTCAAGGAGTTATACTGGTGGCCAAACATGAAAGCCGACGTTGCCGATTATGTTCGCAGGTGTCTTACG
The DNA here is from genome assembly GCA_021014915.2 of Artemisia tridentata subsp. tridentata. NCBI lineage: Eukaryota > Viridiplantae > Streptophyta > Magnoliopsida > Asterales > Asteraceae > Artemisia > Artemisia tridentata. The sequence continues at coordinate 395,423,447 of CP139505.1, forward strand.
TGCGCGAAAGTTAAAGTCGAACATCAGAAACAGTCTGGTCTTCTACAGCAACCTGAGATTCCCGAATGGAAATGGGAACGGATTACTATGGACTTCATCACCAAACTCCTAAGGACTGCAACTGGTTTCGACGCTATTTGGGTTATAGTCGATCGATTAACGAAATCAGCACATTTTCTACCCATCAAAGAAAACTACAGTATGGACAAGTTGACTAGACTTTACATGAAGGAAATAGTATCGAGATGTGGAGCACCAATATCTATCATCTCTGACCGAGATAGCAGATTCACTTCTAACTTTTGGCAATCACTTTAGGATGCCTTTGGCAAGAACCTCGACATGAGTACTGCATACCACCCGCAAACCGATGGCCAAATTGAAAGGACAATTCAGACTTTAGAAGATATGCTTCAAGCATGTGTAATTGATTTTGGAAATGGGTGGGATATCCATTTGCCTTTGATTGAGTTTTCGTATAACAATAGTTATCATGCAAGCATTAAGGCTGCACCGTTTGAAGCATTGTATGGTCGAAAATGCCGATCACCCATCTGTTGGGCTGAAGTAGGAGAAGCTCAGCTCATCGAGCCGGATATTGTTCATGAGACGACCGAGAAGATCGTGCAAATTAAGAACCGATTGAAAACCGTAAGAGACCGACAGAAGAGTTACGCAGATGTGAGGCGTAAACCACTAGAATTTCAAGTTGGAGATAAGGTTATTTTGAATGTCTCACCATGGAAAGGCTTGATACGGTTTGGTAAGCGAGGAAAGCTGAACCCGAGGTACATTGGACCGTTCAAGATTTTGAACAGGGTTGGTCCTGTAGCCTACAGACTGGAACTACCTCCCGAGCTTAGTAAAGTACACCCCCACCTTCCACGTGTCAAATTTGTAGAAGTGTTTATCCGATGAGACAGCCATAATTCCACTCGACGAAATTCAGATCGATGAGCAATTGAACTTTATTGAGGAGCCCGTCGAGATTATGGAACATGAGATCAAACGACTAAAGAGGAGCCGTATTCCCATTGTGAAAGTCCGTTGGAATTCCAAGAGAGGACCCGAATTCACCTGGGAACGCGAAGACGAGTTCAAGCACAAGTACCCCCACCTTTTTTAAGCCAGAACTGATAAGTTAAACTGAAATCCAGGACGGATTTCCCAATATGATGTATGTGCTGTAACATCCGTTAATTTTCCAAACCCTTTTCACTAGCCAAATATTTATTTTTGCATCACCTTAGTATTTAAACTTTTTCCTAAACTTATTTGAACTTGAGAAACGCGAGATATCTTGAGAAACATGAACGTTATCCCTTTATTATGTCAGCACAACCTAGAAAGCACGAAATGAATCGAATTTTCCGAATAAATTAACTTCGAGAAAGTTATGCATATTTACACTCGTTTTTATCAGAAAAATTATTTCGAGAACAGTGGCGCAAGTTTCATAATTTTTCGAGTCCGTTTGGTATATCAAATGGGTCCCACAGTGATTATTGTAAAAGTTTCACCAAGTTGACACATATACCCCCCGCCCACAAGTTACACCGTACCCCCTCTATTTTACTTTGTCCATATTTAGCCCCTCACACCATATAAAAACATTTTTATTATTTCTTTTTTCATAACTCTCATGCACACTCACACATAACTCTCTCTCTCTCCCACTCGTTCGACCACCACCGCCGTCTCCGGCCAACCACTAAACTTCACCAAAACGTAGATCAGGCCACCCTGATCATTTCTGGAGAGTTTGAGACCAACGGAGCTCGTTTGATCCGTGTTCGAGCACCACCACCGTCACTCCGCCACACCCCCACCACCTCCTCTTTCTTTTTAGTAACTCACGCGCCCCCTACCTCTTCGTTTCTTTTTAATCCGAAAACCTTAACCCCAACTTTTATATAAAAATGATTTTTATAAATAAAAACTTGTTAAAACCTTTTGTTTTGGTTAGAAACGTGTGGATCTAAAAGTTTTACCATCGACTCGTTCGGACTCAGTCCAAGTTGCGTGACTCATTGAGTCAACTCGCGAGTCGAGTTGACTCGGGGTGAGTTATTATTTGTTTTGATTTAGTTTGCTTTATTTTAACTCATTTTATTATTTTGTAGCTCGGTTATTGGATTTGGTATGGTTTTGTTGGTTTTGGTACTCGGCCGAGAGCCATTTGGCTCGAATAGTAACGAGCCGTGACTCATTCGAGTCACGCCATAGTGTAGGGTTGGCTTTGGTTGTGTTTGGAGGGGATTTTGGTTTGGTTAGGTTTGCCGAGAGCCACATCGGCTCGAGTGGAGTGAGCCGTGACTTAAGGAAGTCACGGCAAAGGTGTTATTGGTTTGTTTGTGTCGCGTTTGGATTTAGATGTGAGTGTGGTCATGCCGAGAGCTCATAAGCTCAATAAGAGTCGAGCCGTGACTCAACGAAGTCACGGCGAAGTTTTTGTGTTTGGTTTAAGTCTCGAGTCAGATTGTGATAGATTTGGTTGGAGTTAGTTTGTAACCAATGGTTTGGTTTTGGACTTGTGGTCGAGTCCTGTTCAAGTCGAGACTCACGGGAGTCTCGGTCGTGTCGTACTCGAGGGTTGAAAACCCTGAGTTAGAGTTTTTGGTATTAGTTTGGTTTCGGGTTTATGTTTGGGCCGAATGGACTAAGTAAGCCCAATAGAGGCCTAGTCATATTAACTTCGGGCCATTAAGCCCAAAGAGAGTCCATTAGAGCATGAGTTTAGCATTGGGCCGAAGCCCAATGCATTTGGCCTTGTATGTTATTTCTTTATTTTAGTTTCCGTTACTTATTTATTTAATTGTTTATCGATTGGTGTTTCAGAAATTATTTGGATAATATGGGATATGATTTGGACATTGGACTTGGATACGTGTTATTAACCTATGCTTGGATGAGAATTGGACGTTATTGGATTTACGGTATATTAGCCGATGGACCTTATGGACGATTTTGGTAATTGAGACGGAAGAGTATGTTAGACTCATAAGAGCTTAACATATTTGGACCCGAACATACACAAAATGGTCGATAAACTTGACAACTAATATATACGTGAATGATAGTGTCCAATTGTATATATTTAACTTGTAAAATGTGACAATAGAACTTATATTCAAGAGTCGTAACGACTTGGAAATGCTTTATAAACAGACGCATCATGCCCAAATTTTGATAAAATCTTTTATAACTTAATCGTTTATGATTACTCAATATCCTAAAAACCTTTTCGAAACTTATACGTTTTCTTCCTAAATCATGATGTTTTATCAACTATTTGGGAAATGGGTAAAACACCGAAACAACCTATTGATGTTTTTCTTTCTTGTCTTTATTATTTTATTCTTCTTTTTAATCTTAGTTCTTCTCTCTTTTCGTTATTCTTTTCTTCGTATCCGTTTGTGTTTTCCGACTTTTATTATCTTAACTTCTCGTATCCACACGAGTCTTAAATGTTATTTCTCTCAAACGTCATTGAAATAAAACCTTTTCATTTCAAATATGAGTATTACTTTATAAATCACTTTGAGGTTTATTGCTGAGACATATTATCCACATATTAGGTTGTGCTGAGGTTCATTTTCCGTGCTGTCCCATCTGATCATATTGTGAAATCTCATTTCATCTGCTGCTAAGATGTGATTCATAGCCCCACTTTTACTTTTAAATTATTTATAAACCCATGGGGGAGATACATGCTATTTACTTATTTTTTTTATGAGCACAATTGTTTATTGGTATGTTATTCCTGACTGAAACGATAATGCTAAGTACCGTCCTTGTCAAAAGCAAGTCCCTCGATCATTAACCATTAATCACTTGTGAGTGAGCGCGATTATAGTTTATAGGCCTATAGGAATTTACCTTCCCGCCATGTGGACTAAGGTCGGTCCACATGTGATGTACTATATTCGAGTTTTACTAGGTATCTGGCAAAGTACCTAGCTATGGGGGCAACTATTATATTATGAAATTCCGCGGTTACTATCGACTTACGCCAAGGTTATTGGTGCCGGTTAACGCTTTGTGTGTCATGAGCTTAGCAAAATTATTTGACGCTTACCCGATATCTGTATTTGTTACATATCTTCCAGACTTAAAATCTTGTGCTCAACTATTTATTTATTAAACCTATGGATTGCACTCAACCTTTGTGTTGACTTTTTAGCATGTTTTATCTCAGGTAATTGATTCATGTTTGTGAGCACCGGGAGTGGCTGAAGACTTTTGATGGCTATCTTGGGCTTTACTATCTATCTCTACTATTTTATCATTCGAAAAACCTTATAAACTATGTCTTAAATTCCGCTGCAAACTATGTTTTATTTCCGCTGCAAACCATGTTTTATTTCCGCTGCAAATTATGCTGAGAGTCTTTTAGACTCTAAATGTTTACTTTTGTATTCGAATGATATGTTTTTGCTAAAACGTCTCGTTATGAGATCGTCTTCTATGGATTTGACTGTCTTACCCATCACGTAGCACCCCAAGCTCCATTCCGCTGCCATATTCCGAGTTGGGGGTGTTACAACTCGAGCCTAGCAACCGGAGCAAAAGTTTCATCATAGTCAATGCCTTCTTGTTGATTATAACCTTGTGCTACTAGCCTAGCTTTGTTTCTAGATACTACACCATTTTCATCCATTTTATTTCGAAAGACCCATTTTGTTCCAATTATAATTGACTTTTTGGTTGAGGAACTAATGTCCAAACATCATTTCTAACAAATTGATTTAATTCTTCTTGCATTGCTATGACCCAAGATTCATCTTTTATAGCTTCATTTATATTTTTGGGTTCAATGGATGATACAAAACAAAAGAAGCTACTTTGATTTTGGACTTTTGATCTTAAGGTTCTTTCATTAATTTTTCCTATGACACTATCTAATGGATGACTTTTAGACTCTTTTATATTGACAATTTCTTTATTTAGTAGTTCATCTTCCTTGTCATTATCTAGATTCTCTTGGTTTTCAACAATTTGACTTTCAACTAAGTCATCATCTACCAAAGGTGATTTCTTAGAGAGAGGTGGACTTTTGTCAAACGTTATGCTTAGCGATTCCTCGACTCTTAAGGTTTCTTTGTTTAAAACAATGTAAGCTTTGCTATTTTGTGAATATCCAAAAAATACACCTTCATAAGACTTTTGGTCAAATTTGGTGAGATACTCCTTTGTGTTTAGAATAAAACATTTACTACCGAAAACTTTAAAGTATCCTAGCGTAGGCTTTTTACCTCTATATAGTTCATATGGAGTTTTGTTCAAAAATGGTCGTATTAAAACTCTATTTAAAATACAGGTGGATGTGTCAATGGTGTTACACCAAAATTTTTGTGGTATGTTTTGTTCATTAAGCATTGTTCTACTCATCTCTTGAAGAGTCCGGTTTTTACGCTCTACTACACCGTTTGACTGAGGAGTACGAGGAGCTGAAAAGTTATGTGTTATGTCATTAGCATCACAAAAAGCTCCAAATTGTATTTCATTATCAAATTCACGATCATGATCTGTTCTAATTGACACAATGCGACTTCCTAGTTGGTTTTGAATTTTCTTACTAAGAATTTCAAATTTATCAAAAGCTTCGCTTTTATTTTTCAAAAAATTTGTCCAAGTGTATCTTGAATAATCATCTACTATGACCAAAGTGTAGAAGTTACCTCTATAACTTTGTATAGCGGATGGACCAAATAAATCCATATGCAAAAGTTCTAGACACCTAGATGTAGACACCATATTTTTAGCCTTATGGCTACTATGAACTTGTTTTCTAATTTTGCAAGCATCACAAAAGTGTTGGTCATATTTCAACTTGGGTAAGTTCCTGACGAGTTCTTTTGATGATAGAGATTGGATGATTCTCATATTGGCGTGGCCTAGACGTATATGCCAAAGAGTTGAGGTATCATCTAAAGAGGTGAGGCAAAGTTTATCTCTAGATGTTTTATCAATCTTCATAACGTATACGTTATTCTTCCTAACTCCTTTAGCTATGGTTATTCCATCTTTTAGTATTTTACTTTCATTTTCGCTAAATAGTACGTTATACTTCTTATCACATAGTTGACTAATGCTAAGAAGATTAAATCCTAGATTATCCACATGAGCAACATTTTCAATAGAGAGTGAGTAATGAGAGATTGTACATTTTCCGATGATTTTGCTTTTCAGTTTGCTACCAAAAGTGACATTACCTCTGTCGTACTCTTGGTATGTTGTGAAGAGGCTTTTATCTCCCGTCATGTGTCTTGAGCATCCACTATCTTTGATCCACTCGTCTAGTTCCAACCTGAATTTCAAGCATACCTAAGTCACATAAAAACTCAAGCATTTGGTCCCCAATATCTCATGGTTCCATTTTGGTTAAACATCTCATTTACTTGGTTCATGTATGGGAATGGTGGATATGAGTTCCGTGGCATGTAGTTAGGAGTTTGATATTTCCTTGGGAAGTTTTGATTCCAACCATTACGTTGATATTTGGGTTATGCGTTGTAGTTGCTTTTTTGAAAAGGGGCGTTTGGGAGTAGGTGTTTTAGGCCTCTGTTTAGTAGTTTTGGATCTATACTCATTTTTAGCAAGTCCTAATCCTATTGTAACAGCTTGTTTTTGTTTAGTTTTGTTTCTAATCGTGTTAGGTCTCTTTGTGACTTTAACAAACTCAGTATGAGCCGACTTACAAGCTTTCTGTTCTGCTGAGGTACCTACGGAACCAATCTTTTCCACAGGCGGAACCAAAATTTTGGTTCCGTCTAATCCGTGGGTTCCTGAGATAGTTGGAACAGTTTCTTGTAATTTTTCGGCTTGTTTCTTTAGACTACTTAAATCTCCTAATTTCATAAATCCTAGTCCAGTTTTATCATATGGTAATTTCTAGATTTTCATTATTTCATCTGCACAACAAATATTTTTATCAAACTTTTTGAACTTAGAGTTTTGTTTGATAAGTGCATCCTGTGTGATTTTAAGTTTCTTCAATTCAAGTCTAAGCTCTTGACATGATGTACATACCTCATCAATAGCTTTACTCTTTTCTAAACGTTTTGCTTTTTCTTTTAACTCATAAATTTCATTTTTAAAAAATTCCTTTTTGGTTTTCAAAAACTTGTTTTTGTTTATGATTTTTAAGCTAAGTTCACACAGTTTGTTGTATTCCTTTTGCAAGGTGTCATCATCAATAGAAGAATAAGATGAGTCAGAGTGTACCTCGTTTGAGTCTTGAGCCATGAGAGCAATTTCGTCATTCTTTGGCACCTCGTCATCGTCTTCACTTCCACTCCAAGCACCACTTACAAAAGCCCTTTGATTCTTGTTTTTGGGTGGCTTGTGACAATCTCCTATTAGATGACTTGTATCTCCACATCTAAAACACTTTCTTTCGCCTTTTCCTTTCTTGTCATCACAATCCTTTCGAAAGGATTTCTTGTCTTCTCGAGGTTGTCTTACGAACCTTCCTCGTCTTCTAAAGAACTTTTTGAAATCTCTTACGGCCATGGCATATTCTTCATCTTCACTACCCGAGCTAGATTCTTCGTCATCACTTGAGTCCACTCTAGCTTTCAAGGCAATGGATTTGACTTTTTCCTTTTTACCCTTAACTATCTCCGAATCCTTTTCCATTACCATTTCATGAACTTTGAGGTTTTCAATTAGCTCGTCAAGTGACACGCTTGAAAGATTTCTCCACTTCGGATGGAGTGCTCTAAGAAATTTCCTGACAAAGTTCTTGCTACAAAAAGATTCATCAAGTGCTTTAAGGGAAGTAATGATAGTATTAAACCTAGCAAATGCACTATCAATGATCTCATCTTCAGGGATAACAAATTGTTCATATTGTTGAACAAGAAGATCAATTTTGTTATCCTTGACTTGTGAGTTTCCTTGATGAGTGATTATTAAAGATTGCCAAATTTCTTTAGCGGTTTTACACATAAAGACTCTTTCATACTCCTTTTTAGGTAAAGCATTGTAAAGCATCATTTTTGCTTCATTATTTTTAGCAATCAACTTCTTGTGCTCATCACTATGACGAGCAAGTGAAGTATCCTTATCCCGACCACTTATGATATCTTTTATTATAGCTTTATGATCACCTTATATAATTATATACCATAGATCTATGTCTTTTGATTTCACATAAGTTTCAAAGCGGTTTTTCCAATAGATAAAACCATTTGGTTCAAAGAATGGTGGTCTTTGCATAGATTGCCCTTCTTTGAAGTTTTCAAAATCCATGGATCGTTCCAAGTTTTAAAATACAATATATTTTAAAAATCTTAAGTAACGTAGCTCTGATGCCAATTGTGGAAAACTAAAATGGGGATTGAATAGTTTTGCCATTTTTAAATTAATTTACTTTGAGGACTTTATGTGAATTCAACTAATGTAAATAATAAATGACAAGTAATATGCAAGTAAAGAAAGAAACGATCAAACCACAACCCGACGGTTTATAGTGGTTCGGTCTAAAAGGACTCTTTTTTCTTGCCCTACTCCACTCCCCGAGTATCCAACTCGAGAGTATCCTTCACTAATCAACAAGCTCCTTTATCCGGCGGAGAAAACCTTTACACGTCGCTTACACAATATTTTCGACACAAAGCTAGATGTCGAGTTCTTTTACAAGGGTACAACCACTCCCGTCACACTACGTATTTTGAGGACTAAAATACTAACCGATCACTACTGAGGTTTATGATGGTTTGATACAAACAATGATGTATGAATTAATACAATTCACAAAATGACAAACAAACAAGTCTTGCAACGTTTTGTTGAAGCTTGTGAGTCTTTGAATGTTGCTTTGATCTTTTTGCTACAAAAGAAGTTCACTAAAATGAATATGAATGAGTTAGTTACAGAGAATGATGAATGAGAGAATGTATGTTGTTTTTATGTATGTAAGTGATGAATAAACAACATGGTGTGGCTTGCTATTTATAGGCAACAAATGCCAGCAAGCCACAGATCAGGCGGAACCAATAATTTGGTTCTGTCCTTGTAGTATTTTGGTTCTGCCAGGACCTGACATAGGATCTTCAAAATCTTTATCAAATCTAACCAAATATTTACCATATCAAATCTAAGCAAAATATTTACCATATTTTCCAAGGATCCTATAGTGATATGCAATCTTAGATTTACTATAGTAGGATGATCCATGGAATGATGTAAAAATGCATTTTCATTTTGATTAAAATGTTTAGGAAAGTAAAGTAAACTTGTAAAATGTATATACTAGCTAGCTAAATGATGTTGATTAAGAAGTAATTAGTTAGTTAATGAGTTACTAAAAATGTTTGATTACTTATGTTATCATAAGACACATTTTTATTGATTGTAAAACATACTAATTTTACTTTGACACCTAATGTGGCACTTTTTTTGTTTTTAACATCTAATGTGGCACTTTTCTTAAAATGACTAAAATGCTATATATGAACAAACAATTTGTAACTTATGTTAAAATTTATTTGTGTTTAAGAAAGACTTGTAACTATATATACAAAAGACTTAACTAGATTTATGTTTTGCTAAAATAAAGTTTATAATAGTCGTTAACAAAATATAGCAAAGATCGTAAAATATAAATAACATTTTTTAGACGATATTTGTATTAACAAGATTCATATTAATGAGTTCGTAATTGTTAGTACAAATGAAATTGTCAAAGAATCTCATATTCACATATAGGTAATAACATCCATAACAACTATGGTAGTTACCCTTTGCACGTATGATGCCTGTTAATCACTTGCTTAATACACATGCCTTCGGAATTAGTGAAGTAAACGATGGTTACTTATACCGATATACAATGTAAACCATACATGTGTACACTAATCATGTCCTTCTTCTGACAATGAAACTTCTTGAATACAGTTGGAAACCCAGAAAAGTGCCGATTGCTACGTAAGCATAAACGGTGCCTAAGGGCAGCATAATGCCCTCGACACAAAACTTGGGCGACAATAATAAACATTATTTTAAATTGATTTTAGTCGGTAAAAGGAAAATGTTTTAAATCAGCTTATAAATTAAACCGATACTTTTAAAGGAGGCTCAAATATGTTGTATTAAGATCATCATGAGCTAATAAGCTATGGCTGCAATCACAGTTGCAAGTGCTACGTTTTCAAGTAGCAAGTACCATCCGGATTGCCTAGCCAAGATACATATCATCCTCTAAAATTTATTTTGTGGACATTTACATTTCATCATCACAGCCTCCGTTATTTCTAGCAGTAAATAAACAACCACAAAAATGAAACCGATCTTTTTAAGGTAGTCTCAAATATGTTGTATTCAGATTATTATGGGCTAATAAGCCATGGCTGCATTCACAGTTGCAATTGGCACCTTTTGAAGGAGCAATTACCGTCCGGATTGGCTAGCCAAGATACATATCAGCCTCTAAAGATTACTTGTGACATTTACATGTAATCATCATGGTCAGAATGTACAGTAATTAGATGATGCATTATGAAACAAACAGTAGGGAGTCTATTATTTCTGGTAACTTTTAGACCCTCTAAGGCAATAATTTTGGTTTTTTTTTGGATGATACTGTGGATTAATTGAAAACAGTAATAGTAGAATTTTTGTAACTATGCTAAATAGTTATAATGGATATAAAAAAAATGACTGCCCATTTTTGGCAGGTATAGTATATGCCAATTTTTTTTATTTTTTTTCAACAGGTGCATCATGCCAATAAGAGAAAGGACATAAGGATAGGTTGTTTCATGATATGCATGTGGCCAAAATATATATATATATATATATAGGGTCCCTTTCTTACGAGAACCATGTTATCTACAAGAACTGCGAGAACCACCTTTTTACAACTAATAATACACAATGTACATCATTTAAAGCTCCATATGATTTTGTTATTTTTATTTAATTCAAAAGGGCATATTAGTAAAAGACATTTTCATATTATTTTTGTTTTTTTATATAATTTCCGTTTTTTATTAAATCTTAAAATTCGGAGGTTTTTTTTTTTTTTTTTTTTTTTTTTTTATGGTAACATGTTTTCAAATAGTCATGGTGCATACATGTTTTTTATACCTAATCATTAGTTATTTTAAAATCTCATGGTGCAAGCATGTTTTTTTTCCCCAAATAGTCAAGGTGCATACATGTTTTCAGTTAGTCCAAAGTGCATATATGTTTTTTTTTCCCTTTCAAGGTGCATATAGCTTTTTTAATATAATGAAATTTATAACAAACCAAGAACATAAATGTTATATACAAACTTCGATATCGATTGAAATACAATTAAAATACACATTTCTAAAAGCATAAATACATGAATCTAATCGATCTATACACGTGAGCACTAATAGCCGTCAACATTTTTTCAAAAGTCGGACATACATGCACACTTGTAGCCGTGACCATTCTTGTAATTACACCTGATACAAAGAAAAGTACAAAAATTAGCAACCATAATATTATTAAAAATTATACATGTACATGAGTATATGTATGTTTTAGGAAACATACTTGTTTGGCAAACACAAAACATATATGTTTTATACGTAAACATATAATCCAAACATAAAACATATATGTTCTATAATCCAAACGCAAAACATATATGTTTTATACGTAAACATATATGTTTTTTTTATAAAACACATATGTTGTTTTTTTTTATAAAACACATATGTTTTTTTACAATAAGTACTGAGTATCACCATGATAAACTGGAAAAGGGGAATTATACAGCAATTACCTCTGTCGGATCCAAAAGCACAGATGCATCACATCCCTGCATCATAGTCCATCAGTATCCCAATTAAACCTAAAGTTTAACAATAATACATACTTCTAACTATCATCTATACACTGTTAAACATCAAAAAATACATATGCAGCATTTCAACGTAACTAATACTTTCAACTAGCAACTATTCACAACAGTACGTTTAACGCGCAATAACAAACAAAACCTAAAAATCAATACGATTAAGGCGCAATGATGTATCACGTCCAAGATTCATACACAATTAATAAAAAAAATTATAGTCATCAGCAGGCACGTAAATACCTTTGTACTGATGGGATGGAACCTTTTTTGGTTGTGGTGATACGCTCCTGAAGGCCTCCAAGATCTGTTGCTAATGTCGGTTGATGACACCACTTTCAATCATTTCTCGGTACAAATCATTTCCCTCCCGTGTTCGCTCACCAACACCAGCAAACACCGAGAAACCACCTGATCAAAGTAAACAACAAAATCCATTCTATCTTAATCTTGCTCGCCTTATATTAATAAGCTTTTAATTAACCAAAAAAGTTAAAAAAAAAAAAAAAAAACAAAACCATGGGCCTTTGCGATATTGTTAATAAGCTCCATAATGAGCACTGTCTTCCCCACACCAGCACCACCAAACAACCCGATCTTCCCACCTCTTTGATACGGAGCAAGTAGATCCACAACCTACAAATGAAAACACAAATTCAACACCATCCCTACGAGCGTGCTATTAATCACAAACATAGGGGTGAGTTCTTTTGAGATTTACATCAGATCCATATGAATAAGAAAATAGGCGGCTAGGGTTTTTTGTGTGTCTGTGAGAGATGGAGGAGATACGTATTTTTTTTGTTTAACTGATTGATTGTTAGATCCAATAAAAAGGGACGGTTTATTTGGAGATAAATGTAGTTTTACTTTCTTACCCTTGCAGTCCTTCCATCATGTTCCTTTATTTACAATTAGGCCACCTTTGCTTATATCCATTGATCAAATATCTAAGGGTGTAGATTGGTTCTCTCAGTTCTCGCAGTTAAAATGGTTCTCGTTTGAAAGTTACACTATATATATATATATATATATATATATATATATATATATATATATATATATATATAGAAAATTTTAAAAAAACATAATATATGCAGATTACTTTTTGAGTATTGTTTGTCTATTTAAGGAATGTTTTGTGTATGTTTATTTGCACAATTTTTTTTTCCAACTTGTCATAAAAAAAGCAAGAAAAAACAATGTCTATGCGTCCAAGGTGTGATCAACTTAGAATTGAGGCTAATTCAAACAATTGGTCTACAATGTTAATTCTATATTGTCATAAATCTGGAATTGAAGACATTCAAATGGCACAGCAGATGAATGCGCTATGTGGCAGATTGGTTGGGGTAATACGTGAGAGGGCGGCTTTTATTCAGGAGTTGGAGACTGTCAGGAACATGTATGCTCATAAAACAGCTGAGTTCCTAAGAGAAGTGCAGTCAAAAGATGACCAAAAGGTCATGCAAATGCGCATTATGACGGCCGAGTTGGAGCTAAATGGTCGTGATAAGGAGATCTTTGTTCAGAAGCTTAAAGGCATAATGGATTTGTGAGTGTCTGGCTGGAAGTAGAGATAATTGTTGTTGGTTATGTTGTGTTATTCATGTTGGTGTGTGTATTTGCAGTTATGTATCTGTATTTAATTTTAGTATGAGTCTTGTAATAATGTCTGTCTGGAGCGTACGTGACTGGACTATAACATGTTATAAAATTTATTGCTTATGTTAAAGTAAATTGTCTAACTCACCTTTTTTGCTTCCTTAGATGTGCTCATTCATCTTGAAACAATGTTCTCGTAGTTGATCCTCATTTGTTGTGTTCATCTGCGTTTTTAGAAATAAAGTAGTTACTATTTGCATTTGCATATCTTATCTTTAAATAAGAGAAATTGTTTACTCAAATGCTCGTAACTGGTTTTGCTTCTATTATTTTGAATGTTCCTTGAGAATATTCACTGGTAATTTGCTTCAGATTTAAGTTGAACCATAATGTATGGAGGTAGGTGAGTCTGAAAACTTTGGCTTCACAAAAATATTGACAAATATCAAATATGGATGAACGGACCATGCGAACTTAGTAGTAGCTGCGTTTGGTCATCGTACATCCATCATTGATACTCCGTCTATTTTTGAGATTTAACTCGTCTCCATAGTATGTAGTGAGGTTGTTAAATATGCAAAACCTGTTCGCGGTTAAAAAAAATGTAAGCAAAGTCGTGTACTACAATTGATTCAGCATGTAAGTCTAAAATACCATAAGCATGCATAGACAAATGCAGCAGTTTTATGTGAAACTAAATATGTGAACAATAATAAAACAAATTAAGTTAGTATGAAAATGTAGACTAATTAAATAAGCGAATAACCACAGAAGGCATGAAATAAGGAAATCATGAAAGTCAATGTAGAAAGAGAAATAGTACCTTTTGTGGAAGTGATGAAACATGTATTAAGACCTGTGAACATGAATAAAACAGACCCCCGTGTTGGATCTTCGAAGACTTATTTCAGTACACTCAGATTTTGAAATGGAAAATGGTAAAGAAATGGATAGAATAGACTATTAGGCTCAGATTTTTAATTGGAGAATGGTCAAAAAACTCAGACCACCGCCATGGCTGCAAATAAACTCGGTTGCACAATAGCAACTATGCTACGGTGCCATCCGGTAATTGCCCCGCCAAGTTACGGTTCCGACTGCATTTGACCGATATCATCTGATTCAGTAATCAACAGTTAATCGTCATAGCCCATTTATTTATACAAACTGATGATGTTCACTTATACCAATAGACAATGTGAACCATAAATGTGAACTCTAATCATGCTCTTCTTCTGACAATGAACCTTCTTGAATACAGTAAGTAAACAAAAAAAATTACATTATACACATTGTTAAACCTATATATTGAACCCAGGGAAAGAAAGGAAAAAAAAAGAAAAAGAAAAAGAAGAAGCCAGCAGAACTGCTTCACATATCAGATCAAATCTGCCCAAAGTAGTATACACATGTATGTTTTGCAGTACGTATTGATGTAGGTGAGTGCACTATTAAGGCAAATAGATCATCAAGTTGACATTTTTTTTATTTGGAAAATGGTAAAGAAACTGAGAATACCGGCATGGCTGCAAATAAACGCGGTTGCACAATAGCACCTATGCTATGACGCCATCCGGTAATTGCACTGCCAACCTACGGTTTTGACTTCCTGTGACCAATACCATCATATTCAGTAACCAACAGGTGATCACCATAGGCCATTACTATATAGATAAACTCAGTAAGGTATAATTATGAAGTTCAAAATAATAGGAGGACAAAACATACTGAATTCGTATAATAGAATTAATAGTATTGTCTCGCTGCACACGTAGAGGTTGCTGAGGCAACTGGTTGTTGCACTCTACCATCCTTCCACTTTCCGCAGCAAGACAACATATTTAAAGGATCATCAGATGCAAGGAAAGTGCAGAACCAACAACGGAAACATCTATATTTGTTATAGATGATGGTAACTGTTGGTCTGTCCTATATATTTGTGGCCAAGGTTTATATCAACATATAAAATGAGTACACGTTAGCAAACACTTGCCGTCACTGCACCCACAATCATCGTATGCCTGCCTCACAAACATACAACCTGCAGTAAAGAATGCATATGCACAACATATAAGTAATTCGACAGCATAAATAAGCAAGCAAAATGATTTTGATTAGCAACAAAATTGGAAACGAACACCTGAACATGGTTAGTTGGAAACATCATCAGCAAGGGCATCTGCAAAACAAATAAAAAAACCCCAAAATTAAAATAAAAAAAAAAAAAAAAAAAAAAAAAAAAAAAAAAAAAAAAAAAAAAAAACATATGTTAGCATACAAAATGGATGGAAATCTATTAACCTGCCTCATGAAGATGCATGTTACCTCAACTGTAAGTTTGGCAACCAACATATCAAGCATCGTTGCAAACACAGTTGACGTACAATCAATTTGCACACTTTTCATAATAGAACTATTAATTTGTGGAACAATTTTTTGGATAATGAATTTGCACACTTTTCATAATACAACTAATATGAAGAGCATACTTGAATATTGAAACATGTAAAGTGGTGTCAGAAGTATATTGAATGTATCTAAATATATACACGGATGCAAAATAGTATGACTACATGGTCAAGCAAACCTGCCAATGTCGTTGACATAATTAAATCCCCAACCCACAACCCGTTTCCCTGGAAGATTACATCTTACAGTTACCTGCCGACTATCATCATCATTACCACTATCTAGCCTGATCAATATCTTTCGCTCCACCTGTCATTCATGGTCAACTATTAGCATCCGAACGAAACGTTAGCATCCAACAGAAGTTGCGTACAACATAAACAGTTGATGTTGGATTTGTCACTGATATTGCATCATGTATAAACAGAAAGAAACATAGTCCTGATCCAATCTTGATCTGAGTTGAAGCATAATGTACTGAGGTAGGTGACCGTGAAAACGTGTGGAGCACAAAAATATTGACAAAGTATCAATGATGGATGCACAGACCATGCCAAATTAGTAATAGCTGTGGTCGGTCTCCGTACATCCATCACTGATATTCTGTCTATTTTTTATATTTAACTTGTCTCCATAGTATGGAGTCAGGTTGCTGTCTATAAAAAACTTGTTG